>OY982562.1:13302453-13902453 GCA_963859945.1 Euplagia quadripunctaria | reverse complement strand
CATAAGTGATACGCCGGTTTTCTTCAGTTTGTTGTCTGACAGTAGTCACATTTTCCTCAGTGATAGCACTTGAGGGCCGACCTCCACGAATTTCATCATGGACAGAAACACGGCCACGATCAAATTCTGCGTACCAAGGTTTTACGGTGCTCAAATGAGGCGCTTCTCTCTCAAAAGCATTTTGAAAACGCGCAGTGCCGTCTTAAAATCTTTTCGCGTTTATTCCATTTTTGCTACGGACGACGAACTTCAACTTTTTCTTTTAATCAATGATTGAGTTTCTTATGTTTAAAACAATATAGGTAATATTCGAAATTCAAACGTTTATGAGCCGCCAGGAGCGCAGAACTTTCAGTGTGCCCTACTACGGATGAAAGAGCGTGACATGTGACGACGTTTCTGTAACCTATATCTATCTATCAAGTGTTCGTGAGAAAAACTGTGAGTACTTTTTCAATTCTATTTTAAACATCGTTCCTAAGAAGATTTTAAGATAGTGCAGTGATATTGACTTTGGCATTTAAACAAGAAATTTGGACATTTTTAACTTTATTTATAAGAAAAATATTACTTTGATATTTGTGTGAACTTTAAAGTATTATTTATTTGCTTAGCTAGTTTGAACTTAATTTTTTTGAGACTTTTATCTTTAATTTGCATGCTTTAGTTAAGACTTAGAATAATTTCAAAAAAAAAAGGTACATACATATTCTCAATTTAAAGATTTTTTAACGAATCGTAAATATCGTGCTATGGAGTTTTTTCCATCGGATAATAGGGTTAAAACAAATAAATCTCACTTTCATTCCAACAATCAACATACTCACCCGGTCAAAACATTTCACGCAGTGACTGTACAATGTCCGTTTTGTTAAGTTGAACAGAAGACCATAAAATTGGCAACTGTAAAAAATTTACTAAAGAATCAATTGACACTCATCGCAAGTTTGTACAGTCTAATAATAGGTATATGCTTTTGTTGTTTGAAAAGCAACCACTCTGCAAAGTTCTGCCGTCATAACGTGTGGTCTCGTATTTGTAAGGGCAAACATAATACCCTATTGCGTCCTATACAGGTTATTTTGGTAGGAGTGCTTGTGAGATCAGTAGCGCTGGTAGTTATAAAGATGGTGCAAGAGAGGCTGGTTCTTCCTCAAGTTCTCAATCGGTATTTGCATGTGTTTTTACAGGAAGAGTATTCAGTTAGGTTTTACTAGCTACAGCGTTAGTTAAAGCCAGGATGAAAAACGGTGAAGGTTTTATTCGAGCTCTCTTGGACTGAACTGAATCTACGGTTTAAGTTACAAAAGACACCTGTAAATAGTACAATTTCAGGACTCGGCGGTGAAAGTAGGATAGTTTCCCAAGATATTTTGACCCTAACGTAGTCATACATGTGAAGGCATTCGTTTTGAAGTATATCACTACTCTTATTCCTTCTAGTAAGATTGAGTTAATGAAATGGAAAGAACTCCCCAAAATGGTATTGGCAGACCCAGAATATTATACGCCGAGTCATATTAATTATATTACTATTGATTATAGTTAATCGACCCCGATTTATTAGAACAGACATCCTAAGCATGTAATTTAGAACTATGTCTACCTTGGCTCTACTATTTAAAAAACGGGGGGTTGTGAGACATATTAAAAGATCTGTAGAGAAACTAAACAAAATTTGGAAAGATAGGAAAATAACCAAAAATACAAATGTTTGACAGACCTTACAAAATCAGTGACCCAAAAATCTGTAGTGACATGCTCTCGCAACGCCGTACAATGTACCAAGTGAAGAAACATCGCAGGTGTGGCGGTCCGAACTAGAAGTAACAATCCTCCATGATAAACCAACCACTACTACTCTGACAAATGTGTACGACTGAGAAGAAGTACTTCTACATATAAACTTTAAGTATTCCAAATTACATATACCTCTGTCAGCGAAATTAGCTTAAAAAGGTTTCCAAAGAATTCCCTTCACGTATTAATGTATAGATAGATAGCAGTATCAAAACTTCAGATATTTAACCTGAGTTTGTTAGTGGGAGAGTCATGCTTCAGCACATATGGGCTGACTCGACCGGAGTGATACCACGGCCTCACAGAAAACCGGCAGTGAAGCAATAATTGCATTGCTTTTCGCCGAGTGAGTGAGTTTACCGGAGGCCCTAACCCTTCCCTCATCCCTTTCCCCTCCTCTCCCCCTTTCCCCCCTTCCCCTACTCCCACCTTAAAGGCCGGTAGTAATTTACCATCAGGTGACCCTTCTGCTCGTTTACCCCATATACCATAATATGCAGGTCAATTCTTCAACATGCCATTATTTATCATCTAAGAAGACTATAAATCAATAATGTTTACTAACATATTTATTACTAGACAGTATACTCGTATCATTAATAGCCCAATAGTAATACTTAATATTAACTTATTTAAAGGTTACTGACTAAAGATCTAATTATATTAATATGCGAGGAGAATTTTGTGTACACATTTTTTAGCAAACGCGCACAGACGGGAATGTGAAATTTGGAATTTTAGGAGTGTAGAAAGCTAAAATTTCTTAACAATATGTACCATAAAGTTAACAATTGTGTAAAAATGGGTACATAAAGCTGTAGGTGTCCAGTATGTATTTTGACCTGTAAGGGTACAAAAGTCTATACAATGATGGTTCAAGTTATACTGGTTAATGGATTTCAAAATGGTTCTATCTCCAGTTCTCATTAAGCTATTAAAAAAACCAGAACTGCTTATGATAATATTATAATGTTTAACCATATTATGCACTAAGAACAATGTCCATACAAATATTATGATAAAGTTGCTGCACGCTGCACAGTTACATCGACTGTCGCGTTCAACCAATCGAATTTCATTTTTTTTTGCATTTGATGGTCCATTTAATGAGAATGGTTATAGGCTATTTAATATCACTCTTAGCACCGAAGCAGTGACCGTAAACTAGAGTGAAACTGGGGCCCCTGAAATGGCTAGCTTAGGTAAAAAGAAGACAAAACTTGGTGTTATCCGCATTACGTATTGCTGCAGTTTATGGCTAAAGTTTTTCTTTAATTTTGCCAATCTGTACCTCTGAGACCTCTGAGAGGAAGTTATAAACTATTCTCATTTTTAGAATGATAGAAAAAATAATGCCTTTAAATCTTGAAATAAAATTATATACAACGATAAACCTGTACTTGCGTTTCTGTACACTTCTTTGAAGATTCCAAACATTTATCACAAAAAAAATTACACGACGTTATATAAAAGTGAAAAGTAAGCTGAGCAAAACATCTCAACCGAAAGAGTACGTTATCATAAATATTTCATTCAAAAATAACTATTTCAAAATATTTTCTGCATACAACTTCCAAGAATTATATTTTTTTCCGCGAGAAATAAAATCTCTTCTAGAATAAATTGATGAAAAGGTGAAATTATATAAATGTTTCTATACAGAAGAATTACATAGTTATGCTACAATTTGCTACTGTACTTGTTACAGGCGACTTTGGTAATAGCTTGTTCCAATAATAATATTGAAATGCTATGCCTGATTTTATATCAAAACTCATACTTATGTCTTCAAATTTTATATTTAAATTAACGTCATTATGTAACCAAACAAGAAATAAGATATGTCCGTATAAAATATAGAATAATTCATAATTTATGTAGATTTCACATTTTGTTATACATACATTAGATTACATTAAATTAATATTTTCTTGTCACTAATAAAAACGCCTGTTCAAATGTTTTTTTTTTGTAGCAGCGTTAAGATTTGCTAATAAACAAAAACTAGGAATGTAAGGTATCATATTGAAATGAAGTAATATCACAATTACGTTTTTGTTCTTTACTGGCTATGTAGGAGAATAACTGCACCAGAAGAAAACTGCCTTAATACCGTATCATTAAATTCCAGTCTAAATACCGGATCATTCGACGCAATGACCAGGGTGAGGAATTATTATTTTAGGTTTATATTTTTATTAGCGAATTGGACTTACTGTACATGATAGATGTACTTTCTATAAAATCTATATTATTTTATAATGATTGCTAACAAAATTCTCAAGAATAATACCAAAATGAGAGTTTTGATTATTAATTTATCGGATTTGAAAAGGATATAGTCAAGAAAGTTACAAGAGTAACTCTCTAATAAATGAATACATGAGTGTATAAAAGTTTATATTAATGGTGGTTTTAAATGTTGAGATTTTGAGGGTTGATAGTAAAATAAATTTCGAACGATAATAATAATCTTGTATCAATGACATCAGGAAATATGCAGATTGAACCGGAACACTTAAAAACAGTCACAATAGAGATTAACTAAGAACTAGATAAATTTACATATACATAATGATTAATATATGACTATAGGAAGAAGGCACGCCATATATTAATACAACGGTCATTATTGTGTTAATATAATAGTGATGTTCGAAGTATAATGTTCCTTATTTTGTGGTATGTTAATTTGTCAGCAATTACGCCACCGGAACAGCATTCATTGTGATATGCATATAGGTGTGACATGATGAGAGTGTTTATAAGATGCTCACCTTGACCGGATGTTATAGCCAGGGTAACTGACACCTTACCGGTCTTGATGCGTTACTGTGAATGTTATGAGTTTGACCTCGTTTTGATCAGTACTCTATTAAAAAATTGTTGTCTTTTTTCTTCGTTTTTCATGCTCGTATTAATTTTGTACCGAACACGGGTTCTTGTTGAACTATGACAATCATACGAGTCTAATGTCATACAGATAATACAATCGCATAACATGAGGATAACCAGTTACAGGAAGCCAAATTCCATTCTGACAAATGTTAAAAATCGATTGCACATAAGACATTTCTGTGAGTTTCACGTAAGAGTTCTGATTATATGTAGGTGAAATTTATGCCTGTTAGTTGTATGTACGCATGAGTTACAAATATGTTATAAAATGTTCACGTACATTTGTTAGGTAGTATCTCTTTAATGTGTAGAACCTAGGGGTACCACTTTTTAACTCTACTGCAATCGCAGGGATTTAAAAAACATCTTTAAAAATACACTAAGAAATAAAGTGGGACAAACTGTTTACTACTTTACATTGGTAGAACATTAGACCTATGTATATATTATACAATAACATCTATATATCTCTACCTATAGATCTATAGAGCTAAATACAATCCAGGTAAGTTTGACCTATTTTTGTTAAGAGTTTAAGTTCCTATCAGTAACTCAGTTAAAATATTATAAAATGGGATTTTTTAATTATTGAACTCTTCATATTTTCAGTAGGTATTCTCTTGTTTTGCAATTGATTATGATTATACCACTAATTTGTGTGTAAATAGTGGATTTGACTAATTCATTTATTTTATAAATAACTACAATTATTCAGTACATCGTAACCAATCAGATACGATTTCATTTGAAGTCATAATTTGATATGTTATGTTAATCTTATTGGAATATTAAAGATGTACTTATCATGTATGAACAGCAATGATGGGATCAAAGTTGTTGTAAGTGAATGAACACTAGTTTATATTAACATTGAAGCAACCGATTTCTTTAATTAAAATGGTAATGCAGATGTCAGTTTTAAGTAAAGAAGGTATGAAATAACATTTTAATAGTTTAGTTTAGTCTTAGTAATTCAAGTAAGCTTATAGTATTGTGTTTTAATTGTAATTAAAATACAACACTGTTGTATTTAAGTACAATTAAATAATTTGCACATGTTTTGTAGAATTTAGAATATAATCTAATGTGTTACCTTGTTTGTCGAAAGTCGTTGGAAAATTTTTCAGTGAACAGCACGCCCCTGATCGACTTGTCGATTTTATCGAACGCCAGGCCTCTTACTTATCTAGCACTTATATACATTTTAATTCTATTATTAAATATTAAAATTATGGATTACGTGCATAAAGTGTGTTTCATTGTTATCATGTAAGTTGGCAAGGCGCCAGTTAAAGACGCGTCGCGGTTACACCGCTGATGTTTCGGGTGTTAACAGACACCGGTAACCACCTACCATCAAGTTTGCTGTATGCGCAAAGGCATAATTGTATAAAAATAATTATCGTTGACTCTGAATATTGTACTACTTCAATCAATTGAATTTCAGATAGAGTTGAGTTATAAATGATGGGATTGGATAATATGATTACAATAAGAGGAGTAAGAAAATATTTTGCTACAATTATTTAGCAAACGAAATATGTCGTTTCAGTAAAGACATATCAGTATCTCTATTCTAGCACTGTACATAATTTCGATATTATATCACTACAAACAGCTCATCAATTAATGTTGAAGGTGCTTAAGGTGCTATTTAACTTTTTTATGTAGGTGTTCCTCATTTCAAATACTCCAGTAAGAATACAAGTTATATTTGAATGAGATGGGACAACAAATGATTCAAGGAGAAGAAGCTTTGCCGGCAACATCTTTTTAAAGTATAGGAGAAAAATATACTATTTCGAGTATTTTGATAACTTTATTTAAAATTTTATATTGAACCTTTTAGTATCTAATTTAAAGTTTTTCGAATTAAAGTAATTGCATTATGTTTTAGAGCAGAATATGTTCAAGTAGTGATAATGCAATATTGGAAAGGTATGCTCTGAAAGGAAGCAACTCGAAGAAATAGGCGTGAGAGTATGTATGTAATGTATGTATGCATCACTAGAAATAAAGAAGTCATCGTCTATTTCATCTTAAACATACTTGATAAGCGATCATGACTACATTCTCAGAAACTGCCAGTAACGTCAAGTTGACTGGGGGCACTTAGGCCCAATTCCACATTTCATAATGACCACAACGCCGTATTTTCCTTGTTGAAATAAAGCTAGATGAGTGAGATGGAACTATAATACATATTGAATCGCAGCAAGGTATCAAAGTCAAAACGATATTATACCAAAGAAATATAAGTTAACTAAATATTTGAGTGAGTTGAGTAAATGTAAGAGTAATCTAAAGTTCTATGATGTTAACAGGAATTAACGCGATTACGAATTAAAAAATAATAAATGATTAAAAAAAAAAATAAGAAAAAAAACCAGAGCCAGCCTGTGACCACGACCAGAGCAACAAAGGTATGTAATCCCTTTTAAATATGTGATCGCGTTAGTTGCCATTAACATAATTATTATTATCATGGAACGCGAAAGTTTAAAAGTTAAAAAAAATTTACAGAATGCACTTTGCATTCTGTATATTTATTTTTGTTTTGACTATAGTTCGACTTATAGGTTTTAATGATGAAATAAAAAGTAATTTTATGTAAATGTCAAGATCTGTCAGGAAGCGCTATAAAATATTTGTTCGTATATGTAGATTTTTGCCTTTTAATATACTTATTTTTTATTTAAGAAAAACGCGACCATTTCAACTAATTCACCAAAACGTGTTATATCTGATATCTATGGCACCTGGTGCATAATTTAAACGCAACCGCAATAAATAACCATATTTTTTCAGATATTATGCTAATTAATTTTAGGATTAAAGCATTTCTGAAATTTGCATGACATTTGTACATTTTATAGTCAAATATTCTCATCTTCGCAATTATTTTAGTATGCTATACTTAAATAAATTGTTGGATGAATTCCTATGCTAATTAGGTTGCTTATAAATTGAACGCTGTTAATATGATTGTATATAACTATATATGTTCCATCTTGGAGGATGTCGACTGTAATATGCAATAAACACAACAATTTTATGTTTCCAACTGAAATTTGCATGCTGCTCATTGAGTTCAAGTCCATAAAGTTAACACTTTACGTTTAATTAATGAATTACACGTAATCATGACATACGCAAGCTTAATTATTATTACTATGTATGTACAGTCGTCGTGTAAAAAGAGATGACTTAACTGGTCAATGGATTATCATGAAATTTTGTTGCTTGCCCGTTGTCAGGGGAACACAAAAGAACATAGGGTATCTTTAATCCAGAAAAAAGTGCTGTTACCGAGGGATACAATAATAAGTTTTACGCAAGAAAAAGCTAGTCAAATGTAAGGGTAACGAATACGATCGTGATCAATTCGCACTAACTTCAAGTAAAAATAAATTTCACATGAAATTGCTTTTGTTTTGATCGTGAAATTACCGTATTTGTTTACAAGCTTTTATTTAACTTGCAATGTTTGTATGTATGTATGTGTGTTCGCCACGAATCTTGGAAGCTAAATTAGAACCACTTTCCGGTGTCCGATTGGGCTCAATTTTAGTGTACATATATATCTTCGGTGACAATATAATAATATGGTACCTACCATGTAGATGTTCTGATCATGGAGCCGGAAGACCGCCATAGAAACTTCTTAACTAAACAAGATAAACCCATCGAGTTTGAGCTCGATTGATTCAACTTGAGAAGTTCTTTTTTAATCATCAAGTCTATACTGAAATATAAAAAAAAATTACAATTAATTTATTTCATTTGCTATCTCATTAAAGTAATCGCAGAACGTGTAGGGTACTTCGTCGATTCACACCACAAGATGTTCGGACCACGGTGTGAATCGCACAAGGCCCCTTTTTGAATTCGTCGTTTCGGACCAGTGGTGTGTATCGACGAATGTCTATTTTGTACTTCGTCGTTTCGCACCACGGTACGAAAATCCGATGTGATCTTTTTGACTTAGTAAAGTGAACCATTATCATTCATTTAAAAAACTAGAATATTTTATGGTACTGACGGGTAGAAAACAGTTATTGAAACAAACTTTGCCATTTTACATGTTTAATATATATAGGCTAGGCTATATACAAATAATTAAATATACATTTTAACAAATCAAAATATAAACATTACGTAGTTTACCTAATTTAATAAATTTCAATATGACGAAATTATGATAACTTGTGACATTCCGACTGTCAATCCTTTCATTTCATTTTCAAGTAAGAAGTATGTACCGACAAAGGTTGCACTCCACCGTACTTATGACGTCACAATGCATTTTTTGGATTTTTTTAAATTTCTCCTAAATTACTGAACAAAAAGAAATAAAAGTATGTGATTTGTGTTCAGGATAAGAAAATAGAGAAACGGTATTTTTGTTTTAGACACTTTAAAATTTTGAAAGTTGATAATTAAGATAGTAATGAACATATTTAATTAATATTAACAGTACGTATATACAACTTAATATTGTTGTAGCTAAAAAACCGTTTTGTCGGTTGACTGTGTTGTAATAATCAAACGCAGTCCAAGATATTGATGACAAAATAAAATAAAATTTAAGCATTTTGTGCTCGACCGTTAAGTAATAATAAATTGTCGCTAGTCTAAACCGATTAAGTCAAAACGATAACATCGGATTTTCGTACCGTGGTGCGAAACGACGAAGTACAAAATAGACATTCGTCGATTCACACCACTGGTCCGAAACGTCGAATTCAAAAAAGGGGCCTTGTGCGATTCACACCGTGGTCCGAACAGCTTGTGGTGTGAATCGACGAAGTACCCGAACGTGTAATATTACTGTTCATCTCCGTTTTTTGGGGCCTTGTTCGAAGGAGGAGTCGTCGCAAGGCATTTTTATAAAATTTAATAGAACCCCTACGTGGTATGTCTTAAATCTGGCAATGTTTATTTTGCCTGATTTAGGGAGTTGAAACGACTTTCTAATTCAGTTTTCAATGAAGCCGGCATGTGTAGCAAAACATGAGTTCTTTGCTAATGTTCCACCTTTATCTAATCTTTATAATCTTTATTGAGACAGCTACATGTGACATTACATGTTCGGCCGATTATTTGGCAGCCGGATATCCGGCTATTTGGCTTCACGGTTGGCCAGATTTCTGGTATCCGGCCAAACTGCTATCCATTTCATCTCTATTAATAAGTTTAGAATGTGGATTTTTTCTGGTTTTGCAAGGATACTCGATTTAAAGACCAAAACTGACTCGTGACCTATAAGTCATACAGGTATATCAGTGTAGATGAGGAGTAATAGATCAAAGCGTACTAATATAATAATAATAATCAAAGCGTATTAACTCCGTCCACCGAAGTAAGATACGTAAGAAACGGATTTTTAATAATTTTGAAACCTTCTAACTCACGTCAAATTATGACGCATCTAAACGTATTACTTTTTATTATATAAGAGAACCAAACAATATTAAATCCAACTACGGATATAATGAAAATTATAATTAATATTATGGATTATTATTATTATACTTCAGTCCCTAGGCATTAGGCATTCTCCAAAATCCAATCAGGATAGAAAGCGAGTGCCAAAGTTTACGTGGGCTTGTAGTGATATATATATAAATATATATATATATATATAAATTTGTACTCCATTTGTACTTTTACGTGCGCTACAGAGCGGTAAAGTCTCCCTTCTATGTGTCTGGTAAGAGCGATGGAACGAACATAAGACCACTGGTCTTCGTTTCGTTTATTCTTTTATATGTCTACTACATTATTTTAAAGGACTTCATAAGCATAGTAATAATGCAAAGACAATGAAGACTGAGACAGTCAATCCATTAGTTACTAAAGGACCTCTAAATACCAAGGAATGTCTTTTAATTCATAACAAGAAAGAAAGGAAGAGAGAAAAGATTTATTCGTATATTATATAAACATTACAGGCAATAATAAAACTTATGTCTAGTATTAAATTTGTATAAAAAAAACGTGTATCTCACGTGTAAATGGAAAAGTATTTGGTTCAGCATATGCCAGGCATGTCCAAAACTCTCTGTGCCCTACGGATACCAACCAGCAAACAAGGTACTTGGGTAAGTAGGAATATAACTAGATGAATATAAGAGATCACATCACTCTTAGAAACTGATGATGAATATAATTAATTTTAATTTTGTGAACCATTTCATACAATCAGACAACATTAACATTAAAAAGCTCGTTAAATTTGCATTAATGAACAAACTTACAAAAACATAAATTCCTCTATAGGGTACAGTATATATTATACATCTAGTTTTAAATTACGTAACACCAAAACAACCAAAAAATAATTATTTGGTGCTAGAAGATAATAATATGAGGCACTTAATTATCAACCGGATCTCAATTTATCTGAATCATAAAATAATGTATACTATACTGATTTAATAATGGTTTGTGTCGACGCGGTTTGTCACTTTTATGTAGACTAGAAATAAGATAACGCCTTTAAATTTTGTTGCCTTATTAGTCGTAAGTGCAGGGGTCAGCAATATGTTGCGTCCACTATTCGACGGCTGCTAGACAGTAAAAAAAATATGCTTTGACGAGTTGGCAGAACATTTGATAGAAAGGAGACGTAATTTCCACGGTAAAGTATTTCAATCAGTTAGAAGGACAGAACAATCACTAGCGACTAACAAAGTAACTCACTACAGCAATATAATTACATGTGGTCGACTATCAAAAAAAACTAGTCAGTTACTATAAAGTTCGTGTTTACATATTGTGTAAATAAGGTGCTGCAACCAATATGCCACATAGGGTGAGACATGCTCAAGCATTAAGATAATAAATTATAATATAAATGGTTTTAACCTCTAATGGTTTGGTGTAATAGAGTTCTTTACTTAGAAAAGGGCAGAGGTAAACTAGGTGTTTTTTTATATTATAGGGGGCAAACGAGCAGACGGCTCACCTGAAAATGGATACACTATAATCTAAGTAAAAAATAAACTTCATTCATGACTAGTCACCACAAATCGTACTTTCACACGAACCAGATCCGTGAACATGTATTTTACTACATTGCAGAGAAGAAGACGGCCAGAGCTATGTTAACTTGGTGACCACCTTGCCTTGCCTACAGAAGAACCTAAGTCATAACAAAGTATGCACTAAAAATTCCAAAGAAAACGTGCCTAATGATTTTTACGTTCTTATTACTTTAGCAACCGCAAACCGCAGAGGCTATACTCACAGTGTGACCCTAAATTAAGGTGTGCTCCACAGATGCAAGATTCACAAAGTTACCCGAAATAAAGGTGCACTCCGGTTTGAATTTTTTGTCATAATGTTAAAAGTTGAAAACTTCATCACTAGTGTTCCTGTTAACATCCTTAAGGAACGCCTATCACCTAACTGCTTAAACTGTATGGTAGGACGAAGGTGCAGTCATCGAATAAGCTACCACAACATCGCAGTTAACCGAGTACGTAGTGGTCAGAACACCCTTCCCAAAATAGTGCTAGCATCAAAGCTTTGATCCTACCTCCCTAAAAGAATTCAATTAATAGGATGAAGGATTACTGGAATAGACGATTGTATCTTGCGGATATAATTTAGTAGTATCCTGAATATGACGGATGTATTTTGGATTACTGTTTGTATCAAATGTGGTTGTAATAGAATAATGATGTTCGCGATACACAAACATATGTGGTCACTATTACAATAATAGGGTGCGGCTATGGTGGCCTTTGTATTTTCTAAAAGTCAAGAGCATATAACAAAGAGGTAACACTTAAGAACCAAGGTGTAACATAAGAAATATACTTATGAATGATTCAGCTTTGCGTTAAAGCTAAAACTGAGACATTACCATACATACAATTTTTTTTTTTAAATAGCTTTATTTTTAACAGCAATAGTTGATCAATCAATTAGCCAATTGCATTCCACTGCTAGACTTAGGCCTCTGCCATTGCACCCGGACAAATGGATATAGGCCAGCGGTATATTTTATTGCAATACTAATAACTACTCATACCTTTAACAATTCACCACACTCCAGGTGATTAGCAGGCTTCTTTACGTCCGAGTACATAATATCGCGGGATGACGATAGGCATTCGCCATATTACGATGGCTCTGTAAATTGGACGCAAAAATTTCAGAATCGGTTAATCTGGACGCTGCTTCGACTGGTATAGGTATAACGAGTAGAGTCTGAGCATAGCTGTATCAGAAATTATCCCTACTTGGCCGTCCCGATTTTGCAGCAATATTGTAGTATATGTAAATATGCAATAATATACGTTCTCCTACATGGGTCTCATTTAGAGTAATCATAAAAAAATGTTTTGGTTCTCACTTTTAAAATTAGAATATCATTATCGCTTAATTTGTAGCTGAGAAATACATCATTAAAAATCTGCTTTATCCTTTCCTGTAAAGATAATTAACATTTATGAACCACAAATAATTATATTATAGCTGTAATAAATCACAAAATATCCAATTCAACCTTTATCTATCGAATCAAAGAAACTTATTAGTTTAAGCTAATCTAGAACTTGTAGGTACAGTTGAACTCTGAACTTTGCAATGTCAATTTTTCTTCTTAAGATCTTCTTTTAAAATAACCTATGAGTCACGACAAAATAACATGTAATTCTATGTTATGATCTAAAACATAAATCTAAATTCTACGTTAGGCAGATATACGTACAATAATTTATTTTTACATAGAAGTATGTGTCAATTTTACATTATAAAATAACTTATACCTGCGATGAATAGTAATTCAATTATTCATAATGATAAACTTGATCACCGAAAGCATATAAATGATTAAGTTATCGCTTCCGAAAGAGCATTTAACTGCTGGCATTTGACTCCTAGGAACTACTGTTTACACATGTCAAATATAATAATGAAATTAAGTAGACACTAACAGGCCATTTTTAATTAATTTATCTATTCGATAATGTATGTATTTAACATGTTATAACTGTATTAAGTTTTCTTAATAGTAATGAATTTTCTGACCTTGGAAACTTGAGTAATATAGTTTGAGGCTGGGTAAAATATCCGTATGTGTATACATGATGTTTTTCTTTATTAATTTGTGGTTTTTTAATTGTGAAAGATAACTACGAATTGCCCCTAGAGCACAGTGAGGTGCTTAGGTTGAAATCGCACGGTGATCAGTTGTGATGTGTCGCTGAGGGCCGTGGGGCTCAGGTAATATACGGATTAGAAAACAACATAAGGATTGTTAATTAGGTATACCCCCGACTAGATTTTAACGGATATTAAAATCACGTTCTGAAATAACATTTTTAGATTTATTACTAAACTATGATTGCTACAAAAAAACGTACTTCAACTTTTCTATTTGCACAACTTTTTCGTGCCAACGTTGCTTGGGAATTATTGGGAACGCTACCAGTAGGTGGCGATGCGGAGGAATTTTGTGATGCATGCATGTAAATAGTCCGTATTTTTATTTTAATATGTGTGTTATGGGCATCTGTAAATATTTTTGTGTTCATTTATAAAAAAAAAATAACTAATTAAAAAAGGACACAAAAGAGTTCCAAGATTTTGTCGTCTTTTCTTAAGTAGGTATAATAATAATAATAACTTCACACATCTCACACACGGCCCTCTGATCCCAAGCTAAGCAGATCCTGTACTATGGTAATCAGACTGCTCATAAACATACTTATATATTTCTAAATACATACATATTATAGATAAATTATTTGCTCCAATTAACCGTTCTTATAAGTAATTTACATTATATAAAGTTTATTGCAAGCAGATATACAGGATTAAATATAGAAGTGTGGTACAGCAGATTTTTGCTCGATTTGACTCCGCTCCTAGATTTCTGGTTCGAGCAAACTACTCGATAGTGTTAGTAGTGTTGACTTTTTGCTTGTGTGTATGGTCACAAAACTCCATGGAAACTGACGATAGGGTTGCTAGCACACAACATATTGGTGTTGACCGTGGCAGTGTCCTTACTGTAGTTGAATAAAACAATCAAGTTAAGAAGAGAAACAATTATAATATAAATATATAATATAAATATATAAATATATATTATATAATATAAATTATAATCTTAAATAAAGAAAAAAAAACACGCGTTACTAACGAACTAAATTGAAAAATAAAACAGTTGTACTTTTTCCATCCATCTTCAGGCTTAATTATAAGACCATCTTTACCAAGCCTAATCGAACTCATCAAAACAAATTATATGAGCCCAAACTCGAGGGGTTCAATAGTAGCCACTGAAGAGTTCCACTAACCACCGCCTAGCTCCATTATCAGATCGGCTTCAAGATCTCAATTTATAGAATTGTCGTCCAAACTACATATATGTACATACAAAGTTTGATTTTGGTACGACAATTACAAGTAGGTTAAATTTGACTTCTAATATTTGTTTACATTGTTAGTTAGTTACAAATAAAGCTATAAGCGTGTTAAAAACAAAAGTTAATTTTATTTTTCATGTTCTTTTTGATGGCATCCTTCCAGCATGAGAGGGGTTAGTTCGTAGTTCCATCATCAACATTATCGTTTCAGCAATAAGACGTCCACTGCTGGCCATAGGTTTCCCTCAATGACTTTCAAATTTGGAGTTTACAAAACACCAATCTGAACGCTCTAGTATGGTTTTGTATCACAAATCTTTGAAATTATGATGGCGAACGGAGGCTTCCTTCTTAGGGTATCCCTTGCAATAGACTCACTTGTTACGGAACACCGTGTGATTTTACTCGGTTCGATTCCGACATACGACTTCAGCGTTAGCTCGGGTGAGGTGATGACCCGTGGGGGTTTCCACAGGAAAAAAAAAAAAGGCATGCAGATCTTAACGTTTCTTATTCACAAAATAAGGATTTCTATCTAAAATTGTCTTATCTCGCTTCAGACAGCACAATATTAAGTAGTATCATTTTTACGAGATGGTAATCGATTGATTTGGTGTCATCGAACCTAGACATTAAATGGAAATATGTATTCCATATTTATTTTATGATTTTGGGGTAAATAGACTCCAACAAGTTAATATTAGGTAGGCAAAGTTAATATTCATCTATACGTTAATATTATTCATTGTGTTAGTCGTTTCGTATTCACATATTACCTAAACTATAGCCAGGAGAAGACGGTTGGTAATAAAGAATTCAACTTCATAACAATATTAGACCATTTGTAGCAAGTCGCTAAAGTGCAGGAACTTCAGAAATTGTACCTTATGAATGACAAAGCGATCAAACTTCAGACAAAACTCATCAAAACCTGCAAACAAAAGTCGACTTCGTACGAGTATGTACTTTAAAATCGGGAGTTCTGGAATTTTGAATTTCTTAAAGACAATAACAGTTATTCTTCCAAAGCATTGACTTTGATGATGCGAGCTACTCGTGACTTAATGTATATCTCCTCAGTAAACAAAACCTTCTTCTTAACAGTCCATTCATCATCGTTATAATGATCACATATTAACTTATCTCTGGTAGTTAAAATTGTTCCGTCATTCTAAATGCACAATGACGCTAACAATTTGTATTTTTCTCTAGTACTGTTCAAATATATTTGATCGCATCATGGTGAATAACTTCTATTTTTGAATTAATAATTTGCTCCTTTTTGTCTTTTCAAATTCTTATCCTATGCTATTTTCTTTGAAATGCACTGCTTCGGAAAATCTACAAAACGTAAAACTTCAAAGGTTTAGGTTTAAAAAGTTTACATTGCGGAAATGTTTGTATCGTTACTGTAGCGTTGTATTTGTTTATAATTTACCCTTAGTAAAGAGGATAATAAAATTATTAATTTATGATAAGATTCTTCTTATATGGCATCCAAGTATATATTGATTACTAAAACGTTTTTGACAAAACCTCTGACAATAAGTTCACTAATATTTAACTGTTAGATAATTTCTTATGAATTTAACATTGATATATTGATAACGTCTACGAATTATTAACTAGCTTTTCGATGAAGAATATAAATTGAAACACAGCTTTTGACTTAACTGCACGGATGGCGCAATTATTTAAATGGTCATCTCGCCCACTGCTAATGTTTTATTCTATTTAATGTGTAGATAAAGTTGATCGATGTTGTGGTTTCGATTCATGGAATGAATAGTTACTCGTGTTGTTCACAGGTAAATATTCTCAGTTTGGGTATATTTGTGTCGATTGACTGTGTTTGTAAAGTTACTTTAACGTCGATAGACCTAACGCCTTATCGCCATTAAATAAGCTGCTGAATATGTGTTGACCATAGATTGAAAATGAATACCATAATAGGACTTAATACGGAATACGTAGAGATGCTCCCAATTGAATATAGATGCTTAAATAGTTCAATAACAGACATCATTTCTTGCTTTTAAATTGTATTATTTTATCTTCTAAAGTTTTGCCTCCGAACCTTAACATCATGTATACAGTATTTATCTCCATATATTAAAACGTGTCGTGAGTCTGATCCAAATTTGAGGTCCATATTAATTATACAATAATGTTTCTCAAACTAGCAGAACATTACTGATATATTTGATATAAAACTTTATGATTACACACAATCGTATATATTAAAACTATTAATTCCTCTGGAAAATTACGTTGTCGTCAACACTATTTGATACAAATGCAGGGGTGGTAAACAAGGTCGGTTGCTAAACCAACAACAAGTACTTAATACATTAATATCCGCTGTCGTGAGAGAAAACAGTGGGTCTTCCTACCAATTTAGCAAGTAAATTCTGAGACGGTCACGCGGTAAGCACCGTTTTTCTACACCTGGAACTAATATTGAAAATACGTCTAACTAATATCATAGCCAAAATCTGTCATTCTACTGTAAACACCTTTATAATTACTATTTATATACTGCATGAAAAACAACTGCAAACAAAATGATGAGTAACTTGTGTTTTTGACAAAAGAAAAAACATTAAAATAAAATTTATTTGTATTTAAAATTCGTATCCTTGTTAAAATAGTTCAATAAAGAAAAAAAGCAAGTCAGTTAAAAGTTTAAAGTTCATCCCAATAGAAATATAATAGTCTCTAGTATCAATAAATTGCAAGTATAATGTACAATGTTGGTCTTTTTTTCCATTTTTTATTTATTCTAAATGACCAATAAAATAAAAGTAGTTAAATAAACATTGTGTTGTTTTTCTCGTGGTAAGAAGGACCAGTGGTGCATCATATCGTTTTTGGTTTGTATGCTCCCGGAAAATTGACGCCTTAAGAGACCCGATAATATGGGTGACCACTGGTTGCCAGTTGGTTGAAAATATTTTTAAACTAGGGAATTACCACTGAAGGATCACAGTAGACGCGGTTACTGTAATTGCACGGATGGCGCAATGGTTTAAGTGGTCACCTTGCCACTACGCCGCGCCGAGTGTTGTGGATTCAAATTCCACAGGACAAAAATTTGTGTGATTCTCAAATAGTTGTCCCGAGTCTGGGTGTTCTTTGTGTCCGTTGTTTGAATATATGTATAAAAAAATGTATCTAGCCAACCGCACAACATGTGCCTATATTTAGCGAATAGGAGCCTCATCGTGTGATTTTTTTTTATGGAATACGCAGACGGGTCACCTGATGGTAAATGACTACCTGCAACTCAAGAATCACAAGTGCGTTGCCGACCTATAAGGTGGGATTAGGGGAAAGGGGGAATAGGGGGTGAGGAGGGGAGAGAGGGAGAGGGAAGGGTTAGGGCAACCTCACTTACTCGGCGAAAGCAATGAAGCATTGCTTCACTGCAGGTTTCCTGTGAGGCCGTGGTATCACTCCGGTCTAGCCGGCCCATACGTGCCAAAGCATGGCTATCCCACGAACAACGCTACTTTCACAGAAGCTCTCTCAGTAAATACATTATGTTAGTTACATATGCGTAACCTTTATTGACTCTGAAGACGCCATCACAGCGATTCCGTTTTACGGTTCATCAGACCATTGCTTCGTAGGAGCGCAAGTGGCACAAATAGCATAACGTAATGCACTAGATATAAGTCAGTATACTGAAATGGCAACTTTGCTTCACATATTGAGATGTAGAATCAAATCAAATCTTGTGAAACTTCTGATTTTGTTGATGGGGATGGGTCAACGGGAAACTACATTTTCAACAACATTTGCTTTGGGAATTTAATTTGCAAGGATATAAAACACCTTATTTACGATCAAAAACTATTTTCAACTTTTTAGTTCGGTATGCTTGCATACTTTTTTTCCAATTATAATTTATTTTCTCTTATTTTTGTACTTGTATTGTCATCGGTTCTTGACAACTTCAAAATTTTTATATACGATACATATTTGACCAACGCAAATATGATTACGTTTCCCAGTTCCGTAAAAAGCTCAAGTGGCTAGCAATCCCTTTTCATCGGAATCCTTACTTTTTTTCTATACAATACTTTGTTTAATCCATTGATACCGTTACCTCAAGGACCGCGTTTAGTTCCTTCATGACACACATTTAAAATGCCCGAGCACATAAAAGCTGGTAGTACTGGTTAACGTTTTAAAATCAAACAGTTTAGGCAAAGGAACGTTGTTTGAAATGTGACGGGAAATTTCTTTATAAACCAACTAACTACTAGCAACTTCGTCTGCGTAGAGACAAGCATATGATGGTTTTATTATCCTTAAATTTGAAATGGTTCGATTGATCTTCCGCACAACTCCTATTGCTGCCCCTAAGGGGGACCCCTAAGTTTTATTTTAGTTTACAAAAGAAGCCCATTTTCTTCTCCAAGGTACTGTTTATTTCTATATTAAAAGTTAATCAAAATCAGTTCAGTGGTTTAGGCGTGAAAACAATAGACAGCTAGATATGCAAACATTGTTACATTCTTATTTACAATAACCTATTTCTAACTTTTTGCTTTTGATAGTTGCAAATTGTTAAACGAGAGAAACGACGTTACAATACAAAAATCGTAACACTCGTACAATTTTCTTATCTAAATACAGTCATGTCTAGTATCACTGATTATATTACGTCTGATTATAGTACGAGTCTTAATTACAAAATGTTACTATAAATAAGAAAATACTGCACCCAGTTGTTTGAAAATGTCTTCAAGAGAGATAATAAAATACTATTTGGGTTTATAAATGAATTAATGCGGACTGCTGTATATTATGTTGTTATTGTTTTTGGCAGTAACTTCATCACTAAAGATGATACCCTAATATTGAGAAACGCTGTACTAATGAATTCACATCAAACAAAACATAATAAACGAGACCAACTGGACCGTAGAGTATTATAAAAATAGATTAAAAAGGTATAAATACGCATTTGTCTATTGAAGAGCACATTCTAATGTTATAGTTCGCTCGATACCAACGGAAATGCGCGTCTTTTTGGTAAGTATCGAGTGATGTGATATACTTTGTAATCAGAACTTTTTATGTGTCACAGTCGTTAAAAATTTATAAAGAAAAATGTATGTTACGTTAATAATGTAACAATTTAAATTTGATAATTATTATGAATAAACAACATCTATTAGTATATTCTACATAATCACATTTAAATATAGCAGTTTCTACGTTTTTCAGGTACTTAGCCTGTCACTGGCTGTAGCCCTGGGAGACATCCTGGGTGCTGCAAGGTAAAGTATTTACACTTAATTTCAAATATTACATACATCATAGATAGCCATAAAAGTTAAAAATATATATAGTTCGGTAAATAATATATATTTATTTGTAAACACTCAAATAGGTTTTACTGAAGGGATAATCGAAGATGTATTTGCATTTCAATATTGTTTGTGTCAAATACATATGTTATTGTGCTACGCTATAGAAGGGAACCTTTTACCGACTACCAGGTATGTTTACATACTCCATGATACTAATGAAATTTTCAAACACAAAAATTCAGTAACGATTTGCCAGTCTTGAAAATCAAATCATTCAAAACAAGGATCAAGGCATACCTATTACAAATGCGTCTATATGTAGTGTTTAAATGAATTGTAAAACAACTTTTTAATTGAATGGTATTTTGTAACACGATAGTTTTAATGAGTGAGTGAGTGAGGAGGGTTGGCGTCAGGCAGGCAGCCGGCCGTAAAAGAAATCAACCGAAAACCTTTGCAATGTTATAAATTGCGCGAACCCCAAATAAAATTTACCCCAATTTTATTTGGGGTAAAATGATGATTATTTCTTAAATTATTTAATGTTTGCACGGTAAGTAAATATTTATAATTAATATTCCAATATATTTTTTTACGTCTTTCGTATGTATTGTGCATAAAACTTGAGTGCAATGTTAATTAAAAAAATTAAATAGCATTAAAACTAATTACCTACAATTTAATACACAACCTCATGCGATCAAGCATATAAAATCGAAAATTTGGGGCGTCAAGGCAACCTAACAATTTACTTTTAATTATCTTTTACTTTTGATCAAATAGTATAGTTACAAATATATTAATAATGGTAAATATTTGTTCGTTAATAAACATTAATTATACGAGCGTATAACAAATAAATAAAGCAAACCAGTTTGGAAGATCTAGTTTTCGAAATATTTTTATTGTTAGTAATGTTATATGATCTTTGAGGATATTAAAATTTTAATTTACCAATTGATTTCCTCGTGAATAATATTCAGTTATCTAATAATATTATTAAAAAAAACTATTTTGATTATCTTATCTGTATACTAAACATTGACAAATGAATATTACCAATTTATTACGAAAGATTACTCAAATTCGTTTACTTTCAATAGATCTCTTCTAAAAACTTGCATGAAATAAAATTATATTTAATAAATGTTATTGACTGTTACTTAGCTATCATAATTACATTTTTCTCATATAATTATTCAGCACTTGTTTTACAGTGGAACCTCTCCTGGGTTGAATGAGGGTATGACAAAACGTCTTGGTTGTAGTGAAATCGATTCTGGTTCTAATTCGTGTTTCCAAAATTTGTACTATTTGTAGTGCCTATATCTAGATCTAAAACAGTCACAATATCACCGAGATACTTCGATCGTTGGTGTACGTTAAAAATGTTCACAGTAGTGCATATTAATGCAATACTTTCTTCATATTGTTTTTGACGACTGGCGAAATTATATTTACTAGAGATCGCGTGGTGGTCGAATTTCGATAATGGTTTTTTCATTGGCCAGAATAACTTGAGCTGTCATTGTATAGACTTACTTAACATGACAGATGATCACATTTACTGGACGCGTGTAATTTCATTAAGACGATTTCACATAATTTTTAATGTTGTAAACCATATCGTTTAAAAATTTTAGCTTTCTGCACTTCTTCTATATATAAACTGTAAATATTCCAAAATTCACGTTACTACAATCGCGAAATTTTCTGAAAAAGGGGTACAAAGAATTCTCTTCACGTATTAATATAACGATTTCAACATTTTTTGGTACTTACTGGTTTTGATGTTATATTCTGGTCTTTGAATAAGTAAGGATTTGTGTACATGTTCTGGAGCTGTAATTAACTTTCATTATTATTTTCATTTATTATTATGCTACAGAATAGTGTAATAAAACTTAAAAAAAATTCTTTATTATATCATCAATATAATTAATTGTTTTAAAATAATGCCTTTTCTATCGTATTTACTTGGGTGGTGGTGCGTTAAATATCTTAGATGTACATACTTCGTGACAAAAAATACCTTAGTAATATCAATCCTCTTTTTTACTTATTAAGCTGTAATAGAAAAAAAAACAGACAATCTGTCGATAGGTAGTTCGTAGAGTTATATAATTTTGTTTGAATATAAGCCGCTCAAACATGCTGAAAACCTTTTCAATGGAAGCCAAGAATTACTAATTTAACAAGTAATCTACCTTTACCTAGAAATTCGTATAAATAAATACTCAGTTTAATAAAATAATTGAATTAACTTTTTAGAAACAGCCCCTTCACGTTCCCGCCGACAAGGCGGTACTACTACCAAACCACTCCTTCACCATCAAGATACTACTACAATACACAACGCGTCTACGACAATTCTGGACGTTATGACGACCCTGGCCGCTACAACCCCAACGCTGATAACTCTGGCCGTTACGTACCTGACAACTCTGGAGCTTACAAGTCAGTACTTAATATTTTAATGTGTGGTAATTGATGCAATATAGCTTATTGTTAGTAATAGCGTATAAAAATGTTATGGTTCCAAAATATACGGTAGTTTTTGAGAGAATTTATACCACATCAAGTCAAAATAGTTTCCTTTTATTAAACGACTTTAAAATGGTAGGTTCTGAAGCTCGTATGAAATAGCAACTTGTGACGTCATACCTTGTTGTCGCCAAATCTTTTTCTTTCAATACAACATCTTACAGAATAAAAAATAATAAAGAAAATAGAAACGAATCAATTTTTTCAGTCGTATTTAACCGGACTTTTTTAACTACAGGCAACTATTATGTTCCAATATGAATGTGGTTTTTTTTTAGTGGCGATCGGGGTGACCGCGGCGGTGCAGGCGGTTTCTACAGCGGTTCGGGCAGTGCTGGCGGTCCTGGTGGAGCTTATTCAGGTTCCGGAAGTGCCGGCGGCCCCGGTGGAGCTTATTCCGGTTTTGGAAGCGCTGGCGGCCCCGGTGGAGCTTATTCAGGTTCCGGAAGCGCTGGCAATTCTGGCGGCTTCTATAACGACGAATCCGGCAGATACGTTCCCGACAACAGTGGCAATTACAAGTGAGTGGTCATTTACTAACCTATACTATTTAAATCGTAACAATCAAAAGTTGCCAATGTGGTTCATTTTATGGTTTTGATTGCAGAACTGACAGGCAAATATTATAATACACTATGTAATTTTTGACATCTAAGAAACAACCTAGTTATACTGACCCTACAGTTTTAATTAAAATATTCGGATATTTTAGATCAGATTGTTAAATAATACCCTAACTTAAATTAACCTTCTACTAGTGGCGACCGCGGTGACCGTGGTTCTGCGGGCGGATTCTACACTGGTGATCAGTCTAGCGGGTCTGGTAGTGGATCCAGTAGTAGTGCTGGTAGCGGATCTGCTAGTGGTTCTGGTAGCAAACCGAGCAGCGGCGGTGGAAAATATGATGCCGGCTCTGCATCTGGATCTGCTTCCGGAGGTGGAAAAGGATCAGGCTCAGGAGTTGCTTCCGGAACTGTCTCCGGATACGGATCTAACTACGATTACAAATACGGCATTATTCGCCTGAACAAAGAAGTTCAGCCCGATGGCTACCACTACCTTTACGAAACTGAGAATAAGATCCTCGCCGAGGAAGCCGGCAGATTGGAGCCGATAGACAACGAGAGTGATGGCACTAAGGCTAAAGGATTTTACGAATACGTCGGCCCTGATGGTATTACCTACAGAGTAGATTACACTGCCGACGAGAACGGTTTCGTACCCTATGGAGCTCACTTGCCCCAGAATTTATTCTCAAGTTCTTGATTTATATAAAAGGTAAAATTAAATATGTACATAAACCGTTATCCAGTTTTATATATCCTAGTATAATAAAGACGCTACTTATGAAATCTATAAATGTTCTCTCCTTTACTTGTGATATTTGGGATGAATAGTTGTATTGGTGTATTCATCATCAAGGGTATAATTTACATGTTCTCAACGCTGATGGAGGAATATTTCTAAACCTAAAGCGTAGGTTGAAAGATTAAAATTTGTTTTTAATAAAATTTTACTAAATGTTATTTTGAATAATAATCGAAGACAGTCTTTTCCTTCTTTTTCCAACGTGTAACAAATGTAGTAAGTGTGAATACAATGTATTTTCACTCAAAATTTCACATATTCCATTTTTTACATTAACATTGTACACTGGGGTGTCCCGTCCATGTATGAAAAACATTTTTTTTCGATCTACGTTATCACAAGAGGTTTCAAAATTTGCGTAATTTTACACAGATTACGAAAATGGTAAAATAACTAGTCTACTAGGCTCTACCACACTTCGAAGTTTTGTAAGTCTTACATTTTTACAGACTTAAAACGTAAGCCTAAAAAAAATACAAAAATCAAATTTAAAATGTATTTTATTTTTGAAATGAATTAAATAAAGTACAAAAAAAATAAAAAGTGAACAAAATATAGCTTATAAATATGACAAAAACTTAAAATTTAATCCTGTTTTTGTGTAAAAAAAATCAAATTTCTGCTCTAGATAAAACCTGGTTCTAATAAAATCATCTCTTCATCATCTTTTGAAGTAGCGCCAGTTACATTTTCTGAAGGCTCTGTTACTAGTTTAACACATCTTTGAACACGTTGTGTGTATCAATGACAGTCACCAATGTCAAAGCTCTTATCTTTTGAAACAATTTGAAGGCCTCATTAATAATATGTCGAAGTACCGGCGGAGCTGTAACCCGACACTCGTGGCATATAATATTTGAGGTGTAATCTGTACCAGAAATAGGTAATTTTTAATGGTTTAAATATCCTGCGTTACTTTCAGTTTATTTAGTTTTCATTATACTTGACAATGCCAGCTCTCGAATGCGGTCCCTATCGTCAAATATACATAGGTTTTCTATGTACATTTGCTTCCAGCGTTAAACAACGTCTTTTACTTGATTAGGAAGCAAATTAAAAGGTATAAGTTAACTTCACCAGATTATTTGTCAACTACGTGTAGTTGACAAATAATTGCAAATTTCTGATGAAGTACCAAATTCTGATGAAGTCAAAAAGCTTCTCAAATGATTCTAAAAACACTTCAGTTTGTTTTCAAAACTATAATTTCGTTTGCTTTTGGGGTATCTTTTCGTATGAGGTACCTTTTAAAATAGGATTTCAGTAATTGCATAACTAGTTTCTTAGTTACGATTGGAATCTAATCTTTGACCGAAATTTTGTTGATCTCTTCAAAAACAATCGCATAAGATAATTGAATTGGATAGATCCTTTCTATTAAATTTCAATTTCAGGTCGTTCTTGACTTCTTGTCTATGTGGTCCTAATATCGAACTTATTATTAAATACAACCGCAATATTCACAAAATCCGCTTTTAACACAACCGCAACTGTACTTTTTAGCAAAAAAATTTGTTTAGTTCAAAAAAATCACACACGAGTCAAGTCAAGAAAGTCCTCAAAACAAGTTGAAAACTTACTAATTTGCAGGTTGATGCCTAATAAATTCGAAGCCAA
The DNA here is from genome assembly GCA_963859945.1 of Euplagia quadripunctaria. Taxonomy (NCBI): domain Eukaryota; kingdom Metazoa; phylum Arthropoda; class Insecta; order Lepidoptera; family Erebidae; genus Euplagia; species Euplagia quadripunctaria. Next base: position 13,876,517 of record OY982562.1, on the reverse strand, counting down.
CGGTATCGTGTAGTTGCATGTAAATCAAACCTTTTTGTATATAAAAAGAACAAAAAGTATTGTTTTTAAATATTTTGTTAAAGAGTCGAAATTAAGGATAGCGAAATATCACAATGAACATACAAATCAAAACTTTGAAGATCGGTAGAGCCTGAAAGATATAATTTTATTTTACTTTTAAAATTATTTTGGTAATCTACGATCAATTACTTTCTTACTTTCAGAGGTCTTGCGTTAAGAAAAACCAAAAAAAGAAACAGTCGTAGAACTGCATCAGAAGTGAAAATATAACTTCTCAATGTATTTGCATATACATACACACACATATCTGTATATATTTATGATTAGGTTAAAAATAAAAAGTAGGTAATAACTTAACTAAATGTATGTAACTAATACATAAGGTACACTGGAAGTTACGAGCGACGTTAAGAGCATTATGCCTGACATACACCTTGTGATTTACACAGATGATACTAGTGCTGTTATAGCCAGTAATAGCACTATACAGCTAGAGATCAAAATTAATAAAGTATTGGGCAGCCTGGAAAACTGGTTAGCCGCAAATAATTTAAAACTTAATGTGAGTAAGACTAAATGTATGTTTTTTAAATCCACTGTTAGACAAAATGATAGCTTAAAAATACTGTCTCAAGGGAATCAAATTGATTTAGTTGACCACTACAAATTCTTGGGTATACAGATAGATGATATGTTAACCTGGAAGAAAGAATTAACAGCCATAACAAATTCGCTCGGTAGTGCGTGTTACGCGATCAGAAGTTTACGAGATGATTTTACTGTTGCTCAAATTCGCCCTGTATATTTTGCCTTAATTGAATCGAAACTTAGATATAGCATTAAGTGTTGGGGAAATAGCCATAAGTACAATATTAATTCTACTTTCATTATGCAAAAGAGGGCCATCAGAACTATAGTAAAAATTAAACAAGAAGAATCATGTAAATCACTTCAAAACATTAAAAAATCTTACAGTACCGTGTCTATATACCCTGGTTCTGCTTAGCGATCTAGTTAAAAAAATTCATAAATTTGAGACCCTCGACGAAAGAAAAATTAGAGAAGCAACTAGGCGAAAGGGTCTTCCCAATACTATAATACCTAGGTTAAACATTGTTAAACACTACTCGGGTGTACAGTCTATATCTCTGTTCAATCAATTGCGAGTAGAATTAAAAACAATGTATAGCTCAAATAAGTTTGAAGTTAAATTGCGTGCTATATTGTTGGAAAAGTGTTATTATAGTATTGAAGATTACCTTAATGACAAATCTCTGTGAATATGTTAAATAATGATGAAATCCACGTATAATTATTGGCATATTTATTTGCTACTGAATTATTAATTGACTTTCTATTTATTAAATTGACATTAATTTACTATTTTGACATTTATTTATTTTCCATATTATTATTTTTGACATTAACTTAATATTGTAGATTAATGTAATACTTTGACATTAATCCAATAATTGTATAACACTAGTCATCATTATTTAATTATAATTTTGATTTTATTATTTTAATTGTAATTTTTATTTCATTGTAACTCAATTGTAATTTTATATAATTGTATAGAAAATCAAATTGTTAAATGAAAAATCCTTATGGTATTCAACACAGATATTTTTTGTAATGAATAAATGCAATACAATACAATACAGTTTTGCGCGCCTGGCCGCTCATAAATGTTTGAATTTCGAATGTTATATTTTTTTAAATATAAGAAACTCGGCTCCATCTTACGAATTTTCGATCAGGTCACGTGTCCTGACGCGAGTTTAACATTTTTTACCCATCCCAAAAAGTTCACACCGCCGCTAAAGAAGTTTTTACTTCAAATTCTATCTATCTAATTCTAATTTTATATAGTTCAATATTCAAACAAGAAGGGAGGCACTCTCAAGACATTTTGTAATTAGGTTTGAATGGCAAGTTATTAGCATTTTGGCACGTTATTAGTTTAACATGGGAACATCAATATCACCAACGTTTTAAGAAATTGAAAAGCAATCTTTTAGTTTATCTAAACCTATATATACGCTATATGATGGATTGAGTGGACTCTTCCCATGAATAAATGAGATACATAAGAACAGGCAATTCATTTACAAATATAGTGTGGTTGATTGACGGCTTACTTAGTACAGACAATGCTCTTAATAAGTCATCTAAAAAAAAGGTGAACATACAGTTGTATTTAAGGTTGGGTGATTATGAAAGGAGTAAGAAGTCTTAATCCTTTTGGCCGTAAAAAAGCACGCTGTAATAGCGAACTGAATTAAAATGTTAAAGAAAGTTTCACTATTCACCTCCTGGCTTAATCATTAGACTAATATTACCAAGCTCACTCTATTAGACTCGTCAGAAGAAATCATATGAACCCAAACTCGAGGGGTTTACTAGTAGCTACTGAAGAGTTCCACTAATCTGCTCCTAGTCCCATCGTCAGATTAGCTGCAAAATACCAAATTGTAGTATTGTCATCCGAACTGCATATACATCCAACGTTTGACTTGGGTACGATGTACATACGGTACGTAGGTAAAATATTTACTTCTTGGATTTGTTTACATTGATAGTTAATTACAAGTGAAGCTAATAAAAACCAGTAAAAAAATGAATGTTTTTTATTTTTAGTGTAGGTAAATTTTAGTAGTTATTGATAATTATAAATTTTGTGTATTCCTCCAAAATCTCCAAAAGAAATGCATTAGGAATTTCTTAAAAATTATTTAGAATTAGATAGATAGAATAGATAGAATTTGAAGTAAAAACTTCTTTAGCGGCGTTGTGCACTTTTTGGGATGGGTAAAAAATGTTAAACTCGCGTCAAGACACGTGACCCTGATCGAAAATGTGCCCGCGTCAGTACACGTGACCCTGATCAAAAATGTGTCCGAGTTTATTATATTTAAAAAAATATTTTTACGCCATCTGTGGATTCTGCGCGATACTACTGTAGCTTGATACATACTTATGAATTATATGGTATAGATCCACTAGAGGGCGCTAATCTAAGTTTTGGGGAGTTTTGTCAGCTCCCTATTAATTAATCTTTAAAAAATGTGTTTTCACTTCTGTCGACAGTCCCATGAATGCCTATTTTTTTTTATTATGAACTTTGTTATGCTCTAGTTGCTGTAGTTAGGTAAGTAGTTAGGTAACTATGCAGTGTTTAAAGCTTTTGCGGTTGTGATGATATTATTCAATTAAATAGTTTTCTGGCTAGTGAAACGCGTTAATAAATTACTGAAAATCTGTATTAGCAATACCCAGGCATCTGACGTTCTTTAAGAGTATGTTTAATTACTGGCTTGTTGATTTAGTGGGTAGTGATCCTGATTACTGAGCCAAAGGTTGTAGGTTCGATTCCCACCCAGGACAAATGATTGTGTGATGAGCATGATCGTTTGTTCTGTGTCTGTATGTTTATTTATAATATGCATTATTTAGAATTATCTAAGTATGTTTATTAGCAGTCTGGTTACCATAGTAAAGGCTCTGTCTAGTTTGGGATCAGACGGCCGTGGCCTGTGTGTGAGATTTGCCACGTTATTATATTATCATTATTATTATAACGTTAATTAGCTATGATCGAATATCCTTTAGTGTGTCTACTGTAACTTTAACTCAAGCAATCATTAAAGTAATCAGTTGTCAGTTTTAATGAAACAAAACCGTTGTTGTTTATCTAATACATTTAAACGAGCAATTCTTGTATATGTATATATATATATACATCATCTGAACCTAGGAAACGGCTCCAACGATTTTGATGGAGTTTTGTATACAGATAGAGTTTTGCATTTTAAGTTCAACTGCATAGTTGTATTTCCTGTAAAAATGCAATTTTACAAAAAAAATAATACGATTTTACAAAAAGCTACCGAGCAAAGCTCGGTCTCCCAGGTACATTTAAATTAAAACCACTTAAGTATTAAAAGCACTCTACTCTACTTTATGTAAAACATTAGTTCAGAAAATCGTTAGATACTGTAACATGAACTTTAGGCTCACAATTGCGATTTAATTTCTTAGGAAGATTTAAAAAAAGTATTCCTATACCGTTCTTATGAAAATTAAAGACATCAAAACTAACTAATTCTATTTATTAATACCTATTATTACTTGTTTGTCAGGTTGATTATTTCAATGATTTACATAATGGAATAGAATGTTCTAATTTAATTAAACTTTACTAAATATTACCTTTTTCAGCGGTGAAAATGGTTCCCGGGCAGATCACCGCCCACGTGCTGCAGCAATCGGCTGTTGATCATCACAAGCAAAAATTATGGTAACGATTCCTTTACTATTTCACTACGTCCCGTACCCTACGTCCTTTTCTGTAACCTTGACAATGTGTATACATTACAAAGTTATATTCTGAAGTATGGGCAGGCCTATGCCACTCGATGTACTTACGTGCGCTAAATACCTCCCGGCCGCTCGACCGCTGGCGGACCCTACACGCAGTCTCGCGAAGTGGGCTGCCGACAGCTGCATCGAGCGCTCACGTTTTTATTTTTAAATTTTAAAGTACAAAAACGTAATTCGAAATCGTATTGATATACTTATATATACTTTAAATACAATCGAATTCACGGTGAAAATTGACATAGTTTCTGATAGTTTATTTGCTGTATATGGATGTAGATCCAGTAATGTATGATCATATAATATTAATAATGGTATAATGATGTAGTTTTTTCTTGTCTATTTTCTTTGCTGTTTTGGTTTCTTGAAACTGTGAATTTAACTGTTCTAATAATTTATTGATGTTTCTCGTTAGAGGTTTGATTAAGCGAGGTCGCGTAGGTTTGGTGATAGGTTTTTCGTAGAAGCGCGCATTTGTTGTTAAGTGATACGAATTGATGAATTAGAGATTTGGTTATTCGATATCGCATGGCTACGGCGTTAAGTTTTTCGTGGTAGCGTGCATTCTTTGTTAAGTGTTTCGTATTAGTAAACTTACGGGGACGTGGTATTTAGTTTTACATTTTTCTAAGTCAGGTAACACACCCGATTTTTTGTGTAATAAAACTTCACTTAATTAACATAGGTTTTTTTTTTATAAAAATATAGATTGAATATTACATAAAAAAGGTAACCCCAAACTCACTTACGGCAACGCAACCGTGCGCTATTGCGCGGCAATGATAATCGTGTTTTAAGAACATTTAAGACCATTTTCACATGCAGTGGTCGGCACTCGGAAAGAGTAGAAAATTAAAATGGTAGGTATGGACGTTTTTGTAGGGAGTGATTTATCTGTTACGTAGTAACTACTTAGTAATCTGTGGTATGGGGAAGTATTTGTACGGCAAAGTTAGGTTTGTCTTTCAAACATACTCGCAAAAATCAAGCAAAAATCTTCGAGAATCGATTCCCGAGATTGAACCAACTATATCGTTTCGGTGCCAGACTTGCACTTGTCTGGTTTTTTTTTACATATATATGTGTAAGGTTTCAAAATTTCAACTACTTAAGTTGATACAAAACTTCTCTGCTGGTACTTTTATTAGCAATCAAAATCATAATAAACAACAGTTTCTTTTTTTTATGAAACGAGCAGACGGGTCACCTGATGGTAAATGACTACCGCCGCCCATGGACACCTGCAACTCAAGAGTCGCAAATGCGTTGCCGGCCTTTAAGGTGGGAGTAGGGAAATGGGGGGGAAGAGGGTGGGAGGGAAGGGTTAGGGCCTCCGGTAACCTCACTCACTCGGCGAAAAGCAATGTAAGCATTGCTTCACTCCCGGTTTTCTGTGAGGCCGTGGTATCATTCCGGTCGAGCCGGCCCATACGTGCCGATAGATGGCTCTCCCACGATAGAATCTTTCAGGAACACATTATTTCAATCCAATAATCCATTATGTGTAAAAAAATATTTTAGTTGATAGTCATATTATGGACCTCCCCTCCATATCCTCGCTCACTAGACAAATTAGTTTTATCAAGAGGACTATCAGATACATAAACCTGTGTCCCCGAAGGGAAAGGCAGGGGCATATTAAACGCCAATATTTTGTAAACTATTATTTGGTCTTGGTAAGTTTAGGTTAAGGCTAACGGTTAGGTGCCGGTAACCGGGCACTTCGGGTATTAAAGATAGGAAAATTGAGAGTACATTGAAAGGTATTCAAGAAGGAAGGGCAATAAATGATTTGGGGAGTGTAAACAATACGTTAATAAATAAGCTCGAACAGGTCAGTCTGAGAAGTTCAAACTCTCTAACATCCTTTTCTATGTGTCATATCTATTTTAAAAGAAGTGTATTAAAGATGAATATAGGAGAATATAATAGTTTTGAAAAACTAAAAAAATAGCAACGCGATCTAAATTTTCCACTTACTGGCTCTATCATCAGGTCAGCTCCAAGATGTCAAATTATAGTATTATCATCCGAAATAAATGTACTTACAAAATTTCAGTTCGATACGACTAATAGAAATAGGTTTGACTTTCAAGGTTTGTCTGTACGAGTGAAGCTAATAAAATGGTGTGAAAATACGTTCGTAATACGTAAATTACGCCTTAGGGATGTTAATTTATAATAAAGTGTGGTACCACTGTCTGTCAGGTTGTTGACCTTGGTAGTGCGCTCTCCAGTGGTAGTTATGTATTAATGTTACCGCTTGGCCAAAGTGTATGACATTTCGAAAAGTTGAATGCCATTATATACTACTAGTTCCACACACATAGCGTTAATGTCATTTTGAATTACCAAATAGTCTATTCTTGAATAGGTTACCAAAAGTAGCTTTTGATCGTCTACTAATAAACATTAAGTTTTATGATTACTGACACTTAGCACATCGTTAATCATTATTCAAGGAAACAGAGGCCGATGATGTCCTGCCGGTTTCGCCAATAAAGTTCTGCTAGTGCAATACAGAAGGATACCATACCGCCAAGATAAAACTAAGGTTTATTTTTCAACGTCAGCGAAAATGTACTCAGCACTGCACGGTCTCCAAGTAATAAACGTATGTATGTAATATAATTAAAGGGATGAGCACAGCTACTTGTAGACAAGAAAAGAAAATTGAAGGCAACCTCAACAAACCCGGTTTATACAGAACGCATGAGTGAAGAAAATGGCTTTAAACAATCATATTTCTAGGTAACGTTACTTATTGAATCTGCAGATGTTTGTCCAGACTGCAGGAAGAACTTACAAGCCACAGGCCTTGCAGGTTCTAATAAGGCACGACACCCCTTCTTAAGTTATACCACTTTAAGCAGTTTTACAAGGGTATTTCTAATGGACAACGGCTCATGTGGTTATTTCTCCTATATAAAAAAAAGTATAATTCCCAACGCGCCATATTGTGCAGGTATTTTAGTTCTGTAACTTTTAAAATTAACTTTCAAAACTAGATGCAATTGGTCACACGGCTCTTGCTCGTGACTCTTGATTTTTCTCAGTCACATTCGAGCATGTGAGGCGGTGGTACACGGCTTCAAGGAATAGGCAATAAACCACGTGGTCTGTTTGGACTAACTCGTTTAGATAACTCTTTAGTATGCTAATACATAATTCATTTTATGTGCCGAAATCTATAAACTGCTCAGTAGTTAGGTGATGCCTATTAATTTTCACTTTATTCTATTCTAATCTAATCATCTTTGGACACAAGTATGAGACACCTTGTGAAATCAAGAAAGTCATTGAACATTGCTTTATTTTTTTAAATTTATATTTTAAAATACATATATAAGCTTTAAATTCATGTCATTAGTTTGTTTGACAAGTTTCAACTGAATCTCAAAAGAAGTTTCAAATTTTGCAGTAGACTCAAAGTCATCATATTAGGTTTTTCGTAAAAATGTATGTGTTGGACGATAAGCGTGTGTAGGTAAATAAGATAGCTGAGGCCATGGGGATAAAGGATATCTTGTGACTCTTGAGTTGCAGGTGTCCATGGGCGGCGATAGTCACTTAACAAAATTAGGTCGAGTCGAGCCGGCCCATACGTGCCGAAGCATGGCTCTCCCACCTGGAAAACAGAAATATAAAAAACAGAAAGAGTGCGGAACATCTTGCACAAAGAACAGACTGTCCAGATGTCTGGCGTTGCCCGTATAGTATAGTGGTTACATTTAGTGGTTTAGTTCGAGTTTGGATTCTTTGACATGTATGAAATAAAGTTACGCTGAAAACGCGCGCTCATGTAAACGAAAGTACGGCAAACAAATTAATGATCTCAAAGAGGGCATCAACGCCGTTGGCGTTGGCGCCGCGTCGGATCCAAACGCGCATTAGCCTGTGAACGACTTGAATAAAATGCGTCAACGCGCGTTAACAAGAATACTGGCGTGAATGGCAATGATGGGTGCCGTATTTGCTGAAAGATGATTCAATAGCAAATGCGCAAACGATTTTTGCAGTAATGTTTGGACCGATCCAATAGGGGTCCGCACGATTTTGTGTGGTGTTGTTTGACTATGGATTAAACATGGGACTACAAGTGAGTAACGAACAAACAGTCAAAGTACTGGGTAGAAGCCGGTGTGTCAAAAAAAGGGAAGTAAATTGCATCTGCCGGATAGGTAATGGGAAAACTATTTACCTGATTTGGCTCCCTCAGACTACCATCTTTCCCAAATTTGAAACAAAAATGTTTTTGGGAAGCGCTTTGCGTCCAAAGAAGAAGTTGAAAGGGCGGTAGATCGATCGATATTTTTAAGTCAAGGAAGACCATTAAGATTTTTTTTTAGGCTTACAATTTTTCATTACAATTACACTGATGATAAGTGATAACATTTCACTATATGGTAGGTATTACTGAAGAAGTATTTTTGTAGTTATTTGTTGGTGTCTTAGTTACTTTTATATCATAATGTACTAACTAAAAGTTTACGATTGTATACAACATAGAAAACGAAAAGAAAAAGAGAGACTGTAATCTTTACAAACTTTTGTAAGACTGTTTAGAAAATTCCCTTATATACTCTTTTATGGTACCAGTAAGCAACAATCTAACTGATCCACTGTGGCCCATGCACCGATCCAAAATGACCCGTTTTTTGGGTCACAGTGGATCTTTTTCCAACTTTTTTTAAAGGCTTTTTCAAACTTTTTTTAAATTATTTATTTATTCATCAACAAATGCCTTCTTCTTTAAATATTAATTACTCTTCCTATAATTCCTGTGACTTAGTGATATACCTGTATGCTGTATGAGTTACAAAAAAAGTGATCCAATGTAACATACTCTCCCTACGTTTTGGGAATTCATTGGCATACGGCCAAACTATGATTAATGATAATTGGTTTTAATAAGGCTATTAGTAGACTTAATTTGCTTAAAAAAAAACTTTAGGCATTGATTTACGCGAATCGATGTATTATTTCATTTTATTATAATATTTTGTAATTTAGATTTAGATTTATTATCAAGGCTAAAGAGTCATATTCACATATTCTGGATACCAAAACAATTAGAAATATTAATTAGGTAGGTATATTTTAAATTAACATTCGCTTGTCCAAAATTATTAGTATGTATATATATATCCTTTATATTTTATTTATGTTTTTAAACAATATCTTTCTCAGAAGGTCTATAGTTTAAAGGAGAACACATTTGTGTAATCTGCAATAATTTAGACAGTGTGTCGTTAATAAATATTCATTTGTGGTCGGCCATCCAGTACTATTCTTCTCTTCTCATCTATGTTCAGCATTCTCTCAGGGATATAGTCATCATCTCTCTCTCTCCCTGCCTCATCATGTATTCCTTTTCACCATGTGCTTATACAAAGCAATCGGTTTTCTCTGTGTATTTTTTTCATACATCAGTACAGCTTTGAAAGTAGGTTGGATAGACAAGGAATAAGGCTTGCGTTGGCTCTATAAAACAAAACTACAGTGTGTCATGTACATGTATTACTTGTGTATTTTTTATTAATAAATCTACTTTAATTGAATATTTAAAAATGATTTTAATAGTGTTGTTCAAATCGGTTTAACTACGAACAGGAAATCCTTGGCCATAATATACATACAAAATACATGCGACGATAATAGTAAAATTTATCTTTAACAGTAAAAATAATTTCACCATTAATTAAACACACGTTTTTGATTGAAAACTTGACGTAGAAGACGAAGGTAATATTTAAAACTCACTACGAGGGTGGGGCAATGGTTAAAAATCGATTTTAACATTTTAATTGTTTGTAACAATACGAGATGGTTATTAATTTTTATTAAAATATAAAAGTACATTATTTTAGCCTTAAAATAAAAAAAAAGAAGTTTCTAGCTCTAATAGAACCGAGGTTATGAATTTTTGAAAATGGGTCTCAAAGCCTAAAAGCCTAAAAAATTTCAGAATTTGATGATTTTATCATCAAATTCTGAAATTTTCGATTCATTCTATTTTCCAAAATATTGAGAAAAAAATCCTCGAACACGTATATCTTTTTTTCGATATAAAACCCGTAAAAAAAATTCATAAAAAGTCAGAAAGGTGTTCGGTTTGTAAAAGAATGACCCATATGTTCAATAGATGTATTTTTGTCATGGAATGATTTCCCAATCCCTTCCAACTTTAGTTCCATACACTAAAAACTGACTTATAATTCCTCTTTACGACATTTCCCATCCTATCGTGTTTTGTAAGTTATTGGCTATTTTCGATAAAGCCGCCGATTGTATAAATTACATAATAGTTATATTATTTTTTATGTATTCAATTCCGGGTGCAAAATAAAGATATATTATTGTGGGCGAAATATTGTAAATTTTATAAAAATATGAACAAAACTGCATGCGCCATGGGTGCATAAAGTTTTTCATTAAAGTTCTGTTACTTCGGATGTACCTAAGGTTGTCATAGTTCATTATCACTGGTTAACGAATTAATCAATGAGGATGCTACTCTAACATTGGAATATGAATAATAATGAGTTTTCGTCAAGCAACACATAATAAATGAGACGAACTGGACAGTAGAACATTATAAAATTAGTTAAAAAGGTATAAATACGCATTGATCTATTAATGAGGACATTCAAGTAGTCGAGCTCGTCCGATATCAACGAAAATGCGCGTCTTTTTGGTAAGTTAAAAGAGACATTTTTTATTACTAGAAATGCATGCTTATAAAAGTGTTTTACTAGAAAAAAAACTCTGAAACCTGAAAGAGATTAAAAAATACATTTTGAAATATCCCATTTAAATCCTTTTTTTTCAAATAATACTAATAATAGCAAGATAAACAAATCAAATATTTGGATATGTCTCCCGAGATTTTCTATATGTGGAATATGGATTCGGTGATCATTGTTTCAATACGAGTATCTGCTCATGAATTGATAGCCAAGAGCTTCGAACATCTTATGGGGCTTGCGTTAGACGGCTAGATCGAAGGACTGATGCAGAAGTCAGTTCTCCTCGACACTGCCGTATAGTGCGGAGTTTCCTCTCCATTGAGCCCTACCCTCCGGTATCTTGGTCCCTGTGTTCGATGTCAGTGGTGTTATTCTTTATTGTATCAATTTTTTATGTATTTACAAAAGTAATTGATATATGATATTAATATGAATAAGTAGAATATTATTATTATTGGGACATATTACATTTTGCTATCTAGGCCGGCCCAAACTGAGTGGAGCTTGTGCTATGGTTTCTAGAATACGGATAGAACATAGATAATTTTTTTTAAACATATTATGAATAGTACTAGACACAAAGGTTTCATCCAATAGCACCGTTACCCTGGGAATGTGTTCAAGTAAATGTGTGGGAAAGTCTAGTCAAAACAAAAATTAATGCAGGCAGGCTAATGGGAATAGCATAAGTCCTTTCAATAAATAAAAAAAAAGAAATGCTTGTCCTGATGCGTGTAAGTCTCAGGGGTTTAGTTTGATAAATAAATAATAAATAATTTACTCAAAGTATTGCTTTTCTTTCAGTTACTTGGTGTATCATTGGCGGTATTCCTGGGAGATGTCCTGGGTGCTGTAAGGTAACGTGGCATTTTGATTACATGGTGTTTTATGTTTTTGATTATTTGATCATTTTAATTAAAATATACATTTAATTAAATCTGAAGTCAAAACAAAAGCTATAACTATTTTATACAGTAGTATAAAAAAATTAACAATTCACAAGTTATACATTTGAAATGATATATTTAATAATATTAAATACTAAACATTGTAGTTCATTATGTCGAGCCCTATAGCTATTATACGCTATTCCAGTAAATATATAAATAAATCAGAGTCCTACATTTGTTAATATTATATATTTCTACCTTTATAACATTTAAGAAGAATATACTAAACTATAAATAAATATCAAATCAATTTAAATGTTTTTGTTCAGAGTCACTCCGTTCGCATTTTCGACCACAAGGCGGTATTTCACCACTCCTTCGCCATTAAGATACTTCACTCGGGTGAGGAACCGTGACGATTCTGGCCGTTACGTTGATAACGTTGGCCGTTACAACCCCAATGCTGATGATTCTGGCCGTTACGTGCCCGACGGTTCTGGAGCTTACGAGTAAGTTATGAAATCTCTGTTAAATCATCTTACATAAAAGCTTTGCATATATTCAGAATTACTTTTTTCTGCGTTGGGTGTATAACTTTTATTCTAATCTGCTGTCGGTTTCTGTTATAGTGACAATACCAGTTTATCAGAATTAGCCTTAGGAAGCCCTAATTTAAGCTCTATTAAATACTACTTACAAATTGATTGCATTTTTCATTTAGAAAATATTATGTATGAACAAAATAATTATGGTGTAGAATTATTGATATATTTTTCTAGTAAAGGGCGTATTCGCAAAAAAAAACACTTTTTTTGCATCCATAAATGTAGAATATATGACCCAGTTGAATATACAAATAGGACGTATACCTACGTAGTACAAAAACTTTAAAATGTATTGAATATAACTTTCAGTACCAATGTCATTTGCAAAACTGTATGTAAAGTTAGGATTGAAAAAGAATTAAAAACAGACGTTGTCCTGTCAAAAAACAAAAATCCCATGCGCTTCCCGAAGAACATTTTATTTTATTTATTTTTTTCTAATTTTGAAATGGAACGTACCAGTGTATACCGACAAAGTGCAGTAGTTATAATACATGGATCCTAAAGTTCCAGTACGTTTCAGTGGTGACCGGGGTGACCGCGGCGGTGCTGGTGGATTCTACTCAGGCTCCGGCAGTGCAGGCGGGCCCGGTGGTGCCTACTCAGGCTCCGGTAGTGCAGGCGGGGCCGGTGGTGCCTACTCAGGCTCCGGCAGTGCAGGCGGAACCGGTGGTGCCTACTCAGGTTCCGGCAGCGCTGGCGGAGCTGGCGGAGCGGGCGGCTTTTACACCGGAGATAGGGACGAATCCGGCAGATACAGGCCCGATAACAGTGGCAACTTCAAGTAATTGTCTTATTTACAACAATATCATAAAAACTGTTGACACATATTACATCTTAATTCAATTTTTTTTAAATAAGACTTCTGTTGACGTGGGTCACATATTACTAGTATTCCCCTCTAAATAAGCTAAATATTCTTTCAGAAAAAAATGCTAGTAGGCACTGCCTGTAAATATTTGTTATAGTAGGTTCTTTATAAAAATTGTGTATTTGGATCATAATATGGAATTGCCATGACAGTTACTTATATGACAATATGTGTTGTGTTAGTGGTGACCGCGGTGACCGCGGTGGCGCTGGCGGATTCTACAGTGGTTCAGGTACTGCTGGCGGTCCTGGTGGTGCCTATGCTGGTGATAAGGATGAAGGTGGCAAATACAAGCCTGACAACGCTGGAAATTTCAAGTAAGTACCTACTCATCGAATTCAAATCTGCGATGCTTAAGACTTTGGGGATTTTTTATTGAATTGTCATAAGTAACGCGTGAGTGATACAACTGGTGGTGCGACTTTTATAGATACCCACAACTGGTAAGCACTGGACAGGCTGTTACGAAAAAGTGAAAACTAGGAAAGGAACCCTCATAATTTAAAGTTATAATTTATAATTATAAGTTTTGTTATTACTTGGCTCTAAATTAAATGTACTCTAAGTAAAATTATTACTCTACAGCGGTGACCGTGGCTCCGCGGGTGGATTTTACTCTGGTGACCTCTCAAGCGGAACTGGCAGCGGCACTGGGAGTGCTTCTGGAAGCAAAGCAGGCAGTGGTATCGGTAAACCTAATGCAAACCTCGGCAGTGCCAGTGGTTCAGGATCTGGATCTGGGCTGACTTTAGGATCGGGATCTGGATCTGGGTCAGGTTCAGGGTCAAGAACTGGGTCAGCTTCAGGATCAGGATCAGGCTATGAATATAAATACGGTATCATCCGCCAGGAAACTGAGATCCAGCCTGATGGCTACCATTACCTCTACGAGACTGAGAACAAGATTCTCGCTGAGGAAGCTGGTAGGTTAGAGCTAGTTGACAAAGACGAAGACCTTTTAAGGACTAAGGGATTCTATGAATATGTTGGGCCTGATGGTGTCACCTACAGAGTTGACTACACCGCCGACGAGAACGGCTTCGTACCTTCTGGCGCTCACATACCCAAATAATTGTAAATATAGTTCCTCTATTACATACTTAATAAATGTACTAAATGTTTGCTCACGCTATATACCAATTGTACCTACCTAAGTTACATAAAGATAATATTTTTTAAAACATGTCTTATTTAATTTGCTACTACTACATCTTTTTTTACAAAGATTAATAAAAAATCTACATACGAAAAGCATGCAGGATGGCTAGTAAGCACCGATTCGCTTATTGGAACTCAACCAGTATAGTTGTGTTTTTACATACATCCATTTAGAAATCCGTTTACGCTTATTCGGTAACAAACAGAGGTATAATTTAAATATAAAAATATTCATTTTCATCTTAATTTCAAAACCTGAATGACTTATACATCTTTATAATATAAAAAAATCATTTCACTTTGTTTGTCCGGGATGAAAGTAATAAACCGATTTTATTGAAATTTTGCACACTGTGCAGTTTGGTCCAACTTGAGAGATAGGATAGTTATCATCTCAATTTATGGTCACAATATTTTTTTTATTGCAAATTACTTACCTAAAGCAACGCGTGGTACTTATAAATATTTTAGCTAGTGGCTATCATTTTGATTATTAAATTAGAGAATATACATAATGAGAGAGTGGTAAAGAATATACATAAAATGGTTACAATGCGTTGTTTCTGGGCGCGATTATTTAATAAATTTGGTATTTATCTCACTTTTATCATTTTGAGATACACAGTTTTTGAAAAAAAATTGTGATGAGTCATTTTTTATGTCATGGAACGACGCCATGTGACTGCTGATGAAATGCAGAGAGCTGTAGGAATATTACAAGCGTTAAGAAATCAGTCCCAGGTATCTCGGTCGAAGGAGTACAACTGCACGACAGGACGGATACATGCAATCGACTGCAAGACGTTAGCCGATGTTAACCGCCCGGGAGATAGGTTTAAAGCTACAATCCTCAAGCAGTGTTGTTGTTAACCACCAAAGCGTGAGAAATAGGCCGCCATGAAAATCGCGCCCGACGAAACGAATGGTGTACGGAATACTTGACACTGATAAAATTTTATTTTGCGATGAGTCCCGGTTTGAATTTAGACCTGATACGAGAAGGGTAAGAGTGTATCGTCGTCCCGGAAATGCTGAACGGCTGAGATGCGTCCAGCAAGTGCACCTTTACAGTGGATCCACAATGATGACATGGGCGTGTATTATGACGAACAGAGGAACTGCGCTCGTTTTTGTAGATGGCAATATGAACGCTGAAACTTACGTTGAAGTTGTCTTCGGGCCTTATGTTCACCCATTTGCACAAAATCTTGGCTCAGATTTCATGCTGATGCATGACAATGCGCGTTCACACACGAGTGTCGACAACCCAACAACTGAAAGACTTGTTAAAATTCCATTGGGAGCAATTGCCACAGGATTAGATAAAATATCTTATAAATTCAATGAAAAATCGTTATCGACATGTTTTAAATATTACAGATGCGGTTACACTTTGTATTGAAATATCAAATAATTAAAAAAAATGTCGTTATTTAATTTTGTAAAACATGAAAAGTTTAATTTAATTTTAACTTTATTTTATAATACGTATGTTACGGTACACATATTGTTAATTATAGTGATTAAATTAACAATTGAATGATGGATTTTGTTACTTTGGTCACTAATGTATCAAAGACTGCTTAGTTATTATTTATAAAAGAAATATAAATACATTACAATAGTAAAAATCGTTCAAAAATTTAACACCGTACATGTTGCTTAAACTTTTTTGATATTATCAGGTAGTTTTCGTGGGCGGTTATTAACGCCTAACGCCTTAAAGTTCGAAAAAATAATGTAAGTTTTAGATTTTTGGTATGCGTACCTTCAGAGTCTCTAAATCAAATCAAATAATTTATTAGTTGGAATATGATATCCAACGGGTCTTACAATAAATTAGTGTTACACACATATTCTGCGTTGCAGAGACGTGCAAGTATCTTTTTTGTCAAGTTAGCTCGGTTACATGGTCAGTATTACATGTTTGTTTATTATATTACTGATACGACATGAGGCGGTGGAATCCCACGCGCCCTCGCTCCATACCATAGCTGGCACCATGGTCTCTAGCGAGAGGCTTCCGACACCTATCGCTATCTCGAGTTAATCGCGCTGCTGGACCCATGCTGGACACTCCACTAGGAAGGTCTGGCGGGTCTGGGATCTTATCCTATTTCGCACATCGTCCACGGATGTGTCTAAAATTAAGTTAAAATACATTTTTCGTTAAAGATATATAATTTTTTAACTTGTACAAGCGTTTATTGCTTAAAGCTAAGCAAAAATGTAATATAATAAAATTTGATTAGCAGTTTGAGTAGTAAAATACATTGGTATAATATTTACACAAAGAGGGAGACGTTGTGTTTAATATTAGTTGTAAAATGTTAGACCCATCGTATAAATAAGACGGAAATAGATTACATAACAAAACTCGATTGTAAATAAATACGATTTATTCATAACGCAAGGATGTCGTCTGCAATCACCTTCAATCTTGTATCCATATTGACAAGGTTTATCACTAAATTACTTTTTATTTTGTTTGGAATATATAAAAAAAATATATTTTGAAGAACAGCAGTACCAAATACTCGAGTAATAACTTGGCCAAAGTAGTGTAGTAAAGTTTTCACGAACAATTTTAATCTGAATAGGACTGACAGGATCTGAATCACCCCCTTGAAAGATGATTTCGTTATTACTGTAGTGTTCTGAAATCGATATGTAACACTAGAAAATCTTTAGGTTACTATAGTGCTAATCAAAGACATGAAAGTGAAATTAAAGAATGAAGAGAGAACTCGAATGTGGGGATTATCATAAATTCAATCAACCGTGTTATTTCGGTCTGATCAAATTAAAACGGATCCACTGATGGTCAGTTTCAGTAATTATGTTTTATTTTCTATTCTGATCCCCGTGGAAGTGATATGAAATTAATTAAAATACTTTACAAGGTATTTCAAAACATAATTTTGGTACAATCAATAACATGATGCATTTGTAGGTAGTAATAACCTACCTAGTAAGTAACCCTTTTATTGTGATCATTTAATTAAAAAAGTAAAATTTGTTTATTTTGTTACATAAAAGGAGCATCGTAGTTTAAATACATATGTATTTGATCTCAAGAACTACTGAACCGATTATAAATTATATACGTATATATTTTAATCTATTGGAAAATATTTTGTTATTTTGTCAGAGTGGTGTAGTCACATTTTAAGGTCGTATTGAAATGACTTGATAGTAAGATGTTTAGAAATATACACCTTAGAGCAGGAAAGTATTTCTGAAGAAAAAACTAATTGAACACTATTTTTTTTAGGATTCCGTTCCTCAAAAGGAAAAAAGGAACCCTTATAAGATCTCTTTGTTATCCGTCTGTCTGTCGGTCTGTCTATCTGCCTGTCTGTCTGTTTATCAAGACCCCATTTCTCAGGAACCCATGGGGAGGGGTACTAAATTTTAATAAATTTGTTTTAATTTTGAAGAAAATTCACACCTAGTTTTCTTCGAATTTCCTCATTCTCTAGGGATCTTCTCCACTTTTTTCGTTAAAAATCTTATTTGGGCATTACACATAGAACAAAGAATTAGTTAAACCGGTCATGCTGGTCTCAAGATATATGCTTACCGACGAACAACATTATTTTTTTTATATTTTAAGCGACTAAAAAAGGAGGAGGTTCCATGTTCAGCTATATTTTTCATGTTTGTTCCGTCATTTGTGAACCAATTAATTTGTGTATTTAAAATAAAAATCTAGTTTATAAACACTACTGGTTTAGAACAGCGTTTACGATGTGATTTCTATCACGATGCGGTACAAAAATACCATAACAGGCATACCTAGAAATTTGTGAAAAAATGTAACCCTTCTTTAACGGTAATATATTTACTAGAGTCTAGAGGATTCGAACCAGCAATTCCTGGCCAATTATGTTTTTAATTTATTACCCTGGTCGTAATTTAGCTTTGTATTTGATAATTAAAATTAGAAATCAATGTAAAATATCCTATACCCTAATTAGAGTAATTTTATCTGTCGACGGAACGAAGGACGTGTTTATGTCCGTGTAAGGTAAGAGGTTGTTTTTTGCTTGTGCGTGCAATAAAATGTTCCCATTTACTTTTCACTTCACTGTAAAGTGTGTTTTTTATTAGTTTCAAATTATATTTAAGTTACAGTTGCTGGCCCCAGACCTTCAATTTTCTTAATTATAATCTTTACATACTTTTCGATGGCCTCATTAAGTCATGGTAATGACCTTATTAGATCTATAAATTTTAAGGTAAGGTATAATATATTTATTAATCACTAATATATACAAAAAACATGAGTCTATGAACGTTTAAATTGTTTACGGTTTGCCGACATTTATAAATATACTTTTACTTTTATTTGGAACAGGCATCAATCCGTATAAGGAGTAACTGATTATATTTTTCAATTATTACAATATATGTAATTATACTCAATAATCATTGATAATCTACAGCTGCTGCTTCACCATTAAAAAAATATCACTTATATGTTAATGACGATGTAGGTGTAAATTAATGATTGACGGTTAATTGGAAAATTATTAACTACAATTTTATTCGATTTATGGATATAATGGAATGATGATGATGAAAAGAATGTTAATTTTTATGGACAATTATGTAGTTAAAATTAAAATGACTACATCTTTTGAAATACATACGTTAAAGTAAAAGATGATAGAAGAAGATATAGCACTGCAATAAGGTCGCATATCTGTATGTTTTTGCGGAGATAGTGATCGCCTTGCGTGGTAGGTAAATCTATTACTACCTTTACAATGTATTTAACTATGATCGGTCAACGAAACGTAGAGTTTCTCAGGTTGGTAGGTCACTTCTTTTAGTCCGGTTTTAAGTTCTAAATACTACTACTACTGCAACAAATATTTACTTATTTCGATAGAAATATTTATAAAATACAAAGATTATAGAACCATTTACTGTGAGGGCAGGGAATCGTTTGTCCAACTTTTCGGATTCTTCACGACCTTTTGAAAGTACAGAAACTCTGTTCACTGAGGGAAAAACGTGGGACTTGGTCTCGTAATATGTTAAAACAATTTGAAGGCAGCCCATCTAACTACGTAAGGTCGATTGTTACATGTGATGAAACTTGGCTGTATTATTTCCACGTTCCTACTAAATCCCAGAGTTAAGTGTGGGTGTTTAAAGATGAACCACCGCTGACGTGTGTGCAAATGTTTCGATCCGTAAAGAAAATAATGGATGTTGTCTTTTTTACTAAGAGTGGAATATTTATTTTATAGAAACCTTACAGACTGATAACATATTTGGTTATATTCATACATTTTATAAAACATTTGCTAATTACAAGGTATTGGCTACGGGTGTGCTACGGTGTGATGAAAAGACTTATTGCTTCATGATACTCTCAAGATTCGATACTTGGGTTTTACATCAAGATAAGACCCCTACACATCGACTCGGCCAAACTACGGACTATTTGCGGCAAGCTGGAATCAAATTGCTGGGCACCCTCCTAATAGTCCGGACTTAGCGCCATGTGACTTTGCACCATTCCTTATAATCTTCCTGCCCTTTTCCCAATTTTAATTTGGGTCCGCGAAATCTGTAACAATGCAAAGGGTTTGGGCTGTTTTTATGACCGGCCACCTGCCTGCCGCCAACCCTCCTTGTAAATGTAGTCGTTTTAAGACAGAGAAGCAATGAGGTAAATTTGTACTAATTTTATATTTAACTTTGCACTATACCTGTATGTAAAAAAACAACTGAAGAAGATCTTATAGGAGCTTTTGAGGAAATTTGCGGCGGATACTGGAGTGTTCAACACCTGGTTTACACGTATGAAGACCTATATTACTCTTAGAACTACTTCGAAAAATAATATTTCTCAAAGTACGACAAAACTCATGTTGCGGGCTAGTATATATATACAAGGAATATACAAGGATAGATTTTCCTAAAATGTGGGTTCTTATTTGGTTGAAATGGCACCTGGCAAACTTACACGATCATCGGTGCATGTCGCGAATGTACACGTACCTGACTATCAAGCAGCTCAAAATTGTCCTGATTAAATCTTTAAATTGAAATTATGAACTAATAAATATTAATAAATATTTATTAGGTCATAATTTCACTTATCACTTATATATAAGTTTCAAATATCACTGAACAATGTTAGTGATATTTGAAACTTATGCAGCTATATATATTTAAGGGTGTTTATTCAGCTACTTTTATCACACCCGTGGAGAGGTGTCGTCATTATACCATGGCTATGCCATTGCGAGCTTTATCCTACAAGTCTAATAGCCATAAGTATCCAATTAGCCATCGACTTTTCATTCTTACTAAATATGAATGTAAACTCAAAATGTATTGTTTCTGTAAAAAATAATATTTGTAATTTTTACATGTCAAGAACAACTTAAAAAAATAATCAAGTTAGTTTAAGTAAGTTCCAATCAAAAGAACTTTTACTACATGCACCTTGGAAATTAATATATGTATATAATTTATAGCAAAAACGTCCATATGTATTTATAGCACCTAGTAAAAACTAATAGCGTTTCAGTTATTTGCTTTTAAGTTTTTGTTAAACAGGCGTTCTTATTCAAAAATGATTTTCAAACAATTTACTATGAACGAATTGCTAGGCGTTTAATATTAACATCCAATAATTTAATTCCGATGTCATTAAAATGATTTGTTTGTTATAGAGTCAAATAAAATATAGGATACTAGCTGCGCCTCTTGGTTTCACCCTCATTATTCCCGATGCCGTGAGAATATTGAGATAAAAAGTAGCCTATGTGTTAATCCATTTGTGACTCCCGTATCCCCGGCAGAAGGTGCGGGGTGGAACACACTGGTGGTTTTAGCCGGTAGGAGTCCGGTACACCCCTCTGCCGCACCCCAGGCAGAGGATAGTCCATGATGGATTTCCCTAGTATAAAAATATATAATAATATAATAATAAATATAATAAATGTCACTTTCACGCTTATAATATTAGTAGGATAGTAAATCCTAAAGAGAAATTATCATCCATTTCGCATCTGATGTAGAATATTATTCTAAAATTGACTTTTACGTTAATTATTATCTTACGTTGTTTAAGAAAACTAAAAGAGAACAATAAATTATAAGGAACTAGGGGACAGAAGATCCCTGTATGAGTCCGAGCCACCCGAAAAAAAAAGAGGCAGTCATGGGACTGCCGACAGAAGTACAAACTTGAACTCCCCACTCACCCACTCTTCCACGCTCCCTCCCTCTCTCCCTCTCCATATCTCTCTGACGCTGTACATGTAAATATAAGAAACTCGTCATAAAAATATATTTTTTTAAATATATGACACTCGGACACATTTTCCATACATTTTCGATCAGGGTCACGTGTCCTGACGCGAGTTTAACATTTTTTACCCATCTCAAAAAGTGCCCAACGCCGCTAAAAAAGTTTTTACTTCAAAAAAGAGAAAACGGGAAGGATTTTAGTTTGACACATTTTCTTGTACTTCTTTTTTGATCTATCCCACTAATATCACTACATATTATAAAACAAAGTCCCCCGCCGCGTCTGTCTGTTCGCGATAAACTGAAAAACTACTGAACGGATTTTCATGCGGTTTTCACCAATGGACAGAGTGATTCAAGAGGAAGGTTTAAATGTAGTATACATGCATATTATAGTAAAGAAAAGCCAAGAAGTTCAAAGATTTGTAATGTGATGTCGTATTTTTATGCGCTTACATTGCAAACGCTGGCTAAACCTTACGAGATAGATCAAATTAATGTACTACGGAATTGTATATCTTAAAAAGATAAATAAAAAAGTGTGCGATGGTATATGTTTATCTCCAAAGGATAACCCACAGTAACCATTTTTATCTTTTACATATTACAAAAAAAATATGGGTTATTTATCAAACTATTTTAAACAATACATTATTATTCCTTATCCAATTAAATACATTACATACATTATGCATTTGATGTAGATTAAAATTGCCCTTTACAGCATATCATTAAAATGAATATCTTAGAAGATATCAGTGATTTACAAAGCGGGGGCAGAGCGGCTGGCGGGCCGAACCGATTTTTATAAATATACTTTTTTTTGTTAGATAGGGTATATACCTCAAGGGTGGTCCTATGTCAAGGAAGTCAGGATCTGATGATGGGATCCTGATAAAATTAAGAGAAACCCTCGGAAAACTGTAGGAACGAATAGTGTTTCTGTTTACTTTTCATTACTTTATGAGGTATTTGCGTTTAGAAATGTAGCTGAGCTAATGATGAAAAAAAATCATATTATAAAAATCTTTTAACAAAAAGTTAAACCTACGAAAAGAACTTAAAAGCAAAAAATAAATAAAGTATATAGATATATAAAATAAACTTTTAAGTCTTAATTATTGAGCTATTTACTTAAACCATGTGGACTGGATACAGTCCACATGGGCCACATGCAATTCAAGAGTCACAAGTGCGTTGCCGCCCTTTAAGGTAGGGGAAGGATGGAAGAGGGGGAAGGGTTAGGGCCTCCGGTATTCTCACTCACTAGGTGAAAAGCAATGCAAGCATTGCTTCACTGCCGGTTTTATGTAAGGTCGTGGTATCACACCGGTCGAGCTGACCCATACGTGCCGAAGCATGGCTCTCCCACGATAAAAAATGTGTGGTGAATGGTTTTTGGCCGAATGTGGCACCTGCTGCATATATCATTTGTTGTTGTAGTTTCTTTAATTATATATTTCTTAAAGTTTTTAGTGTTAATGATCTGGTCTTGTATCGTCGCTATTATTAATCCTTCAGTTTCTGGCAACAAGTTACCTATTGTCAGCCACTTATTAGAAGCTATTGTAATAACGTGTGATTATTCTAAATTATGAGGATGCCTCTCACGTAGTACTTTCTTCTTAAAGTTTTAAATTTTTTGATTGTGTGAGTTATCGTTAAAATGGTGTATTCCCGTTGTCCCCATTACGCGTGTCCCGGGGATTCACGGGGACAGCGGGATTTGAATAAAATAATTTAAATAAGTTGTGTGCCTGTTTGTCCGCTTAAATTAAGTAGAGCGTAGCCCAGATCATGCTAAACTTTAGCTTTATAGATGTTACTAGTGTCAGATTTAACTATTTATTTTTTCCCGCCAAAGATGCTGAATATCTATGAGGCCTTTCCTTCCATATTGACGCTTAATAGTGAGTCTTGATATTGCAGATTTAGGGTGTAAGTTGTTGTGTTTTTTTAGTGTGATGCGAGTAATTCGGTTTAATTTTCTCAGTATCTGTTTTTGTCCATTTAATAACATCAAACGAATATATTAGTATGGGGATGGCAAAGTATTTTATAGGATGTCAGCAAGAAAGTTGGGTTTTGCAAATAAAGTGAAGTCTCTTCTTATATTCTGTAATAAGCGTATTTTTTATTCTTACATGATCTAGACCTTTTAGCTACTTTTATCCTGAATATTTATAAACGTTAGTCGGTCCCATTGCTGTGAATGTCTCTGTGTTATTTATTGAATAGTCACCAGGTTTTATTTATTTATTTATTTATAACACCTCCTGCAGATAAATTGCATGAGGCGGACTTAATGCCGTAGGCATTTTCTACCAGTCAACCTTTGGGTGATACAGAGACGTGCGTGGCAGGTGTATAATTATAATTAAAGTTGTGATTGTAAGTTTAGAAAGTGAAGAACGATATTAGAAACATATATATTACATAAATAAAACTGCTCAAAAATACAATATATAATATAAACTAAATAAAATATTATATTATACTAGATAAATACATACACATATATCTAAATACATTTACAAAGTGTTATTCAGACGATTCTACCAATAAGTCTGTGTAAAGCTGTCGTACTTTAACCTTGAAAGTTTGTCGGTTAGTGGACATCCTGATTTCTAGTGAGAGAGGTTCACAACCTGGACAGTGAAGTACGAATGAACTATGCTGGAGTTATGGGAGGGACAAAGAAGGAGAAGATTATTAGAAAAGCGGAGATTTTTGGAATGGTTAGAGGACAAGTATTGGATATGAGACGTTAGGTAAGAAGGTGAATTAGGAGAGTGGAGAAGAAAGTACAGCATAGTCAACGCTCTCAAACTGCGGCGTTGCCTTATGGGTAACCAAGACAGTTGGTTGCGATAAGTAGATACATGATCATACTTTCGCAGGTTGAATACGAACTGAATGCAATTGTTGAGAAGTCGGTCTAGTTTGTTGAGTATATCTGCATTCAAGTCGCGATAGCAAACATCACCGTAGTCGACAAAAGGGAACACCAAAGTCTGCACAAGCAACGTTTTTGTCTTGGCTGGGAGAAAATTTCTTAAACGATAAAGACTACGCAAGGTGTTAGTTACCTTCTGACTGACTTGGGCTACTTGTGTTTGCCAGCTTAGTGTACTGTCGATGTACAGACCAAGATCCCTAACTGAAGGGCTAATGGGCAGATGTGATTCATTAAAAATAATATCTGGTACGCTACTGATATCAACTCTGCTCATCATTCTTGGGCTACCTATTAAAATTGCTTGACATTTAGATGGATTGACTGTTAATCCGAACCTGTTGGACCAGTTTTTTATTGCCTCCAAGTCAAGATTGATACTAGCTATAGCATCGTCCAGATTGTCTACTCTGGCCTGTGAATAGATCTGTAGATCATCTGCATACAGGTGATACGCACACTGAAGTTCATGGTATACGAAATTAATAAATAGCGAAAACAGAAGTGGTGAGAGTGCCGCCTTGTGGAACACCAGAATCAAAGTCACACCAGGTCGATGAAGACTCATCGGTCCGGACAGACTGCTGGCGTCCTTGAAGATATTATATACCAGGTTGTATTTTTCCTCGAACTATGTGGAGTGTTTTACATTAAATTTATCTAATCCAAATTGCATCTTCTGTAGTATTGACTAACTTATACCTTTTTTGTTTTGTGCGTAAAGTTTTATATCATCCATATATATAATATGCGATTTTGTTTATTTTTCTGTTGTATGAGTGAGATAATATCCAATCTGAGAGGGCTGTAGAAGAGAAGACAGGGGGGTTAAGGCGAGGCAGAACCACAAGGGGCTTAAAGAGTAACTTTGGTAGATTCATTACCTGAATTTGAGAGATACGATAAAATTTTGGTTAAAAATAGCGGTGATTTTATTTTTCTTTTAAAAGTAAAAAAAAAATATTTTTATTTTATGATAGCTCATGTATTCGATTGTATGATACATCGAGTGGTCGATCGACTTCTAGCGAGAACGATCGCGTCATACACGCGCTTGCACAAGCCCGCGCTCATGTAAAAGTGTTGACGCAGCAGCCCCATCCCAGCGCGACTTGTCGACCCAGTCCCTGCGATGACCTACATTCCACCGTAAGTGAATCCTGTGTAATTGTGCAAATAAACAGTAAGTTATAGTTTAAACAGTAAATTATAACTTGTACTCAATTATGGCTTCACCAAATAAAGTACTCCTCAAAACTGAACTCGAGTATCAGTTGTACACCCGGTACAAACAGGAACAGAATGAGCGCAGAGAACTACAGCAGCTAGTAAAAGACCTCAGTAGTCAGATAGAAGCACTACAACACCAGCTGAAACTCATTCAGGAACAAAAGAGTGTTACTTCAAAGAAGGAACATTCAAGGAGCGATAAACCTCAGAATGCAGTCGAATACGGGTCTGACGAAGAGGACCTTGCCCGAGAAACAGAGTGTGGGTATGACAAAAGAGTAGAAAAAAAAGGAAGTTGAACACTACACTGTCTGCTTTTTCTCAAGGAGTAAGTTTAACCTCCACCAATCATAGTAGAAAATATTAAGAACTACCAGCAGTTCTACGACCTACTTTTGACTTTACTAGTTAACTACCTGGTTTATCAAACCCTTAACGGTGGACTACCTACTATTTACGTCACAATCTGTATGTAACAACGAAGAATACGGGACACTATCAAAGGCTTTTTTATTATCGATATAAGTGCAATGAAGGTTTCTGTTTTTGGTGGAATCAATAATTAACTGTTCTTTGCATCCCATGTGGCCCCGCAGTACCACCCGTATAATGTTTGACTTGATTTTTGCTGTGAGTGCTGAAGTTAAAATTTTGAATATTGTGGGTAGGTATGTAATAGGTCTATATTGAGAAGGCTGTGGTGAGTATGTAGATTTTGGTAGCATGTAAGTGAGTATGTAGTCCGGGTGACTTCCAACTATGTAATCTACCTGTTATGTGTGTGATGTCGTTTTATTCTAGAGGGTAGGGTCCCAGGGTTAAAACCCAGTGGACGATGGCACACGCTAATCTTCAGGATTATCTACAGAACTTGGCAATCTACTATCTACAGATCGCAATTCTTTTGTCAGCGTAGTCGATAATCACGTATATTCTATAATATTATTTACGTGTTTACGGGAATTAACGCGATCACGAAAAGGTATTCCAAACCAACTTTATGTTTTTGATGGGATATGTATTACAATGTCCGTTCAAAAGTTAGGTCCCCACCCGGTCTCAGCCACAAATTCTAAGTAAGACTGAGGTGTTCATCCACTCCAAGAGCCACTACCCTGGAATCTTCTTAATGCGGGTGATATCGTCCCTATTGCTAAAACTCCAAACGTATTTCAAAATATACTTTGTTTATAGGTGAATACATTCGAAAATGCGAAACTCAGGGTGAGTAGATTAAAAAAGAGCACCTGTAATGCAGTTTTAGCCAAAAGTCGTCTAGTACGGCCACCGTATATTACCCTGGCCAAACATCAGTCCCAAAATTAAGATTATTAAAATATCTGTTATCTATAACAGCGATGATGTCGAAGTAGACGTAGCGCATAGTGTTAATGTTTGCCTAGCAAATGGCGTTTTTAACTAGCAAAGTCTACAAAATGGCGGTAAGGCCCGCGATGCTGTACGAAGCAGAATGCTGGACGGTTAAAAAATTAAATTAATATAAATAAAAAATGAAGATGTTACGGTGGTCAGGAGGGGTAACAAAGTTGGGTAGGATCCGAAATTAATATGTCCGCTGTAGCTTCACGGTAGCCCCTGTACCCCAGATACGCTCGAATCGCTAAACTGTTTGAAAGGATAATCTCTAGTCAGGTTTATTCTGCTCTAAAAAGATCATTCAGCCCCTACCAACACGGCTTCTTAAAGGGACGATCAACTGTTACAAACCTCGTCTTACTTAACGATTATATCACTAATGCAATGGATAAAGGTAGCCAAGTAGATGTCGTGTACACCGACTATAGTAAAGCATTCGACCGCATTGGGCATAAAAGGCTAATCTTGAAGCTTGAGAACATGGGAGTATGTGGGGATTTGCTAAGATGGTTCTACTCTTATATAGAGAATAGGTCACAAGCTACAGTGCTCAGTAATTATATGTCCAGTTGGGTTACTGTACCAAGAGGTGTTCCTCAAGGTTCTCTGCTTGGCCCGCTGTTGTTTATTGTGTACATAAACGACATAGACATATGCTTTAAGTCATCCAATTTGTTACGCTTTGCCGACGACATGAAGATCTATACCAGCATATCTTCAGATAGTGACAGGTAAGCTCTTCAAAAAGACCTATATGCACTTGTGGAATACTGCATGCATAACAAACTCGATCTCAATGCCAGCAAATGCTCAGTAATGACGTACACTCGTAAAGTATTGCCAATTTCCACAAGCTATACCTTAGGAGGCCGAGCTTTGGCCAGATGTAACCCCATGCGCGATCTGGGAGTGCACCATGACTCTAAATTAATTTTCGATGAACACGTAGACACAATCGTGAAAAAAGCTTCCAGAGCTTTAGGTTTTATAATGAGAGTGTCTAAATGTTTCATACAAGCTAAAACTCTTAAGATCTTGTACTGTATGTTTGTACGTCCTCATCTTGAATATGCGTCTCAGGTTTGGAACCCCTGTTATAATAAATATATTGATCGTATTGAATCAATTCAAAAACGATTTATAAAATACTTATGCTTCCATCAAAAGATTCCATATGACTCTGGTAATTATATTAATCTAAGTAAAAAATTTCATATTCTACCTTTAGTGAAACGCCGTGAGATCGCTGACTGTATTCTTTTATTGAAAATTACTAACAACGATATCGACTGTTCGGAACTTTTGTCTAAATTTTCATTAAATGTCCCAATCAAATTCACACGCTTTAACCCACTGATGAGAGTAGCATCTGCCAGTACCAACTATAGACAGAACAGCTATATTGTGCGAGCGAGCCGCAATTTTAACAATGTGTGTAAACAGTATGACTTTGATAGTTTTTCCACAAAATTGTCTTCAGTCAAAAGTTGTCTAAGTCAGGCCTTTTTTGGTAATGTTTAATGTTTATATATATATTCCTTTTAATTTTTCTTTTCTTTTTAAAATAAGTTTTTTGTAAGTTTGATATTTAACTGCTTTATTTTTTGGTTAGATTTAATTTATATTTTAATTAAGACATCATAAGCAATTAATACCCTGGGTCCACACACTAACTTATAATGTTATCTATAAGTGGAGACTTGTCATTGGCTGACACATTATTATGTAGTTTACTACAATGATATTTGAGCTGTAAGTCTTCCAAGCTTGTTAAATAAATAAAAAATAAAAAAAATAAAAAATTACAGAGAGACACCTGAGGTGGTTTTGGTCGCGTTATGCGCAGGGACAAAAATCATGTCATCAAAAAAACGCTGAGCCTTCCGGAGCACAAAAGAGATCGAAGACGACCTCCCACTACCTGGTGGACCAGTATGACCAAAACTCTAAAACACAATAAAATACCCAAACCGACAACCCAAGACAGAACTTGGACAGACATACTAAGACAGCCTGTCCCACCTAAAGTGGAAATGAGCAAAGAAGAAGAAGAACCAGGTTCAACTGTTTCTCTAGCAGTATGACAGATCCATTTTTTTCCAATTTCAGCCAAAAGAAATTCTTAATCATGTGCCGATAACCTCCTCGTTCCTAACCTCGTTCTCAAATAAATAAGGACCAGTTATGCTAGCAGCCCAAAATGCGCAACAGACAGTCAGTCTTTCAGAATGCAATGGCCTTTTATAAGGATTTCATACCAGGATTTTCATTTTTAATGACATGAAAAAAAATTCAACAATTTTGTTAGTTTTTTCTGCAAAAAATTAGGGTCGTCTTGAAGTTGCTGTAAAGCGCATTTAGCAAAATTTGGCGCTGGGAATGGTCAGTAACCTTTAGTTCTTGAATTAGCTGAATGTTGTGGCTAACTTGTTGGGAACATTGTGTAATTGACAAGTTGGGATTTTCTTTCATATTCGATATTCTCGGTGTTACGCACATTTCGACGATGGGCAGGGATTGGATGATCTATCACCGAGCCAGTGGCCTCAAACTTTTTCAATGTAAGCGATAGTGTTCCCTTTAGGCTAATTATGTTGATCATAAGTTTCTCGTAACGCACGAATTGTTTGACGAATTGAACTGCCGTGTGTGTGGTATATTAACACTTTAATTATTTTACCGAGCTGTTCAGCTGTATAGCGACGCATCTTGATAAATACCGAACTTTTCGTTACTTCACTCTCAAAAACTCGTGCCAATAGATAATTAAATATGGCCGCCATCGGCTGTCAAATACACCTTGTCCATAATAAAAATCCTTTATAATTCACATCGCTCTTACATATATGTTTTTTATTTCATTAAATCTCGAGTCGATATCAAGTAGCCAAATACCGAAACGACATCTGTATACCAAAACTATGAAAGTTTAACTGCCTCCATACTCTTACGTTACTAAAAAACTCCTTTGGAAAAGGTGATATATGTTTGTGAATATGGCGAAACTATATAACGTCAGGTTTGTTATTTCGGATGAGGT
The DNA here is from genome assembly GCA_963859945.1 of Euplagia quadripunctaria. Taxonomy (NCBI): domain Eukaryota; kingdom Metazoa; phylum Arthropoda; class Insecta; order Lepidoptera; family Erebidae; genus Euplagia; species Euplagia quadripunctaria. Next base: position 13,845,962 of record OY982562.1, on the reverse strand, counting down.
CGACAAGGCAGTAAATATGGTGAGGTATATAATTCTAGATAAATTCATTTATTAGTTAGAAATAAAATATCATGTTGTGTCATCTACTCACCATCTGTGGTCTTACACCAAAGTTGTTATTAATTGCATATTTATTTAATAATGATTTATAGAAGCTAGATTCTAGCAAAAAAGTATACGTATTTACATATCACTATATAAGATAGAGGAATAGATATTATACTACGCCAATTATGTTAGCATACCAAGGTAAAAATCAAAATGTAAACGAAATAAGGTCCTGTGAACGCAGTGAACACGGTATTGTTGCATTTTAATATTTTTTGTTTTATGCAAATCGATGTGTGAAGTGGATCTTTAAACATTCCATAAGAGAATTACGACTCTCTTACAAGTCGGTCGTCTCGAAACTGCACGGGTACGCAAGCTCTTGGCTACAATTAAATTTGGCATAAAAAAGTGTAAAAGTAATTGATTAATATTGCATATCTCATTTGTAACGGCAATATTATTAATATATATCATATGCTAATTTTTTTTTGACCTTATCGACTTTGTTCCAGTTTCGGTATGATTAAATCAAATTTATTATTCATGTAAATGTTAATAAAATGTCAATGTAGAATTAGATGGCTTTAACAATATAATTTATTTCCAACAAAGCACACTTAACCTATGACACGTTTTGATCTAGTTTCAGATCCATAACATATTTTGTGGAGTGAACAGCCTGTTTGGAGGAGGTGTTAAATAAATTAATATTTTGTGAAAAGTTTCATTAACAATGTCGAGTGCCCTAAAAATTGTAAGTATAAATTCTTTATTTAAATTCAAAGTGTACAGGTATTTTTAAACAACTTCAAAAGGGAATACTGTTTTTTTTTTGTGTATGTTTACGCGATATCTTAGCCGTTTGTGAGCCGATTTCAATAATTATTTTTTAAATTGAGTTGGTTGTACTCACTGTTGGTCCCATTTAAATTAAAAGAAAATATTCCACCTCTAAGGGTGGAAAATTAAAAGATGAAGAATACAGCTTACAATTTGTCACGATTTAGGCGATTAAAGTCGGTGATATTTTTTTAAAAGATAATTAGAGAGTCTTTAACAATAATTAACAATATTTGGTCACAAATCTATAGGGACTGTGTTTAATAACAAGGTTTTAATTAATGTTTTTAATATTGCTTTAGTATTTATACGAAAAACTTTATCTTTGCGTTTGAATCCTATTAAACAAACAAAAAAAAACAGCCATTGAAGGCTGTTTCTTTCATGACACTTTTTGTTGTTTTAGTTTTGAATGTTTAATCATTAATTAACGTATTCGAAAACTTTGATAAATATTAAATTGTGTTTTTTAGATTTTAGTGGTAACCTTATGGACTGCGACTCAATGCTCGCCCTACGATGACGGAAAATACAGACCACAAAAGTATGATTTTTACGACGATGGGCGTTACTTTAGACCTTTGAATGAAGGGAAGTACATACCTGGAGATGAAGGACGATACACATACATATATCAGCAAGGGTTATATCCAGAAGATGATGGGGACTACAGATATGTGCATCAAGTCGGGCCTAATGGTGGGTTTGGAGGGAATGGCGGCTTTGGTGGGGATGGTGGCTACGGTGGTAATGGGGGTTTCGGTGGAAATGGAGGCTTTGGGCCAGATGGCCCAGCAGGCCCGAAAGGCCCTCCTGGTCCGCCAGGATCCGGCAAATCTGGTTCTTCAAAGAAAGTTAATAAAATTGACTACATCGGCAGCAGGACTTATGCTAATAGATATCCTTATATACATAAAGTGATCAAATCTTTAGTCGACAGGTATGTGTCAGAAGACACTGTTAATTTTGGTGAAGAATCTCAAGGAAGCACCAATCACTACAAAAAGGTTTATGCCGACAAGGAAATTGCCGTCAAATGTAAATATTTAGATCCTTCATCCAACCAAACGGAATTCATTACCCAGTAAGTAGATCTAAATGTCTCTGCATGCATAACATATATTGTTATTTTTAGATATCACTTGAAAAAGTCTTAATAAGAATGGTAATAACCTCTTTGCTTGATACTTATAACTTGAATGTATGATAGATACATTTATGATGGTAATTACTTGACTTATGCAAACCATCCCTCATACACTAATGAATTTAGAATGTAAAACAATTACTACTCTTTTTTATCGTGTGGAATCACGTGGTCATCACCTCACCGAGGCTAGCGGTGAAGTGGTATGTCGGTATCGGAGCGATTAAAATCACATGGCGTTCCCTTATAAGTGAGTCTATTGCAAGGGACTACGGGGTATACCCTAGGTCTCCGAGAACTCTGGCAGGCCTTGGCCGTCTTTTAAACAGTTAAACAGTAGGCAGTAACACCATTACGTGGAAAGGGTCTTGCTCTCAATCCCAACCCTTTCCAGTTTAGATAGGCGCGAGCAGAACATGTCGTGCCACCATCTCAGGCCGGCTTCTATTAGGATAGCAGGCAGCCTCACCAGTTACCCACAGGCCAGCGCTCGTGGAGATCGGAGATCATTCTACTCTCTCCGGCGCTTGGTGTCTCTTCATCAGGACTGGAGAATATTAGTCTCCTAGTTCCCTTTCCGATGCCTCTTTAGCGGACACCACTTCTTCGTAAAATAAAACACAGAGACTTACTTTGGACCATGGACAGATAAATGGTTTTCAGCTAGAGGCTTCCCACGCCAATAGCGTCACGGCGCTTTTGTGTCCATGCTAAATACTTCACTAGAGTGTGGAATGCAGTATTATCGCGACACAGCGAAACAGCCGTGGCTGGTCAACATCTACGTCAGCCGGTAGGAGAGGCTGCCGTGCTGCCTTTTAAGTCAATCCTCCATGATGAGTCTTACCGAAAACAAACGCAACTATTTTTAGAGCTTTACTATGTATGTTGTTTTTAATGTTTGGATCTCGTAATGTATAATCTGTGACAATGAGTTTCTAGAAATACTTAATCATGGCTTTGGTTTTTAGCTTACTTTAAGTATAGCATTTTAAGTATTGAAATTAAAATGCAGGTTTTATGAGCGCATTTAAAGCGTTTTATGCCGTTATGATAAATATCAGTATTAATAAAAATATACATTCATCAAAATTTATTATTAAGACATTCTAAATGACTCACCTGCGAGGTTCATGAGATCGGAAAATCAACGATTAAAAATACCCTTGCATTCCACAAATCGTTTACGATACATGCAGCTCGCCTGTGGACTGCATTGCCTAAATCTATTAGAGGTGTTTAATCGCTACCCATTTAAAAAAAATGGTCACTGATCTCTATTCATCACAGTAATATTTCACTTGCTTACAATACTGGATATTTGTATATATTTATTTAATATCGGTATGTAAATATGTATATGTAGGTAAGGTACGAGTATAAACATATAATTACTATTTATTCCTTTTCTCTTAAACTTGTGCACCTGTTAACTTACTGCCCTATACACGAATAAATTGCATCTATCCATCTAAAGGTCTGTCTGTAAGAAATCACGAAAATAAGACCGCCGTTTGTACTATTTCTTTGTCTTTATAAATATTCTAAACTGTTCCTCACGGTGTACAATAAAGAGTATTGTATTGTATTGTAAGGTTTAAATTACGCGTGGTACTATGATATACTTACGTATTAACTGATAAATGAAATAAGCGATAAATACTGTTTTGGGTCTACGCCCAAAACAGTATTTATCGTTTATGTAATATACTAATATATGCTAAACCCTTGCACTTCAAATATCCTCGTTTTAGATGTCAAGGTTCAATGAAATACCGTAAGTGAATCATTGGTTAAAGATAATAACAGTTGGAATCTCTAGTTATTATCCTGGAATTTTTATTACTTTCGGCTCTTTAAAAATGACCATCATTTATACAAAATTTATCTTAAAGCAATAAACTGGACAAGAAGACTACGATATGCTTTTTGGTGAACTTTTAAGGAGGTTCTTATTGGGCTGAAAGTTTTAATGTTTTTTTGTTTAAAGGAACTACGACTTTTGTTTTAAATTAAAAGGAAAAGTTTAATTTTATTATAAAGTAATTGTGTGCGGTCTAAATTGATGATTCTGTCATCATAATTACTTTTCCATTTGGATCGGCACATTTTATTATTTTCTAATCGTAAATAATCCTATGCACAGCGGATATGTAACTTTTTAATTATGTTATTTAAGTACCTGCGGTAATAATGTTACGTGGTGATGTGGTGATTTCATGGGATCTCTCTGTTTTATATTTAGTTATGGATAATCACGGTTCTAGTCTGTTGGTATTTATGCGCATCGTGAAGTTAAATTGTAGTTAATAGTGTGTACTAAAGCCCAGTTCAATGGTTTATTAATTCAAATGATAGGATTAATGTGGCGTAAATATATGATTTTACATGGTAAACAAGTTTTATATTTAAATATTAATATTAGTGTTTCCCACAATGTTTAACAAAATTGACCTTTTTAAATTATTATTACCAGCATAATAGGTAGGTATATAGGTTGGAGGGGACAGAACCCTCCTCGATTCATAGAGGGGTTGCCGTGCTAAAAAGGCAACCAAGTCTACCGGGGTTCACAGGGATTTCCTTTCTATGGTACACCTGAGATCCGGCAATAAGACCAGGTGACGGAAGACTGAGTGGTTCTAGTCAGTGCCAGTATATACCAACATACAACCTTACTTTTGACCCCGATGAAGTGACGACCATTCCGACGGGGATTTCCATTCAAATAAAAAGGTATCATCATAATAAGCCATATATATAATATGAGAAAGCTTCAAAAATAAAAGGAATAAAAATAAATAAATTTATAAGTAAAATTAAAAATACTTAACTAACTCAATAATTTGTAAGTTAAAAATTTACTTACAGTGGTTTATTTTTATTATTATTTATTTTTAATCTTATTTTAATCTATTTCCATGTTGTAGGAAAGAATCTCACGATCACTTAATTTCCAGAATAACTCGAGTTGCTAGGCCAAGGTGACGGCTTACCATTTGATGAATTTCAATATCTCCACCTGTAAACAGTTACCAACCTAAATGAAAATTGATATTTATTTTCAAAGTTTAGTTACAGATTATGTAATGGCTTTAGTGTGCATATAAAGATTAGTAGGTATTGCAACAAATAAAAATTTACAACATTATCCCTCTTCAGTTAAAGTCTAAAGATTAGATTAAACATGATTTGCATAAAATGGTAGGGTCGGCCAAATCATGCAAGTGTCCGTAAGATTTAGTATGGATATAGAATATAGGAGAATATTTCTAAACGTAAAAAATTAACGTAGTAGAAATCACTTTTGCAGGACTTTGAATTTTGATTATAATTTGATAAACATATTTCTTATTCAAATGAATATAAACGTGTAAATAAACCTTTGACCTCCCTTCCGGAATATTGATTTCTGATGGTATTTAGATGGAATTCTACTACAATATTATGTAAGAATGGCGTTTAAAAGTTCTAATTTTAGAACTCGCGACGACTCTTGAGATCTAGTTCCAACTACGAATGTTATTGAAATTTCAATGTCGTGGGAATTTACTTAATACAAGTTTTTGATACTTAAATATTGTAGGTACCTACTGAATTTATGACTCCACATGAAAAAAAATACGGCGGTTGGGAAATAAAGACTTGACATTTAATTTCATTACCTCATCCGTGACTAAATAGATTTTGGCAACATTCCTATTATTTCGATCTAGTTTGAAATATTATAGGTATATTTTAAGTTTACTTTATATGTGTCATATATTTCTGCGTTTACGTTAATCTGTTTTTCTGTTTTAAAAAAAGACAACTCCTGCATTAGGAATTACTCCTGTGTCGCGAGAAACTTTACAAACATAGAAACAACGGACACAAAGAACACCCAGACTCAGGTGGGAATCGAACCCACGACCTATAAGCATAGCGGTCAGGGTCACTAACCACTAGACCAACAGGCCAGTCAAGAGTTCTGAGTTTTCGTTGAGTATTTTAAATACATTAATATAGTATATATTTTGGACAGTTGAAAATTTTGGAGCAAATACCTAAGTGAAATGAAAATCGCACAAGACGTGCACATAATTTCAAACTTAACTTCAAACCCATGCGTTTTAAATTCTCATAATAAACATCTGAAGATATTAAGGTGAAACCTTTTTAATACGTATATGTCATGAAAATAATCTCTTCTCCTTTTTAAGTCGGTACTATTGTTATTATTTAATTAAACTCATTGACAAAAATGTTTAATAAATATACCACAAAACTATCAAGAGTTTAGAGCTCTATACAGCATCAAGTGATATCAGTTTATTCCGATCCATCAATGAATAATGAATCCTTCACATTTAAGTACAGTAAGCAGAAGAAGACGATACAAATTAAATATTGTTCTTGTTTCAGATATCCACCAACATTGAAAGTTCCTCAAGGTGAAAAGTTTGGCTCCTACTATAGTTTTAGAGGCACAAAAGTTCTTAATACAGTAACAAATGCTTTGACTAATAAACTCAAGTTAGAGTACGAAGTATTTGTTAGAGTTGTTGATACAAATTCAAAATAAACACGGAAACCAAAACTGCTGTGACAAAAGTTTTTGCTTATAAACGTGATATTTATTTTTTGTGCCATGGTTATATTGTTATAAAATGTAATATAAGCTTTTTTAAATGAATATATTTATGGTTTTATTTTAAAAGGTTTATGTATAAATACTTTTTTTTAAACCAAACAGATGGAATAGCTAGAGATATCGTAAAGAGGTTTAATAAAATAACGTTTTGTTTTATATGCTAATTCAAGCGAAACCTTCCACCCAGGACCTTCTATACGCATTCAGTGATTATGCAATACTGTATGCGTGCTTTGTGTGTGCTCTTGGTGAACCTAATTTTCCACTATCGATACACCTTCCTGTCTCGTATCATAAACAAATATGAATGATTAAATGTTTAAAATTACAAAATCTGTGAAAATATCGAGGAACTGAAGTCATGACAGAATAAACTTATTTCAATGGGTTATGCAATTTTATTATATTTAAATATGAGAATTAACGCAATGAAATCATGAAATAGCTAATACATGCCTGGGTTCTGAACTGCCTGACGTTTCGACCAGGTGGCACTGGCACCGTGGTCACAGGCTGACTGGAGCAGTGGTGCACGCTTTCCGTCGTCGAGTTTGTAAGGTAGAAGGTTCTTCATCCATCCGCACATTTTAAATATTTTTATTTTGTCATGTACCCTCACGAAACAAGTGTCCCTATTTTGAAAGCAAACCGATGTGTCCTTATTTTGGTGTTTATCCGACTGCGCATAAAAGCGAAGTGGCACGTTTATAATCACCGGATTCCACGCTGTAGATAATTTAAAACCATCTTCAAAAGATTGAAAGTTTTACGTTTTTAATTTAAATTACTTCACGTACAACTCTTGAGTGAAAGTGACATTCGGTGTATCCACGAGGTTTTGAACCTTTATACCTGGTGTGTATACTGTCGGAATGGAGTATTTCTTTAACATGGAGCCGATCTTACCCGATACTTCTTTGACATATGGCATGTAGGCTGGTTGTCTGTTCACCTCCGGATGCTTGCGTCTCATTGTCGGTTGCTTCTGTCTTTACACCTAATATCCTTACTTTTCAGTATTTCTTGAACATGATCCAGCTCTCGCTCCAAATGTTCAAGGTCACAAAAATCGTAAACTCTGTTCTTGACTGAAAACATAACAGATTCTGGTATCGGGGATGATGATGAGACGTGGTGTGTAGGTACATATCCGTATGAGTAGGCTTGCGGCACACACAGTGCGACAACGACCTATCTGCCTCCATTACATGTGAACCTTATCTTGGGGTGAATACAGTTGAGATGTTGTATATATTGATCTACTTCCTGTTAGTTTCCTTTGACTATCCTGAAGATGTCATCCACGTATCGCTTCCAACGCCTAACGGTCTTCGGGCCGAGATGGTCAGCGCCTTCTCTTCAAAATTTTACATCCAGATGTTGGCAAGTACAGGTGCTACAGGACTACCCATTGCAACACCATCTATCTGAAGGTAATATTGACCTTCGAAAAGGTAATAGTTACCGTCTAGATTAATTGTCTCTCGGTAGCTATTTTACGATGTTCTAGCGCTCTTTTATGGGCACTTTGGTGTTAAGCGATTCCACGTCAAAACTCACCATGACGCCATCAGGTTGCAACGTGAGATCTTTCATATATACATTTTTTTCATATATAGATACGCAGAAACCTTCACATTGCCGCGTTACTATTTGCTGTTATTCTAACTCAGAGGCCTGAATATTGTAGTGTTCGTCTTCGTGCTATGCAGTGCAAGGACTTGGGGTAATGCGTATGGACTCTGAAAAATAAGTGTCTTTGTCTGGAGGAGAATAATTAAAAGATCTGCAAGGCAAGATACTTAATATAATGTAAAATGAACTATCACATTTCACAAATATTATAGCTTTCATAATTTCTTCATCAAAGCGTCGCTTCTTGAAAGACGGTCTGCCCTCTCGGCCGTTTGCGACGCGACTCTTTTTTCAATAAGTTTTAACTACACACGTATTTTTAATTCGAGAACGTTTTTTCTTGACTCGAGTTTGGTGGTACCAGCCAGGACCACCGTGCCTTGAATGAGTATTCGCCCCGCTAGAAGGAGGTTGAATGATCGCAGGAGGTCCCGATGCCACAATCTATACAAAAAACTTACCTGGTCCAGGACCAATAATAAGCATAATACTCGGGCTTCTTCTTACCTTATTATGACACCTAGGCACCGGTGCCGCATTTCGTGGCAGCTTTAGACTAACAAGTACTCGGTGTTGGAATAATTGAATCAATTTAAGCAAAACTGATCCAATCCACATAAACTTCATTGCGAGATAATTGACATTTACGCTTTGTAATGAAAAATGTTGTGTTTTTAATTTAATGTAATTCTATGTATACTAAACTAATTTACATGCATGTATGTAGTGAATAAAGTGTGATAGTTTAGTAGATATTCGGGAAAAATTTCATCTCGAATGAGCTGTGCAGGCTGCGGAAAGAAAAATGCAAAAATGTTCCAAAGTATATCAAAAATGTAAACTCTTAAATCTTTATTATTTTTGTAATAATTGAAAAAAAAAACAAAAGTTACTCTACTAAACCGGAGCGTTAGCTAAGTTTCCGAGATTTTCAGGTATCTTTATGTGGCCCGGTTTCGTATCTTTATGTGACCCGGATTCATTACTCTCGAGTGTATATTGTCGTAAAGTTAATTTATTATTAGAAATCAGCCCTAGATATCTTAAAGCAAGAGGAGCTCCCTCGAGGTTAAAGCCTCACTTATTTCGTCGATTTGTTCTGCTAAAGGTGTAAAACAGTTACTTCCAAATATAGAATACCCATATTAAGCATATTGTAATAAGGAAATCCTATTCGTTTTGTTTGACATCGAACTTACCTTAAAATTCTTCGTAATAAGATCTTTGCCGTTTCTAACAAAATGTTAAATTGAGGATTAAGATTAAGATCCCAACCGCAAATTGATCGTAATTTACAACAAAAGGTTTACATTTTCTTCGAAAAATTTAGTCACATAACGCAAACAGGATTCAACTTTTAACCTTCACATATTAATAAAAATAAAATTTTATTTTATTTTTAGGCTAAAAATCCTAAGAGCAAGTTTCTGTCGAACAATATATGCTACAGATACATGTCATTAGTCAAAATGCTCTCATGACCTTATGAATACAATAAATAAGATCGGTGTTACTAAAGCAATAAAAGATTTGAAAACTAAAAAACGTTGTATTAATATTTATGAGCTATTTGTATGTAAAAAAGCAGAATGATATGATGATTGTTACCAGTTGCACAAAAATGTTAGCTAATAATTTAGCTATATAAGTATGTACGAATTGTATCCTATTTAGTTTTGTGTACAATATATTAAATATAATATATTAAGTAATATCAGAATCAGAGCTACGATGAGATTAAATCTCTACTTGCCCATCTCCTAATTCCCCAAGTAAAAAGACATAAAGTAAAGAAATAAGTATCTATATATGTAGAATGTGTGTGTATGAATGTCAATGTATCTATATTATACTTTTATTTGTGTACGTATAGGTATATATATATATATATATATATATGTGTGTGTGTGTATGTATGTATATATAATATACTATTTTATACGAGATTGTTCGCATATACGAATTATACACACTTCATGCAAGCATAGTGGTCAGTCCCGACTTTTGCCGGGCTACCGGTCCCAAGTATATTTACGTAGGGCTGGAGCTTAGTGGAGCACCTACATTACACCAACCGCCCACCACACCACACACACATACACACACACACACACACACACACACACACACACACACACTCACATGCGCGTGCGTACACAAGGCATTAGAAAATTTTAGCCATATTATTAATTTTATTGTGATAAAGAAAAGAAAATAAAGTAAAATAAAATGTAATATTATTATAGAAAAGCGGGGTCTCCTGACACAAGTTTTTCCGTACTTAAAAGGAGACCTCAGCAATTTTGATAAATGCGTAAATAAGTAACTGAAATAAAACATTTTCTAAAATTTTTTTTTCAATTTAAATATTATTTATTTAAGTATCTACTTAACTGAACAATGTCTTATGTTATATAATAGCTTGATTGTTATTAATTTATTGTCATAACATACTATTTTCTTCGCAACGAAAATAATCATATTCATCAGTTTCTTATCTCAAGACATCTAAGTATCTAGTTTCAGCTTATATTAAAAATAATTTGTATAATTCTGGCTATAGAGTATGTATTCATGTTTTAGCTATATATATATATATATATATATATATATATATATATATATATATATATATATATATATGTATATATGGATATAGATATATATGCTAAACTCAGTTGGCTCAGCAATTCTTAGCAGCTCTTCAGCATGTAGAAGAAATCAGCAATGACTTATTTTCTTTTTTTGTAACAAATATATATTACAAGCTGCGCCTCGCGGTTTCACCCGTGTAAGACCCGATGCCGTGGGAATATCGGGATAAAAAGTAGCCTATGTGTTAATCCAGGTCTCCAGCTATCTACACACCAAGTTTCATTAAAATCCATACTATAGTTTTTACGTCCTCACAAACTTTCACGTTTAAAATATTAGTAGAATTGTATATACTTTCAACAAGTTGTTCCTATCTGACGAATATTTATACATACTTTTAAGAATATTTATAAAATAGTTGTTAATGAAAGGAGGAGAACGCGTGCTTCGCAGCATTAAGTTGAAATAAAAGTTGAATGAAATAAAGTTAAATGTTCACACCTAGCTTCTCTCCAACTCAACCAATTTCAGTGGGCAGAAGCTCAAATGAAAGGGCTCGTACCAAAGAGTTTTTCTTAGACCAAAACGAAAAGCGTACCTCAATTATAACCGGAGATACAAAGAAAGATATACGAACACATAAGAAAAAGTACAGGAGGAAATGAGAGGTGTTTGAGAGATGGGCAACGTAAATAAATGAATTTATAATATGGAGGTCACTTATAACTTATACTTATGGTTATAAGAGCCAAATAAAAAAAAATAAAAAATTGCAAACTTGAGAGGGTCTTAAATATATTTTTCGTAAAATTTTTAGATTAATTGTTTGAACTTATTCAGTATTTTGTTCAAAGTTATTTAAGAAAATAGATTAAAGTTGACCACCCCCGTTGATTATCTCCGAAACGACTGAGATTAAAATATAAAAAAATAAAGTTTACAGGAAAACCTAAAACAAGTAAATGGTCTTAAAATAGCATGCAAATCTCTTAATATTGTGTACATAAACTTACATTTGCAATTAGAATGTACGGGCGAACATGCTCTTCATCTACAATGTTAAGTTGGTTCTTGGGATATATGATTGGTACTGCTTATTGTACGAAACCCGGAGTTCAACTCGCACTTGGTCCATTTTTTACAATGAAGGGTAAATTTCAGCAATTTACCATACGTGAAAAAATCTTGTTAAAGGATCGGTAGCACTAATAAAAAAATATAGGCAACTAGGGACAATAATCATGACGTGCTGAGCTGCTAGAGAAAGTAGCATAGCATAGTATTTTTGGAAAATAAGTATACAATTTTTCTTGATTTCTCTTGGATTCCTGATTTGAACCCACGAAAACTTTAAATATCTCAGTACACTCAGTGCGTCTGAAAGAAAGTTAAGCTGTCTTGGAACCCGCAACGAACTTGAAGAAGACAACTGGAGTTGAGTTTTCATGAGCAAAACGCTGAACAAGACATATAAACATTATCCATTATTTATAAAAAGTAAACTGAACATTGAAAGAATTTTAAGGCGTCAATTTTAATGATTTTGAAACTGGTACTTTCATTAGTTTTAGTTAGTGAGCTATATTTTATTTCACATCATGATTGACTTTTGAATAAGTGTAAATAAAATAGATAGCTACCTTAAACTATGGAGAACTGTGGTGCCTAAGAACTAAACATAAGATATGGATCATTTTATTTACATAGAGCTTTGACAACTCGACACAAATTAAGTTATACCATTTAGAGCTTATGCAAATATTAAGCTTAACTTGTAGTTTGAGAAACATTGAAGCAAATTTTTATGCTCCTCTAAAGGCGCTTAGCCTTCGAGATTCAAATGTATGAGGATGAGAGATGTGTGATGAATCGATAAACAATTAATAAAGCTAGGAGACATAATGCCACTCCTCGTATCCAATTTGCCGGCGATTGTGAAGTCTTGGGATCGATCTTGAGATCGTCAAATGTAAAACTTACAAGACTACGTAAGCCGAATGACAACTGAATAATATGGTACTACAAATTGCATTTTATACAAGGTGCAATCCAGGGAAAGAGACATATTTGACGTTCGTTTCTTGTTATATTAGCTAGGTAGTTACTATGAATGTGTGCATAACATACAAGTGTCGTGCAGTTCGTGTCAGGCATCCCCGATGGGGTTCAAGTGTTAGCTGCGTTCTGACCACCTACTTCATAGATATGATATCTTGAAGGTAGTAACGCTATTCCAGTTGAATGAGGACGAAGACTGCATTGTATAATTGACTATATTATATAAAGATTCTCTCGACTAGTCTCTAAAAATAAGTTAATCATTGAGGATTCTGCGGTTAATATAGGACGTCTCCGTTATCTATCCATAGGAGTTAAATTATAAATCTCAGGTATCGTTTAAAATATTAATTAATCTGCTTTTATTAGCTTAGCACTTGTAACTAACTAAACAACTAACTATGTACTCAAATCTTGGAAGTCTATTTTAACCTACTAATTTTCATATCGAAATGAAACTTTGTATATATGTATATGTAGTTCGGATGACAATACTATGATTTAGCATCTTGGAGCCGATCTGATGATGAAGCCAGGACAAGGCTACTAGTAAACCTCTCGAATTTCGGTTTAAATTTGTTTTGACAAGTCCAACAGATTGGCTTAGTTACGATGGTCTGGTTTTTAAAGCATGTTTTTTTTTAGTTTCTCTATACTATATAATTGTTTTATACTAATCTGGCAGGAGTATCACTATCACCTCTTCTCTTTGTCTTCGTGTCCCTCTGAGTAGCAACGGGTCGAGCAGGCAATCGGCGCAGTAGACATATGCATTTAAATATGATAATTTAAAATTAGATTTTTGTTATCACTAATTGTAGTGATCTACACAAGCTAAAATTTGTAGGCTTATCGAAACATGAAGTTTTATGTAGAAATTTCTTTTATTAACATATATTAAGATAGTTCTCTCTTTTTCTATCTCAACCAGTGAATGTAGCTCACCCGTGCAAAATGTTAAATATTGCCTTGTCCTAGACAACTCTGTATTTTCTGATGATTATGTTACGATGAATGATTGAAAAAAAAAAAAGAAAACATCTTAGATGTTTATACAAATGTATAAACATCTAAGATGTTTTCTTTTTTTACACTAAATAGTGTCAGACAGACATATTTTTCTCTATTTGTTCCCCTTCTTGACCAATTTTTCCTTCGTTTAGTTTCATTATGTAGGAGTTTATTTAGGAGTTTAGTATATGGTCTAGTAGTAGTAACTCTCTTCTCTCTTTTTCTATCTTAATCAGTGAATGCAGGTCAACCGTGCAAAATGTTAAATATTGCTCTGTCCTCGACAACCCTGTATTTTCTTATGATTACGATGAATGAATGATTGAATTGAAAAGTACGTACCTATGAAAAAAAGAAAACATCTTAGATATTTATACATTTAGTGTCAGACAAATATATTTTTCTCAATTTATATCCCTTCTTGACAAATTTTTCATTAGTTTTATGTGCTAGCAAAGCTGCGTAGATGGCTTTCAACAACTCAAGACTATTATCTGTTATGCAATGAAATCTATGTAGTATTCAGGGACTCTTTGCTCACCTTGAAACAACGACAATAGTAATCTTATTTATATTCCATTTATTTATATTTCTTATTGTATGTATGGTGGGTGGCTCATCTCAGCTGGGCAATTTAAGTGTGCTAGTTTTGGGCGCGGTCAGATGTGTAATATATCACAACGCAGTTTAAGCCACCTTAAACACCGCCTTCACGAATAAAATTAACATTTTGTAATGGAGAAGGATGTATTGTTGCAATAAATACTCCATTTTCGAATTTGTCGTTCGTATATAAAGAATGGTTCGTTGTTTTAATTTTATTCTACAATTGAAGAGCCTCAAGAAACCATGAAATCGATCACGGTAAGTAGGGCTCACTTAAAATAGTTTACATGTTCATAACAATTCGTTTTAAACAACACTGCTGTTATTAAAACTGTATCTAATATTAAACGCAGCACTAAGCTTCCGTACAATTAAATAACAACTTAAAACATAGGTACATCTCTGCTATCTAAATCTGTAAATAGATAGGCAAAACACTTAAATACCATTTTCTTCTTTGTTTAACAACCGATTTTCTTTATTTTTCTTGGTTACTAGCTTTCGACGACCTAAAGTATTCATGTTCGTCGTCTTACCCCTTGAATTTTTTAATCTACCCCTTTAAAACCCTCTTTCGAATAATCACGATGTCCGTGTGTTAATACAACACACACATACATACAATTTAATCAGTTATATAGTAATATAACTGATTAAATTGTATGTATGTAATTATAAACATACTCGTACATGCAATTGTAGTAAGTAGTTTTTACAAAAAACTGCCACACTTTTTACAGTGTTGCTCACCATATATTTCGTACTTACTCTTTGCAATGCTATACCTGAAAGCAAGCATACGGCCCGCCTGATGATAAACGGTTACCGTAGCCAATGAACGCTTGCAATTCTAGAGGACTCGCATGCGCGTTGCCGACCCTTTAAAAACCTATACACTCCTTTCTTGAAGAACCCCAAACTATTTACAATAATAATAATAATCCTCCGCGCCTTTTCATAACTAAGTTGGGGTCGGCTTTCAGTCTAGCTACGATACGGCCGAACTTCGATATTTTACTCTCACAACCCAAGTACTAGGCGATTTCGAAGTTCTGTAGTTGTCGGACTTTTTTGGGGTTCCAACTACCCGTAACAAATGCCATAGATATTCGTAGGGCAATGTGTTAAGAATGGTCGCCGATCCTAAGACTGACTTGGCTAGTATTACTTAACCTTGTAATGTGCTAACCTACTCGCTTACCACTTAACCACGAGCCCCTCTATCACTATAATATATACAATAATATATGCCAATTATACCTAAAGTTAATTGACCGAGTGACAAAGCGGTAAATTTTTCCTCCTAGAATCACTACTTTACTAACTGTTGCCAGTGAGCGTTTTAGTAGCGCCACAACTGTATCTAGGCGCTTCTATTTATTAAGTATTTTTTCGTTGTGTAAGAGCTTAACGAAAATATATTTTTTTCAGATCATAGTTCTGGCCGTAACCGCCATCAGCTCATGCAAAGCTGAATACGATGGAAAATACCATCCTACTCATTATGGTGACGTGAGATATCGTTATTCAAAAGATCCGTATTACAGAAGGCTAGCGGAAAGGAATGGCAAATATGGTTCTATCTACAAAGCTTATCAGCCGCAATACTATCAGGCGCCTAGCAGGGAAATTTTATCTCCATTGCAAGTCAAATTTGGTGACGGGTAAATATTTTTCTAGATATTTTTGGTTAGAGGGTTCGGACTTCAAGGCATTTTGAGTTTCAGGTATGACCTTGACCTTCTTGAACTTACTCTCCCCAATCCATCCGTATAAACTCTCTTCTTTCCTGTCATTCGTGGGAGAACCATGCTTCAGCACGTATGGGCCGGCTCGACCGGAGTGATAACACGGCCTCACAGATAACCGGCAGTGCAGCAATGATTGCATTCCTTTTCGCCGAGTAAGGTTACCGGAGGCCCTAACCCTTCCTTCTCCTCCTCTTTCCCCCTTCCCCGATTCCTACCTTAAATGCCGGCAACGCACTTGTGACTCTTGAGTTGCAGGTACCCATGGGCGGTGGTAGTTATTTACCACCAGGCGACCCGGCTGCTCGTTTGCCACTATACCATAAAAAAAAATTAAAAAAAACAATTCCGTAGGCTCTATTTAAGCCTATATAGGCTCCCGCCCAAATTACGTGAGTGGGACCAAATTTTAGTTGACGAAACATGGGTCTTTAATACCACTCTGCCTTTCCTTTCAAGAATACAGGCGTGAGTGTAAATATGTGTTTTTGGTAACACGAGGCCAACAGTGTAGGATTTTCTTGTCTAAATTAAAACTTTCATAACAGAATATCAACTGTTAAAAAATTAGCATTTTAAACACTACCGGTAATTAATACTGTTTTTTATAATAATTGATTGTGGTAGGAACAGAAGAAGAATGAATTGATTTGGATGCATTAACTTATTTATAATTGGCCTATTGGTCTAGTGGTTAGTGACCCTGACTGCTATGCCATAGGTCGTGGGTTCGATTCTTACCAGAGTCTGGGTGTTCTTTGTGTACGTTGTTTGTATGTTTAGAAAGTCCCCCGCGACACAGGAGTAATTCCTAATGCGGGAGTTGTCTTTTTAACCAAAAAATCTACATTTTGGTTAAAAAGATCTAGAAGACTAATTCTGATCCGAAAAATAATTGCATTTTCGTCTTATCCTATTTTGACTAAGCTATAAAGAATTTGAAATCTGCGATACTGGTATTGTACTATCTGCTATAAAATTCGAATTTATTGTTGCTTGACATTAAAGTGAGCAAGTGCGTAGTAGTATTTGTAACATTGTATTTTATCGCTGTTTCGGTATGTACCCACTGGTCACCAATAGTAATCATTAGAACGCCTTAAGGCTTTTAAAGGATATATTATACACGTTGTAACCATGTAAAAATAAAGACAGGGCTATGACAAAAAGTACTTGTTAATCCATATCCACGACTGGCCTATTGCTATACTGCTATTACTGGTATATATGCTTATAGGTCGTGGGTTCGATTCCCACCTGAGTCTGGGTGTTCTTTGTGTCCGTTGTTTCTATGTTTGTAAAGTCCCCCGCGATACAGGAGTAATTCCTAAAGCGGGAGTTGTCTTTATAAAAAAAAAAAAAAATCTAATCTCTCATAAGTATTTGAGATTTTGCCACTGAGGATGGGATTAGGAGAAGGACCTATACAAGGCTGTTGGCGTTGAATACCCAATACAGAAGTACCAGTACCAGACCAGGGAAGGCAATAAATAATTATTGCTTGCATAAATTGTGAACTGAAACATCGTGAGGAAAGCTTTACATATTTCTTGAGAGACTTGTGAAGTATGTCAAGCTGAATTTTCTGAGGTCTCTGTCACACATAAGATAATAGGTACTTCGTAATCACTGTGGTAGATGGTATGTAGCCTTAAGACTCTCATAATGGGAGATATACCCGTGCCATACGTGCTCAACAGTGATACTGTTTTAATACAATTTATGACCCTTGACATAAAATAAAATAAGCATATAATTTCTATATTTGATATTTGCTCAGAATAAATATATAATTATCCATTCTATGAAATTTAGTGAGACTAGAAATCGATTGCAATATTTACGACTCCTTTGGCTTTCTTGTTACCAAATTGTGAAAAACTAACTACTTTCATTTTTGTTATACACATACCTATGTTCGAAGTACGGTTGCCAGAGCTCTCTGCTGACTCTCTAAAACTTAAAACTTTGGAAAAATTTTCTTTTTTAGAAAACAGTCTTTATTTTAACGATGCTTGTGCTAATGTGACGTATTACGCCAGATTGGCACATCAGCATGTCGGTGACGAGAAACCTCAAATTTTGCCAGTACCAAAAACAGCAAAGAAGTTTTCACTTCAAAATTTATAAAACAATATACAACCAAATATATATTTTTTTGTGAAATAATCTTTGAGGACTAACCAAAACTGCTACTTATAAGAAATAAAGGATAATTGTTTGATATGGTCCATAGATTACGGCTATTACTTAACGTCAGGCAGGTCATCTTTGCAAATGAAATCAACTGTAATAAATAACTAAATATATCCTTTTAAATAAAAGTATACCCATTCAGTTTAATTGAGTTTAACTACCAAGTTTCATCAGAGGTCAGGACGATAACTAAAAATTAAAGTTGTAAAATAGTTAATAATATTTGGTTCTCAAGAAACTTTTTACCTCACACAACCAATTGTGGTACAAATTGTCGCCTGCGATATTTCCGGACTGATACGACTTGCAAGAAAATAGCGTTCCCACCTCAACGGCCGGCTTGTTACTGTTTAATTACATGGGTAGCGGTAGTCACTTACTATCAGGTGACCCGACTGCTTGTTTGCCCCATACACCATAAAAAAAACAAGTTCTGGGTTTAAAATAATCTTGTAGGCGGCCATGGATTACAAAGTATTTTACATACAAAATATATACACCAAAAATCTGGAGGGCCTAATATTCCGACAAAAGCGGTATATCGGTATATCATATCTCGTTCGTTAAACGTTAAGTATCATCAATAAAATACATTGGCACATTGATGTGCTTGCTCGTTCCTTGTATAAAGGTTGATTATAATCCTCTCCATAAATGTCTTATTATTTAACAAATATTTTTGAGACGGAAAATATTGGAGATTAAGGAATTGAAGGTACTAAATTCGAAGGTTGGTATTCCAGAACATAAAGGTATATTTTTTTAAGATTTTACTTTCATCAGTATAAATTTAATAATTTTATACTTTTACCATCTGTTAATAAATCACTACAATATCTAATAACGTGATGTTTAAAGTTAATTATTTCGAATTAGAATGCATAGTGTATTTTGACGTCAGAATGCCCTTACTATTTAGCATTGTTGTAGTTTAGGTGTTAATTATGTGTTGGCATTTATAGTCCAACCAATAAATATTAATTTTAGAGCCTATTTTGCTTCTGTAATATATAGCAAGAATACAGATTGTATGTTTAGTGCTACCTAAGCACTGGGGGACGTGCATGTAGTGGTTATTAATTTGACTAAAAAGCTGTATTAGTTGATTTTATTACCATCAAAATTGTTTTAAGTATTTTTATTCATTAGAGCCCACCTTCACAACAAACACTCGTAACAAAGTAAGTTTAAAGGTCTAAAGGATAAAAACGATGGTCACTGTAATTTAACCTTAAGTGGTAAATGTTTTGTGTTACTATATACTGACGGTTCATTCTATATGAAAATGACTGATAAAAAATATTATTTAATCATCAACATGATTTACGTAACATGCAATTCATATTTGAATACGCCGCCGCGCCGCGTACGTCATTGTGGTAGTGTTTTCAGTTAATCATTTTGAACGGAAACTTTTTCTACTTTTTTGGAAAGGAATTTCACATATTAAGTAGCGAGGGCTATTAACCTTTAAGAAGCTAATTCACTAAAGTACAATATTTGCTAAAAAAAATATTATGATACAAGTGGGAATATTGCAGGATTTTTTCGATTTCATGTAGACAATACTGTCAAACCTTTAAAGTTTTCACAGATATGCTATTTTGAAAACGTATTTCAGCAAGTCATGTTTGCTATGAACTACTATAGCAGGTAAAAAAAAACCATAAACATTAAATAATACACAAATAAAACTAAAAAAATATAAACTACACTTAAAAAGTTTTGAAAAAAATTAAATTTGAACAATAGAGCGTAGGTTGTTTTTTACTGACATTATCAATTACCATCCACCTATACCATTGTCCTATGACAATAAATAATCGCATTAGATTACAAAAGTCCAGGTTATGTAATTGAACATGGATGTACAGAGCCCACGGAGTTGATATCAAATGACCACCATCTTCCTACACAAGCTGTAAAAATTAACCAAACGAAGACTGATTTAGTTTAAATTGAGTTAATTAGTTATCGCTAAAATGGAGTTATAGGATGCATTAAATAAGCCTTGAATTTAAATCGCAAATTAAGAGAAGTTGGTTTCGTATTCGTTGAATTATTGTTGTTAAATTTAAGTTGCTTTAAAGAGATGACTAACTTAGTAATAAAACCGCCTCTTGTTAGTTACTTACTTTTCTAAAAAAATACATGTACATGCATTAGACAAGTACAGCTTGTGGTATGGCTTCTAAAACACGGATTTTTTTAAATACTTACACCAAATATATAGAAATACCCAAACCAAAACAAATGGTATGCCTAGTGGTCTTTGTGTTTCAAGCATACAAATCTTCACAGTTTGCAGGAACGAACACCACACAACCCACATTTATACTTTACCATGTCATAAGAATTAATTGTATTTTAAGGTAGAAAATTTTTCGAATTCCTTGCATGATGTCATATCGCTGATACCTCTAATGCGTCCGATTTACAAACGGTTCACGCCCAATATAACAGATCATGTTGCCTGGCAGTTCAAGGATATTACACATAATATTAGAATTTATAATAGTTAAGTAGGATTCTTTCAAATGTTAAACTGATTGTTGGTATATCCATATTTTAATATTTGTTTATTTTTGTATGAATTACAATATATAAGGTTTCAAGACCTTGAGTTTAGTATTGTATACCATATACGGTAAATATCCTTGATATTTAATTCCTGACATTACAGTTCCCTTTCGTATTAGTAGCGTAAAATCGAATATTATTGTTTAGCTACATATGATTATATGTTTCAGTTTGGACCAAACCCCGTTTACTTCAACTTTATCTTACCGCAACCCAGTTGTTCCAGTCGTGTCGACATATCGCCCATTTGTGTACACAACCCCTAAACCGTTCGCTGTTACTAAGTCTCATCCAACTACATACTACAAGTCAGTTTTAGACGGCGCTGCTAGCATTGTAAGAGAAGACAGAACATTCGATGATAACAACTATCATTTTGCATATGAAACTGATAATGGAATAGCTGCCGAGGAATCAGGTGTTGTAGATTCTTCAGTGAATGGAATAGGTGGTGGTACGAAAGTCAGGGGATTCTATGAATATATAGGCGACGATGGACACAAATACAGAGTGGATTACGTCGCTGACGAAAACGGTTACAGAGCCAGTGGAGCTCACTTGCCTCAGGCTCCTTAACTGCATTAGAATTTTTTAGGTTTTACAACGAAATAAATATTTCGAATTTTAAAATAAATGAAATAATATTGCAATTTATTGTTTTGTTTATATTTGACAGCTGGGATATTCAACGTTTAACATCCTTACCAGTAGATGGATGTTACGCCTTCTATCCTTTTCCTGGCGGGGCTATTTCGTCCGCAAGTTTATTGCTTCTTTATGATGAATTAAATTTATTAGGTAACAGTATTTTACATTTTTGAATTAATATTTAATAAATATTTTAACACCTAAATAAAGAAAGTATCATATATTTTAGTAGCAACAGAATATTTTATACCTATTTTTAGCTTGGGATTAGCGATTCTATAAAATTTACCGATGTATCCTTCTTTTTTAACTGTTTTACCAATAGCAAGACCCTAACATTTTCTGAGTTTTTTGCTTTAATATTAAATAAAGTTTTAATTGGGTTTAAAATTTTTCATTATGGATTAAACCATACACGAAGAAGAATAGAACCGAACTCCGTGAATGTGGCAAAATAAACGGCATTACAAAAAAAAAATTGACACAAATTACGTGCCAATATATAATTATAACCCAAAGCCAACTATTTGTTATTAATAATAATATTCTGAAACACACTGTATAAAGCTATCTAGACCCAAACTAGGTTATACTGTGGATGTGGAATAGGTTGTACTATGGATTCTAGATCATGGATAAACATACGTACATTGATACATTTTTTGGAAATATTTATTATACATAACACCCAGACCAATGAAAAGAAACATGCATATACTCGTATTTGTGTATAGTTTCACTGACCGGGAATCGGAGCCGCGACATTTGACGTTACAACTGAATGCACTTCCGCTACGCAACAGAGATTACATTACAGAGCCCGATTACAGAGGGTGACATTAAGAGAAACATCCTATCCATCTCTACTAAAGCAACAGGTGATGATGGTATTCAATTACAAATGTTAAAGCCTATTGTATGTGATTTCCTTCCAGTCATCACCCACATCATCAATTTCTCCCTCCAGGAAAGTCTGTTCCCATCGTCCTGGAAAAAAGCCCATGTTATTCCTCTGCCTAAAACTTCCAATCCTTCCTCAGTGTCCCAATTTCGTCCTATATCCATACTCCCGATCCTTTCTAAAGTACTTGAGAGTACTGTCCGGAGTCAACTGAATAGTTACCTTTCCTCTAATGGCCTGCTGAGTCCATACCAATCAGGGTTTCGTCTAGGCCATAGCACTGTAACTGCTTTAGTTAAAATAACTGATGACATACGATTGGCATTGGAAAACAAATTCCTGACGGTATTGGTGTTATTGGACTTCAGCAGCGCCTTTAACTCTGTTGACTTTGACATCCTCCTAGGTATCCTGTCCTCTCTGAATGTCTCTAATCCTGTAATCGCTTGGTTTAGTTCCTATCTTCGGTGTCGCTCGCAGCTGGTACGCTCGGACGAGGCCTCGTCTGACTGGTGTGACCTTACTGCGGGTGTTCC
The DNA here is from genome assembly GCA_963859945.1 of Euplagia quadripunctaria. Taxonomy (NCBI): domain Eukaryota; kingdom Metazoa; phylum Arthropoda; class Insecta; order Lepidoptera; family Erebidae; genus Euplagia; species Euplagia quadripunctaria. The sequence goes on along the minus strand of OY982562.1, from coordinate 13,822,777 downwards.
CCAAGGTGGCGTTCTATCTCCTCTACTTTTCTCCATTTTTATAAATGCTATCACCAAAGTTATATCTTCTCACTACCATCTCTATGCAGACGATTTGCAGCTGTACCGTCATTTTAGGGTTAACGAACTTACGGAAGCTATTACTGCTGTCAATAATGATCTTGAAAAAATCAGTAAATGGGCTAAGTCATTCGGGCTACTTGTCAATCCCGCAAAATCTCAAGCTCTTATTGTTGGTAGCAGGTACATGTATAGTCATCTTAACCAATCTTCTCTTCCCCCAGTAGTTTACAACGATATTGATATACCATATTCGTCGAATGTCAAAAATCTCGGAGTTTTTATTGATTGTAACTTGTCATGGACCACTCACGTTACTGAGGTGAGCAGGAAGGTATTTGGTGCATATCATTCGCTTAAGCGTTTTCAAAATTTTCTCCCCTTTCAGACTAAAATCTGTCTTTCTCAATCCTTTCTCCTTCCCCTTCTTGACTATGCTGATGTTTCCTTTCTCGACGCTAACGAAGACCTGTGGAACAAACTAGAACGATTGCAAAATCTATGTATCCGTTTCATTTTCGGTTTAAGGAAATATGATCATATCTCTGAATTCCGGAAACAATTGAAATGGCTACCTATTCGGCGACGTCGAGATGTTCACATCCTCTCTTTACTCTATTCGGTTCTTCACAATTCTAACTTTCCTTCATATCTGCGTGAGCGCTTCGAGTACCTTGTTCCCAGGAGCAAACCTTGTCGCTCCTCATCTTCTCTTTTGCTTCTAATTCCTTCTCATAATTCTACTTGTTTATCATAACAATCATCAAAACAAATTCTTTCACTGTTACTGCGGTACGGCAATGGAATTCCCTTCCCCATTCTATCCGCGATAGCTCTTCCCTGACTGTTTTTAGGAAAAGAATCAAGGATTTTTTTCTGTCTCAGCAATAATCAGCCTGTTATGTTGTATGTATGTATGTATATGTTTAACAAATTATTTAGTGTATATGTGGTAATATATGTAAATTTATTTTACGAACATACAGGTACTTGTTATTCTGTAGTTATACATTATTTATTTTTAGTTTAGGTGGTTATTAATTCTATGTTAATTCAATTCCCTTTAACGTACACACTTTGCCTCTATTTATTCTTTACTATCCTCTCTTCACTCCCAAGGTTTGCTGGAAGAAAACTCAACTATGGGTTAAGCTCGCCTTTGTACATGCTATTTTCCTTTCTGTACTTATAAAATTGTTATTTTGTGTACAATAAAGAATATAAGAGATCGTCAGATAATTTGACACTCGATAGTATATTAAGTTTATGCTCGAGATACAGTACCGTTTTTTAGATAACTGACGGTCCTGCCCTCTGTAAATAAAGGTCTCCTACACCCCAGTTATGAATTTATGATTTAAAAATAAGTCCCAACTACAATAAATACTTACTTTAAAAACTATTTCTAAAAATGCAATAATATATGTATTTTTTTGGAAAAATAATACTAGTCAAATATATATCAGTTGATGAAAATATTTCTTTCACACATTATCAGACAATTCTCACAGTTATAGTGATTAAAATGCCTGAACATTTTCTAATGTTTCTATGTTAATGCTGTGCGTCTGCCAGTTTCTCCCAGCACTGCATTAGCATATTCAAAGTTCATTTAAATGAGTCAAAATCTAACGATCACTAAATATCCTATTGCATGATATGATCCTATGTAGTATGAATGTCATCAGTCATGACTATGACCATTTCAATAAAAAAAATGCAAATCATCGGTTGTTTAAGAATGTTATGAAACAGTAAAATAACTTTTTTATGAAAGATGTCCATAGCTTCTTAGTAATTTCAAGGTGTTTCGAGTTTCAGGTACTTTCAGGATACAGGAGTTATGTGAATTGCAACATGGTGCTTAGTAGGTATTTTCAAAAATAGATGCGGTGGTAGTTATTTCAGCTTAAAAAATATCAATCTTATCTAGCTTAGATGAATAACGCATAAGTATCCATGGATATAAGAAGAGAAATCCTTAAGTTGATAACTTATATCTGTGTGAAATATTGCAAAAGAATCAATAAAAAGCTTATTATTTGTTTTAGAAGACATCCTAAGCTATTTCCTAATATCTAAACTTATAGCTATCTGAATTGATGATCTGTAATGTCAAAATAATAGTTTTTTTTAAGCTCATAGCAGATATCTGTTATTTTGCAAAAAATAATTATGGTTCTGCGCAAAATATATACAGAAAGATGTACACGCGAGCGAAGCCGCGCGGGAATTATAATTACATTCTCTCATCACTGGTGACGTCAGCTTTAATTGTCGGTGACGCCGCACCACGCTGGTCCTACTTGTCGGGATTTTCATACAAGATAGACGATTAAGACTTGTTTATGAAAGTAAACTGTTATACTAAGAACTAAAACGTAACAGAAACAAGTAACTACATAAATATTTTATTTTCATCATCATCATTTCAGTCGGTTGACGCCCACTGCTGGGCATAGCCTTCCCCCAAAGATTGCCACAACGTTCGATCCTGCGCAGCCCGCATCCAGTGGTTTTACAAGGTCATCAGTCCGCCTTGTGGAAGGCCTAACCACGCTGCGTCTTCCGGTACGCGGTCGCCACTCGAGGACTTTTCGACTCTATCGGCCATCAGTTCAGCGAGCAATGTGCCCTGCCCATTGCCACTTAGGCCGGGCAATTCTTTGGGCTATGTTGGTGACCCGGGTCCTCCATCAGATCTCATTATTGCGGATTCGGTCACGAACTGACACTCCGAGCATAGCCCGAGTAGATAGGTAGATAGGTTTGCAGCTGGAATTACGGGCTATTAGATCAGGGTACCGTGGGAACCGGTTCCTGAGCCCTCTGTCGGCGCAAGCCGTCAGAAACCGGAGTTGGAGTTGGATTTGTGATGGTTTGTGGTTAGCTGCAGAGAAAGGGCATGTCGTCTGCTCCACCGGTAGAGCTTCCGACACATGATGGCCGTTCCGTCCGTCTCGTGCGCAGTGAGCAGCGGGGCTTGGAGCGTCCCTTAGCAAAGGTTCCGTCAGACCGCTGCAGCTCGCGCACTTGCCTGCTAAGCATGGAGAAAGATGACTAGACACTGATCCAGATCGGGATCCATGTGAGTGCCGTTTCACGAGTGGCGATACCTTGTGACCGATAGACATACGGGTAACTAGCCTTAATTAGTACCCTATGTAAAGGTCCCTGCGTCTCTGGACCTCAGTTTGGGGAACGTGATGTAGGAATACTGACCCTGCTTTTACAACGATTGCGTTGGTGGGGCGAGGGCAGTATAAACAAATACGTAGCTGTAGAGAGGAGAGGGCAAGCCCTCTGGGTGACAGATTTAGTGATTTTATTTTAATAAAAATGTACTCCAACTTCTTCCTTGCAACTGTTTAAGTTTTTACAAGTGATTATAAATATTTTATTTATAAAAAAATAATGTTATTCTACTATTTAAATTCATGGCTTTCTATTGCTATTAGCATATTGCATCTTTAAATAATTAATACACATGTGCAAACATTCTGAAAATATCAATGTCATCTTGCGTAAAAAAAACTCTTAGGATTAATATAAAAGTAAAAAGAACCTCATCAATAGATCACACATACGAATCATATCTAGAGATTAACTCATCTAAAAACAAATATTTTTATCTAAAATGAAATTCCTCGTAAGCATAGTTCACATTTTTTTATTTAGTGATCATTACATACCCATACCATACATAACCGAGTCGGTTGAATAATAGACTATTTCTTTTCTAGATTGCAATCGCTGCCATCTTGGCCGTTTCATCAGCTCAGTTCAAAAAATTCGGAAGCCAGCCAGCTAAATTAGCTCCTCGCCCATCAGCACCTGTAGTCACACGTGTCTCCAGCAGTGACGAAAACGCAAAGGTTCTCCGTTATGACAATGAAGTTGGACCTGACGGCAGCTACAGCTATGTGTAAGTACTTTATAGCTGTTATTTATTCCTGAGTTAGTAACACTAGCGATTGCAGATGAGCAGTAATTAATCGATTAGCTTCTTTTGATCGGAGCTCTCGTGAAAATTAAAGCTACAAATTTTAATTTAATAGATATGTCTATTCGAAATCTTATCTCAGATGACGCACAGTTTTATTATGTTTTTTTTAGGGTCGAGATCGACAATGGTATATCCGCACAGGCCCAGGGAACTCTCCGTGACTTTGGTGGCAACCCTCCCGTAGTCGGTGTAATTGCTCAGGGTTCTTTCGGTTGGACGTCCCCCGAAGGCAAGCCCATCGGCATTACCTACACAGCTGACGAGAATGGATACCAACCATCAGTAAGATAATAAATATTCAAATGTCAATCAGTCTAGCCGGATATTATCTTCTATCTATTACTATTATTATAATGGATTTATAAATACTCTTCGTATTAATATTAATGTTAATTAACGTCCATAAACTGTACCAGGTCACTCGGAATTATTGCAAGAAAACTAAAATTTTGCTGCTCGACTTGGAGAATGTTAAAAAAAACTCGTTAAACGAGTTCATACAATATAAGCAAAACATTTAGATTTATAAAATACCTATTAATTAAATGCATATAAAATGATTATTGGTAATTTTTATAGGATATTTGTACTTTAATATTTTTTTAATTAACTTTCAGATCTTGGTGTAACGTAAATTTGTATGATTACAGGGTGATGCCATCCCCACCCCTCCTCCAGTCCCTGAGGCTATTGCTAGGGCTATTGACTACATAGCCAAGTACGCTCAAAAGAAGAAGTAAATCTATGAACTGAAGCAATTAGTTTAACCAATCTGTTGCATACAACTAGTGGGAGTACCTTATAGTTTTTTATGAACTGCTGTTAATAAGAAACCTATTGCAGTTAATTATTTTTGTTATTTAAGAATAAATTAATGAGAAACTATTATGTAGAATGAGTTTCTATTCGTGTAAATTCTTTCAACCATGTGAGTGTCAACGTACCACGGTTCTTCCAGATCATTAGTAGTGATGTAGAAGAGCCATGATCGGTTGACACATTCCTTATAAAAGAAAAAACTAGAGAGGAGTTAATATCTTCCTTTCCGCTGCTTTCCTTCGGTAATGAGTGCTATTTACCTTCCTTTCACTGTTTTATTGTACTAAGTACTATATCCCTCCCTTTCACTGCTACTCTTTTGTACTGAGTTTTATTTACATTCCATTCACTGTTTTTGGTTGTGTGTGTGACTGAGTGCTACTTATCTTTCTATCACTGATTTTCCTTTGTACTTAGTGCTAATTAACTTTCTGTCACCGGTTTTCTTTTGTACTGGGTTCTATTTGAGTGCCTTTCACTGCTTTTATCCTGTGCTGAGTAGTATTTGCCTACTTTTGTCTGATTTTGAAAGATTAACAAGGATTTAAGTCCAATTTATAAATATGTCATATAATAGGACTGTTCTTATTGATGATAAAAACCGTTATAGTGTAAAATATCTACATGTTTAGCTTTAAAATATAATATTGTTCTGGGATATCATTTTTTTAAATGAATTAAAATAACAAACAAAGATCTTCGTTTGATTAAATACCGTAAAAAAATATGAATGTCCAATTACAACACATTATTTGAAACTTGTTCAGGGTTGCCATTTGTCGAAAGTATAAATATATATTTTAATATACCTAATTATGTTTATGGTTATAGTTGTCTTTAGGGTTCCGTTCCTCAAAAGGAAGAAAAGGAACCCTTATAGGATCACTTTGTTGCCCGTCTGTCTATCTGTCAAAACCCTTTTTCTCAGGAACCCGTGGAAGCATCAACTTGAAATAAATACAAAGTACCTATGTCTGCCATTTCGCAGGTAAATAAAAGCTATATGGTACTTATCATTGACCTAGAATCATGAAATTTGGTAAGATGCAAGGTCTAACACACGTAATGGAAAAATCCAAAAGTAATTTGGTTAGAAAGTTGACTTCGTATGTATGGGATGTATAGGAGAGTATTTTTAGGACTACAAAGTTAAGTTTAAGATGGCAAGTCGTTACCAGAATTCGATTGCTTAGTCTCAAGAGTACTGTAAACAATTCCGAGGGTCTCCGTTTTCATCCTCATCCTTGCAAGGGATCGTCACGGATGGGACGTTGAGTAGGTGGGTGGCCCCAATGTGGGTAGAGATCTTGTACCGCAATATCACCAAAGGTAATGACCGTCAGGGTCATAATACCCCACACCATGATACCACACGGTTTTTTTTTATTAGACATCACCCGCATTAAGAATATTCCTGTGTCGCGGGGGCTTCACAAACATTTAAACAACGGACACAAAGAACACCCAGACTAGGGACAACTATTTGTGGTTCACACAAATCTTTGTCCCGTGTGGAATTTGCATCCACAACACTTGCAGCGGCGTAATGGCGAGATGATCACTTTAGCTATTGCGCCATCCATACAGTTTCCTTTGATGCGGCGAGTCACGACACAGCCATGGGACCTGGACGCGAAATTTCTTACGTCATTGTATCAGTAGCGCAGAGATGCGTAGAAGCGGTAGCTGGAGAGGCGACATCCTTCCAGATGATGCAGGGTAGTTCGGGGCCAACGTTATAATAATATGTTTTATCACTTTATGCCATAAGACATTTTGTTTATGTTACCGCAAATAAAAGTTTCGTTTTATTTCAGTTCTCTTTGCAAAACTACTGTTTTGCAAAAAAATTTAAGTGAAATCAGTAAATTGAGCCTTAATCGCGGTAATATTTTTAACGCATTCATGATAACTTTCTTGATCGGGGCTGACTGAGTCCAAGCGTGACCACGATCGATATAAGGTATTGCGTCTTATAAATTTTACCGCGACTAAATCCCAATCTATAGATCAATATGTATACAAGTGGCAAAAGTTTAGTTTAAAGCGTGCATTATATCACGTATGTTTGTATAAAATGATTGTGTATAACATTATTACTTTATGTTACTTCATACAAATATACTATACACTAATTATAGCCTTTATTTGTAGTTGTTATTTTCCTATCCATCAAGAACTGTACTGTACGTTTCAGGATGAAAGGCACCCTTTGACAATTTGTATGGAAAATTTTATGATGATAGATTTAGTAGTTAAGGCGAGTAAGCGTAACAAACAAACAAACCCACATTGGCAACATAATACCAGTGTTCGGATTTTCCACCCGGTATACAATAAATATGTAAACGAAAAAGATAAAAGCTTTCTTTTGTTTTAGTCTAATGAAACTGGTTTTATAGTAACATATTATTAAGTATTAATAATTTAAAACCACAAATAGAACATAATAGATAAAAATATATATTATATATAGATAGTTTTTACAAAGTAAATTACTCTATTCTATTCTAAATTATGAAATAACCACCATCATCATCATCCATCCGTCCAAGTCTATTTTTGAATATATGCCTCTCCTAAAGACTTCTGAACGGCGGGTTTTTGCACAATTATAACTCCTGAACTCCTAAAATCCATCATAATATCACTTTATTTTGCAGTGAAATCAGAAACTAATCGGAAAACACTTCTAACTTTATAATGAAAAAGACAACTGATTGCAGTGCAGTGTACACTGTAACACGATATATCATGGAACTTATATAGTTTTTGCAAAACTGACGAAACTGATTTTTCACTCCACATAAGACCGAAACAGCTGCAGAGCACACTGTATTTTGTGCCAGGGAGTGCACATGTAACAATGGCGACAGCAATAAAGTCGCGTATACGTTATGTTTAATTTATATTTTTTTAAATAGAAGACGTTATATCTATAAATGGTAAATAGCTAGCACAGACGTACGTGTACTACGTATGTACTACTAAGCAATTGTACCATTAGGCAGTATGTGTGCAATAAGATTAATTGACATAAATATACATTTATACGGAAAAAAATTAAAAACAAGATATTTTGGATAAATGCATACTAAATGTGCTTGTTTTCGGCCTTTTAAGAGAAATACCTTCTAACGGATGGCATTTAAAACAGACGGCTATTTCGTCAGTCTGTTCTGACATTTTTAATGTAAATGCATATTATAATAGCATTGATTTAATAACAAATACTATACTACTTAGCTCATGTCCATAAACAAATAATTATAAATAATCTCAAATATTGCAATGTCAAATTTTTCATTCCGGTCATTTATAATATTATTAATATAGAATAGAGCATACAATAAAATATTATCAGGTAACATAGTAATTATCGCCAATTTAAGTATTCATTTACTGAGTATATATTTTTTTCCAAAAGCCATATTTTCAATTTCCTTTTAAATTTCAGTAAGGGTAACGTCTTTATGATTGGTGGCAATTTTACTAATTATTTTGATACACATATTTACACATTTTTTTTAAATAATGTATTTCTGGGAACAAAGTCCAGAACTAGTGTTTCACTGTCACGAGTGTTGCGTGGGAATATGTCTTTTGCCTTCTTAAATAAACAAGGATTACTTTTAACCAACACAGTAACTTCAAAGATGTACACACAGGCAAAGATAATATTTAAAATTTTCTAAAATAAGGTTTACAAGATTCATAAGGAGGAATGCCCACTATGTCTTGAACACACCTCTTTTGGGATATAAACGCCCTAGTAGCATCTACTGAGTTTCCCTATAATAACATGCCGTTTCTCAATACAGAACCAACGTGACCACGATAGTACGAGAAGTACTGTCTGTTGAGTAGCGGTTCTTCTTAATCGGTTAAGCATGTACATGGTATAGACTAGAATGGATTAAGCGACTTTCGTGGCTGTCTGTACATATACTTTTAAAACAAAATTGACATGATATTAAAGATGTGAGATGCAGAGACCCGAACTCCCTTTATACTTGGAATATTTGCATTGGCGCAAATCGGAATTCAAATCTTGGAAAAATAAATACAAAAAATAACCTTCTTAAGGGTTTTAAAAAGGAAAAGAGATGTGTTTTTTTTTCTTTTACTACAATCTCAGTGTAATACTGAAAATATCAAAATTTTAATTAAACAAATAATTCCTAAAGTTGTTTAGAGCTACTTACTAACTTTTGTTTATAAGTTCAATTCAAATTCTTTACCTCATAAACTTGATTGAAAACTGCTTTAGTAAACTCAGGTTAAAATATTTGATTAAAATGGATCACCTGGCTTGTTACCTTTACATCTTACAACACAGAAATGAATACATTTTTAGAATATATCGCAGAATTTAATTAAATAAATTTGTGAATATATTACTTTAATTCAATGACTTCTGATAAGAGCAACAGCTTGCATTCTGCAGTAATTAATGCACTTATGCAAACATTTAGACAATATCAATGTCATCTTGCGTAAATATATGCTCAGGATGGGTATAAAAGTTAGAAGAATCGCATCAATAAGTATCACAAATATATAAGATCTTGGGATTTGGTCATCTTAAAATCACAGTCAGAAAAAGTGTACTTCTAAAAAATGAAATTGTTTGTAAGTGAAAAAATCAAAGTAGATTTTTTTATAGCTGAGTGAATTAAAAATTAACGGATCGTTTTGTTTCTAGATCACAATCACCGCCTTATTGGCCGTTGCATCAGCTCAGTTCGGTAGACCGCAAGGACCAACGCCAGTTGCCCCACGAGTTGTTAGTAACGACCAAAACGCCAACATTCTTCGCTATGACAACGAAATTGGACCTGATGGCAGTTACGCCTTCGCGTAAGTTTTGTTTAGTGTATCAATTAATAAAGAAATAGTTGTACGTTATTTTTCATACAAATTAATTATAAAACAGCTATTTTAAATCTAGAACTAATCAAAAATCAGTATAAGTCTTCATCTAAAAAAAAAATAATACTTCCTAGTTAATGCAAGGTTTTAAAATATTGCAATTTACAGGTTGGAAACTGACAATGGTATTTCTGCTCAAGCCCAAGGTACCCCTCGTGACTTCGGTGGCAATCCCCCTATCGTCCCCATTGTAGTTAAGGGTGCTTTTGGTTGGACTTCCCCTGAGGGCAAGCCTGTTGGTATCACCTACGAAGCTGATGAAAACGGATATAAACCATCTGTAAGTTAAAAAACCAAAATGATTACTTGTAATTTAATATCTAACAATTTATCAATATTGAAGACAAGTGATAAATATTAAATACAATACAACTTACAACTGATAACTTGATAAACTTTGTATGGGTTAAGCTAATAGATGTGTCAATCAGACCTAAAACTTATCACAGAAGAGTTTTAAAACGAATACAATATATGCATGTTACATGTTAGTGCTAAAATAATTACGATTTGTTATTGGAGATTACTTTCGCAACACACCTTGAGTAATCTATAAGAAGAAACCGTAGTTTTATGAAATTGCTTGGATCGCTCGAGTTCTAGTTTATTAAGCTCTTATCATCACGAATTTAACAATGTTTTGTGATTACAGGGTGACGCCATCCCCACTTCTCCCCCAATTCCTGTGGCCATTGCTAGGGCTCTTGACTACATAGCCAGTCTCCAGAAGAAGAAGTAACTCAATCGATTAAAAAACAACTAGACCATTTTCACACAAACAGCATATCGGAATGATGTTTATTTTTTTAATACAATACCCTCGTATTTAAATTAATAAATCTTATGGTAAAAAGTCACTATCTTTTATTTCTTACACTATACACCTTTTTATTTCAGTATGAAATGTATTTGATTTGACTTGAATGAGGAATACTTAGTGCCTTAATACTTAGGAATACTTAGTCCTTAGTTATCTACCTTCATAAAAACAATTTTTTAGATTGTTTCGAACACAGAATAAAATGTTTTTAAATCATTTGATATGACTAAAATACATAGGCTGCACTAAAAGTATCGGGAATGGAATATTTCCACTATTCCTATCATATTAAAATCTTTTTAATTGAAAACTCCTTGGTTTTAAAAATCGAATACCATTTATTTATTTAAAAAAAGATTCTCGGTCTTCTCATAAGGTCTTCTCAAACTTGTTTGGTCGTTGAGAAAATGGAATTGACTCGAGAAAATTCAAGGGCGATGATTTATTATGACCTTCGAAGCGGTTTAACACAAAATCAGTGTGTTGACCGGATGCTTTCTGCATTTGGTGATGAAGCCCCATCCAAAACCACAATTTATCGCTGGTTTGCTGAATTTCAACGTGGACGTGTCAAGCTCAGTGATGATCCCCGTCAAGGTCGTCCAAAAACTGCAGTCACCCAAGAAAACGTTGATGCTGTGCGTAAGCTGATTGAGGAAGATCGACATGTGACATACCGCGAAATTCAGGCAAATTTAGACATTGGCATGAGTCAAATACAAATAATCTTGCATGAGCAATTAGGTGTAAAAAAGTTGTTTTCCCGATGGATACCGCATTTGCTCTGTGAAGAGCAAAAAGCGGCTCGCGTTACTTGGTGCGTCAGAACTCTCGAAAGATTCCACGCAGGATCCTCAAATGCTGTATACAACATTGTATCAGGTGACGAATCCTGAATATACGCGTACGAACCCGAAATAAAAAACCAGTCACGAGTTTGGGTGTTCGAAAATGAGTTAAAGCCAACTAAAATTGTTCGTTCACGGAGTGTTGCAAAAAAAATGGTGGCCACGTTTGTCTCCAAAACCGGCCATGTTGCGACTATTCATCTTGAGGGACAAAGAACGGTTAATGCAGAATGGTATGCTAGCATTTGTTTGCCACAGGTCGTTTCCGAACTCCGTAAAGAGAACTGCAACCGCCGCATCATTCTCCATCACGACAATGCGAGTTTTCACACCGCGCACAGAACAAAAGAGTTTTTAGAGCAAGAAAACATAGAATTATTAGACCATCCGCCGTACAGTCCCGACCTAAGCCCTAATGATTTCTATACTTTCCCTAAAATAAAGAATACATTTCGTGGTCAGAGATTTTCATCACCTGAAGAAGCTGTGGACGCCTACAAAACGGCCATTTTGGAGACCCCAACTTCCGAATGGAATGGTTGCTTCAATGATTGGTTCCATCGTATGGAAAAATGTGTCAAATTTCGCGGAGAATACTTCGAAAAGCAATAAATACATTTTTAAATAGTAATGTTGTGTCACTTCCTTGATTCCCGAAATTTTCAGTGTAGCCCTCGTATGTTTCGAATAACACACTACGCTGTTACGTGCTAAGACGTATGGTTCCTCATTTTTTCTAAATTATAAATTATGTTAGAATGCAAATGTTAAAATTAAAAATTATTATTAAAATTTTTAGGTTCATTAGAGTAGTATTAGCGTTTAATACCATTAGGTCGATAATGGTTCATTTTATTTTCTATTATATGAAAAAAAAGACGAACTTATCAAATATTTAGATTAGTCGATTCGGCGATTATTGTTCCGATTGTCATTTCTGCTCAAGGATTGATAGTCAAGATCAATAAGATCGATCAACAAGAGGCTCGCGATAGACGGCTGGATCAAGGGATCGATACAGAAGGCAGTCCTCCTCGACACGGCCCGTATAGTGAGGAGGTTCCAGTCTTTGGAATGTCTACGATTTTATAAAAAATTTAAATATACTAAACATTGGCCGTGATTCTATGACACACTTACTAAACTACAACTGTCTGACTTTATTGACTTAATTTCTTTATATGAAATCAACCTTGTCTTCTTGAATTTTCTTCTGATAATACTTTTCGTCGTGCAGGTGCAAATAATGATGTTTTACAAATACCAAATATAAGCCCGCAGTAAATAATTATATTTACTTTAAATGTATATGACGGCGACAGCTGACATTTAGTGCAAGAAAGAGACAGCGATATCATGCGCTAGCAGCACGTGCACCGGACGTCATCGCCCCCACCTACCTCCCACTACGCTTGGAGTGTATAAAACGAGCCGCTCCGTTGTATCGGCACGCATTTCTAACGGATGCGTCTTGGTGCACGGACTGCTGTCTCAGTACGAGTCTCTGCCTCCCTCACTGCCATTTGGCTTGTGTAAAATATTGATTTATTGCTTAATATATGATAATAATATTTATTGTGTGTACTGCAAATTATTATTGATTTAGTGTCTGCTCATTTTAATAAGATTTAAATTAATAAAACTATTTATAACTGTACCTATCCTTCTGTTTTACTTCTGATGTCTGAGCCTACCCCGACATATATATTTAGATATTATCACAACAATCTTACTACTGTTATAAACATGAAAGTTTGGATGAATAAATTTGTTTGTTACTCAATCACGCCAGAACGGTTGAACGGATCTGGATGCAGTTTGGCACAGAGACAGATTATATAATAGTATATCATGTACTCTGGAATAGCCCACAGGCTACTGTTTATCTAGGCAAAATATACGGTTCCCGATCAAAATTTTTACGCGAACAAAGTCACGAACCACAGCTGGTTTAAATATAAAATTATTAATCAATAAAAGTAACAAGATTATGACTTTGGGATTAAGATGTGACAACAAATCTATGTCCTTTAGATTTACACTCCTAATAGGCTCATTAACCTTAAAATATTATTTTAAGTGTATTGTATACCTATTAACTATTATTCTGCAAATCGTTACCCTTAGAGGAAAGCAATTGCAAAAGCCTTAGTTATATATTTAATATATTATTGTAAAGAAATTCAGTCGGTCAATTCGCAAGTCAACTCAATTCTTATTTTTATATTAATTAATTAAGTTTTAAATTTTGTTTTACGTTATTGACCAGTATAACTTAAACTATCGTTGTATAGATAGAGAAGAGGGGGCGGTTTTCAACATTGTTCATACTTTATTCCATAACCTCTAAATTTGTCTAATTTACTTAGTTTTGTTTTTCCAAAACAGCGGCCATGGTTAGCATTAATGCAGTGCATGTAATTTCAGCATTAATGCAGTGCGTGATGTACCAGCAGCCTTATCCGGTAGTTCCAGTATTGCCAAGATATCAGATGTGCTGATATAAGAATCGTCTTACTTTTCAGGAAAGTAAAATTTATACAATGCTCCTTTCTTTTTCAGAAATGTAATAAGAAAACCACTACTGTCCTTTTCTAAAATTTTGCCGATAAAAGCTATTTTCTTTTGACATTTATTTCTGATGACAGTTCAGCTAAAACAAAAGTATTATCAGTTATAGCATTGTAATACATTTCATTGTGGTCTCTTTGGTTATCGTCATCATTTTCATCTTCTTCGAAATTCCATTCTGTTACCTCTTCTTCTCATTTTAAATTTATTTCTGACTCTGAGGAAAAAAATAATGCAAGCTTAGCTCTTTTGAATTTTGAAGGTTTTTGCTGAGGACACTGAGGAACACTTTGTTTTGTTGAATTAACTCGTTTTAGTTTTGATGTTTACAGGCCTTTTCAAGACGCGCTTGGCGTTCAAGGTAAGCTTTCTGTACTTCTTCTTTTTCTGGTGTATCTGTCAATTTGCGCGGTCTACCTTTCTTCCTACCTTTACTTGTTAGTTTGCGAAGCCGGAGCCTTAAGAAAGAGTACACTTTCAGAAGTTTCATAACATAACCAAACCTTCATAGGTTTGGTTCCTCCTGGTTGGTTATGGAAGATTATTATTAGTGATTTTAGAAAAAAAAGCACTATCGGTGGATAGGTTACCTGGCTCTGATGTAGAATTTTCATATGCAGAATCGGTTACCACTGAAGGTGGTGACACAACCGGAGATTTTAGCGGATTCATTGTTGCTGTTACTGATACAGGTGCGACCGGTATCGGAGCTACTACTGGACGAAACTATCGTCCATATTATAGATTTGATCATGTGTAAAATTATACTTTTTCAAAACCTTTTCGTAATTATCATAAAATTGTTTGACATTATGTTTGTTGAAGCTTGTAGAACGTGACAAACTTGTGTTTTCAGATTTGCCCTTTCAGCCAATCTATACCAGCTTGTCTATTTTTGGTCCATAAAGGAGGGCATTTATTTAGTGCTGTAGTATACTCAAATTATTATGCTAGTAGCTTTGTTTGTTTGTATGTCAGACCGTACTGCATCTTATGACTTTTTATCAGATAAGCATTCAGCTATTTTTCTTCATCTTTCGTAAATACTTGTGCAATTGTATATTTTGTCGTATAATCTGCACTTTTAGGTTTATTATCTTCTTTATACTTTTATATTCTGTTTACCACGAAATATACTTCTATGTTGTAATTTCTTACTAAATCTTTATTGCAACTATAATTATACACTATCAAATAGAGAAAAACACTCACCGCTTCCTTAAATTATGTACAGGCAAACCTTAGAAGTATTATAAAAAAATGTACATAACTGACCGGTGAAAATAAACAAACGCTTTTACTGGTTACATCTGTCAAATATTTGAAATGATAAGTGACAGCTATGCGCATTAGTGTTGCCAATATAAATCACGATCTTTGCCAATGTAGCCTAAAATAGTCATTTGTAAATTTATTTGTTCTAAGCTGCCCCTGTCCCAACTGCCCCACTCTCATGCCGGACGCCTGTAACTTTTTGTGGCCGTTTTCGCGTAATTTTTGAGCTTTAACATACAATATATTAATTACTAGCTGACCCGCGCAACTTCGTCCACGTTTATAAATTTTCCCCGTTTTTTGCAACATTTGATGCTCCACTCTATTTCTTGTAACGTGATGTTATATAGCCTTCCTCGATAAATGGGCTATCCAACACTGAAATTTTTTTTCAATTCGAACCAGTACTTTCTGAGATTTGCGCGTTCAACCAAACAAACAAACTCTTTAGCTTTATAATATTAGTATAGATTATTTTAGCTTTCTTCACTTCTTCTACATACAAACTTTAAATTTGAAAAGAAAAAAATCAGAAGATCATAAGTAACTGGGTGACATTTGCTTCAAAATGCGTACGTGGAATTATTTAATTGTTTAGAAGATATATGTTATAACAGGTACAACTTTTGATAAAGGTCATTTGGGCACTCTCAATACCTTTTTACAAAATCTAGTTTTGGATTATATACAACGTGATTCAGTAAACTAATCGGTAAAAAAGGGCTAATGCTATCTATTATATATTTTATACAAACAAAAAAAAATTATAATATCCTTTTTTTACTATAAAAAAACTATTACAATACCACAAGTATCGTTAAAAATCACGTACATAAAAATTTGTCTCAAAAAGTTCCATCCGATAAAGTTGGCCGATAGACAGTGATACTTTTGTCTTTGTCGTTCGTCGTGAAGAGTTCCCTGGCTTTTGAACTCTGCCCACCGTGACCCGGGTTCAATCACCTCGGTGCAAGCATGACGTCATTATATTGGAATGCTCTCAAGAATTTTACGACCACTTATACAATAATTTAATCAAGTAAAACGTGATAAATTAATAAATTTGGCAGAGATATCTAAAACTATATATCAATACTTATTAATTTCATTGTATATAAGTTAAAAATATTATATATACTAAATAGATGAGATAGGTTCTTTTCCATATTTATAGATCTTAGGCCTGGACCTTATAAATTTATTTTTCTATGTGGGCATAAGAATACAATTAATTAATCAATACTGATATTGTGTAAAATGGTATTTTTTAAATTATTGTTTTCATTCAAACTCGTTTCTAATTAAATGCCTAAGTATATTGGAATATGAAAGTTATTATTTACGCCATAATTTATAAATTAAACGATACTTTAATTACTACATTTCGATCCCACCTTTGTTTTCTACGACACTAATAGGCAAAATAAATACTTCTATTCATACGCAAATTGATGAGCTTTCGTCCACTTCCTATATGCTTCCTCGTCCCTCCTTCCCGATTTCCTATGGTCAAGAGAGAGAACGAAGACCTTCGATAGCCATTTCTTATACACCGTGGTGCCATCTACAACGACGTCACATAACATAATAAAATAACTTCTTCAAGTAAATTTACGCGGCTAGCCAGCTAACGAAAAGTAGAAAACCGCTAAAATACTAAACGAACACTTAAATAATTTTTGATATTTTGTGACATTATGTCTATCTTATACAAAGCTATTGCAGCAGAACTCGGTAGAAGTACGGTGAGTCCACTCCATTTTATATTCCAGTTCCCGCGACGATTGCTCATAAATTAGGTAAATAACTGTCAAGTCAAATCAGTATCTTTTTAATAATCGTCAAAACGGAAGGTTCGGTACATTTTTGTATGAAATACTAAAACCTGACGTCACGCCTAAGTGTTTTCATATAATGCACTTTTAATGTTGACTTTACTAGTATAAAATAAATGCAAAACGTTAAATACAAACGGCAGACAATATTTTAAGATGTCGCATTCCCTAACTTAGATGAAATAATTTATTTTGAACATAGGCACCTACTTAAATATAAAAATCCCTTTACACGCGCATTGTCGTCTGACGCCTCCCTTCTTTTTATACAATAACATTAAATAGCAACTAATTTAGCGAAATGGTCCATTCCACAGTTATTCTAAAAGGCAAACAGGATACTTGCGTCACATAACAAGCCGATGCACATAAAATAATGAACTTTCTGTATTTTATTTGTGTCATTACCACGGAACCCTATTACGACTTATTGACGGAATAGCGTTTTATAATGAACGCCTGTTAGTTTAGTGGTTAGTAATCCCGACTGTTGAGTCAGGGCGTAGGTTCGATTTCCACCCAGGACAAATAATTGTGTGATGAGCACGATCATTTATTCTGCGTGTGGGAGATAAACTTATTAGCCGAGCAGAGTCTTTCTAGGTAAATACCTATAAAGGCTCTGCCTAGTTTCACATCGTGTGTGAGGTGTCTTAAATTTAAAAAAAAACTATTTCATATTTCCTAATTACGGTTATTAAAAAGTAAAAAAATACACAATATTTTGTAAGCTCATTAATGCTCAATATTTTTGAAAAACCATGCAATACAAACTCAAGAATACATTAAAATACGTTAAGAACTTAATTTTCTAAGTTTTTCCATACAATGACTTTGATTTCCTATAATTAGTAAATTCGACGCCAAAGTTTACTCCGGAAATAGATTTTAATAATAATTGACTATTTATGTAGTCAAATCTAAAACAAGAATTATACAATAAGGTCTATGAAATTGCTATTCTGTGGTGTTATACACCGGCTCTTAGGAACTAACTAAAATAAAATACACATTACATTACATTACCATTGGTGGATTTAGTTAATGTGTATTATGTGCCATGTTATTTTAAAGACTTATGGTTCTCCTTGATTTGTGATGAAACTTAAGAAACACAAAAGTTAAGTGCTGTCGATTAAACATATAATTCTTCCAATATTTCCACCTTAAAAAAACACACAGTACTACACAACTGGAACACTATTTAGCTAGTCATACTTCTCTCGTGCACAAGATCCAAAATGCATGAAACGTTCGTTCGAGACAGCTAGCGCAAAACTTACCAATTATATTAAAACGTACACAAATTAAAGCACTATGACTTATTTGACTAAATGTCCCATGTCCCTTGGATAGAGCAGAGGGCGTGCACAGTAACCCTCCATCGCGATCGGTCTTGAGCTTCGCGCTCGATTTCGCTCCAGGCCTTGCCGATGTTCTTGGCCTCGTCTGCTAATGTTCGTCGCCAGGTTTGCTTGGGACTACCAAGCTTGTGCTTTCCTTGAGGATTCCAATCCAGCGCCTGATTGGGGATAAGATCGGGGCCCTCCGGAGAGTGTAGCCATTAAAGTGCTATGTCATATATTATATTATTAATTGAATTAGGTATCTTGTAGTTAAAAGAGCTCAATTGCTTGAAGTCGTCGTTTTTCTAAATACACGAAATATGGTGCCAATTTCAGAACTTTTCGGAATTGCGTGCTTTTATGTTACTTCTCATCTATAGTTATAGTTTTTAGAAAAAAAAAGTTAATTTTTTTTTATTGCTTTTCGAAGTAGTCTCCGTTCCTTTCTAACCACTGTCGCAGGCGATGGAACTATCGACTGAAGTAGTGAGCCCACTCCTGAAGAATTAGAGATCTCTTCCACGCCTTTTTCAAACGCAGGCACGGCATCTTCAGGGTTCATAAAACGAGTTTCTCTAAGTTTATCTTTGGTTTTTAGAAATAAGTTAAAGTCATAAGGTGCCAGATAGGGACTGTAAGTAGGATGACTGACTAGCTCCGCACCTTGGAGTGGGCTGGAGCGTTGTTGTGGTGAACAAGGATCCTACTTCTTGGGCGCTGCTGTCAGACAACTGGTAGACAATGACTGACATACCAATCTGCAGTAATAGTCCTTTTATCTTTTAGAATGATTATAGTGAAGTGACCCGTCCGTCCAAAGAATGAGGCAATCATCTTTTTTCCTTGACTTCTGCCTTTCTTTACTTTTGTGTGTTTGAAACATTCATTCAGGTATATCTTAGGTATATCTTTCATCACCTGTGACGATGTCATATACAGCATTTGAGTCACCTCCATCACACTTTTCATGCATTGAGTGTCACCAATCCAAACGACGGCGTTTTTGATCATCCATCAAATTATGAGGTATCCATCTAGTACAAAGCTTTCTAACGCCTAAATATTCATATATGACTTTTTGTACTTGACTCATACCAAAGCCTCGCTGCTCGAATCTGTTGATATGTCACCCTTCTTTCAGCTTCTATCATTAGCCGCAAAGCACTTACGTTTTCTTCAGTAGTCGCCGTAGAAGGACGTCCTTCTCGAGAATCATCAATGAATTTGCTTCGACTACTTTTAAACTCATTAAACTAGTTGTAAACAGTGGCACGAGATGGGGCTTCGTAATGAAATGCCAATCGAAGTCTATCGTAACATTATTGTTAAGTTCTTACTCAACAACAATGTTACGATAGACTTCTCCGCAACGAAATTTGTAATTAATCATTGAGCGAAAATTTTCTTTAGTCAAATCCATTTCGATCCACGTTAGACACTTTTTAAATATCCGCCGATTTGTAAAACCAAATGACATATGAAACCATTAACCATCTTCAGATTCTCAAAAAAATCCTAATTCGATATTTAAATAAATTTTTCATCGGCAGCTTTTCTTACTGGCCTATTCTAAAAACTTTCAGTGTGACCCACGTAACTAAGTACGTTTAAAAATATCCTAAGATTTTATTTAAGATTAACAACCCGCCCTGGCTTCCCACGGGTAGCAGAGACATCATCATCATATTTCAATCAATTTACTCAAAATTTTATCAAATTATACACCTAAACCTTCCCTAAATGAATCACTCTGTCTATTAGTGAAAACCGCATGAAAATCCGTTCAGTGGGCGGGTCCGGCGGGGCACTTTATTTTGTAATATGTAGTGATATTACTCATTAGTGTACGCACCTCATCGGGTGACGTAACTCAAAATCAAAATTAATTCAAGAAAGGTCTTAAAATTTATATTTAACATATGTCCAAATTTTATTAGGACATTTAACAGTTCTGTATACAATACTAAAATGCCAATAATTTATGTTTGATTTTATATATTTGTAGCTATGCCATTCTTCCTGCAAATAAACGATGTATTATACTGTAAATGTGTATTTTAATATATTTTATTTTAATGTAATGGGAAATAAACAAATGCCATTTGTTTATATTTACAAGTTCTTAAATAGTAATTACTAAATGTAAAATAACTGCTTATAATCTATTTTAAAGAAGAATCTATTTTAAAACATTTAAAGTAATTTATTAGGCGCATCCGTATTCCTTTTTAAGTCGGAAGCAATATATTGATATGTAAAATAGAAGAAGTCTAGCTGGCAAGGTTATACAAAATGGGCTCACATTAATTTGCCAAATGGTTATGATCTATTAAAAAAACATAAACTTCATAGTTTTGTCTTAGGATTTAAATTAATGTTACTCGTACATATAAACTTAAGCGATTTTGGTACTAGCATTCACTCTAATTTCTATATTACTAGTTTTTCTGGGTGCCTTCATTACAGTAATGTCCGGTATGTTATAATACCTCTTTCAAAATTGTCTAACTTTTTCGAAGTCCGTAAACTTTATTAAGCACCCATAATAAAGTTTTAAATTAATCAAGTGAATGGTTTCCGATGGTACTGGGTATGGTCACCTTCATTGCCCGGAAGGCACCTGAAATATTGTGGTAGTGATATTGTGTTTTGTGAGTTCGAGCGAAGATATATGAGAACGATATATAAGTTATAATTTTTTATTTAAGTTTAAAACTTATTCAAAACAAAAGAAATTTCTTAAATTCAGGTAATACGTCTTAAGAATTTTGGAATAAGCGTTAGGCGTAGAAATATAATTTGGTCATAAGTTTATAGTTGCATTTGTTGCTTCCTAGAGAACTTTGAATCGATGCAAATAAATATTCAGACTACCTTAACACATCATCTATCCAAAAACTGATAATAGTGTGCAAAGATTGTTCGCGAGATAAGTAAGCTAACCTTTTGTATCGATATAATTTTATGTACGACATTGAATCGCAATCTATTTAATGTCTCAAGGCTTGCTTGCGCACTTATTTATGATTAGATATTTTTTTATTGAATAAAATAAAAAAGTCAATTTGACATCTATAGTCATATGATCAGATTATTTAACGCGGTTTGTATTAATAATTACCGGTAAGTATTAATGTGACAGACAACTGCTCATAGATCGATGACCTGGCCAAACTAGCAAACTAGAACTGTGAAAACGAATATCGATTTTTAGGGTCCCGTACCCGAAGGGTAACCACCGGACCCTATCACTAAGCCTCCGCTGTCCGTCTGTCTGTCTGTCAGCGGTCTGTATCTCATGATCCGTAATAGGTAGACAGTTGAAATTTTCACAGAATGTGTATTTCTGTTGCCGCTATAATAACAAATAATAAAAATAAATAAATTAAAATTAAAGGGGGCACCCTTAGTAGAAACGTGTTTTATTTTTTGCTTTTTTAGCTCGATCTTTCTTGTACGATGGTGCGGAACCCTTGATGCGCGAGTCCGACTCGCCCTTGGCCTTTTTTTCACATGTCACGCACCTGTTTCAAAAACAATTTCACTGATGGATGTGTGTTTCCGTTTTGCAATGTAATACTGACTACATTTTAAGATGCTGTAATAGAAATTTAAAACCATCGAACATGGAGTCAGTCTGAAAGCATACACCTGGTTTAATATATTTAGAGGGCTGTATGTGTAATTTTCTACGAAACATGATTCGGAATGAAGAAATCCCTTGGTGAAACAAAGTTACCTTCATAGTTCTTGTCATTAGCAAGACAAAGTGTCCTTTTGTCTTTAATTTTACCTTCAGAAAAGGTTTGGCATTTTCACGGAGTAGATAAGATTACAATTACTTCCTTCAGCTTGCGAAAATCCCTAATTATATATATATGATATCAATTCAAATCAAAATCATTTATTTCAATTAAACCCATTATAGGTATTTTTGAATTGTCAGTAGTAGTAGTCAGTCAGACTAAGTCAGTCGTGAAGCTAGTTGCCTGTTTCAATCCGTAGATCCTAGTTATATTGATGATTATGAGTTTGTAAATGATAAGTGTACCGGATTTAACAGTCGGTACTTGAATTTAAATAAGTTAGTAGTAGCCTGTGTACTGAACGGGAGATGCCTTTTATATTTTTTTAGGATTTCGATTTCGGATAAAACCAAGTCGGTGTGTCTATTTTTTTTAAATCAAATTTTACATCAATTAATGATAGTGGGAGTAAGGAACAATATTCGACCAATGGCAAGAAGCGTTTATCATGTTCATGTTCTGATGATTTGATTGGTGACGAAAAATGATGTCAGCCTCCAGGAATTATGTACATTTTTAGCATATGCGTGAACATAAGTATTATTATTAATCTTATCATTTTCATAGACATTATCATCTATGTAACTGATGTTTATTCTGAAATTTGCAAAACTGCTAGGATACTTGTGTTGTTGAGAAAGATTGGTTACATGACAGGTTTGGGTAACAACCTAACTTCATATAATAATCTATTATTATAAATGCGAAAATCAGTTTGTTTGTTTGTTGAAATTTTGCAAACACGTTGTCAGGGGTATAGATAAGGAAAATTTATTATTGAAATTCAAGAGAACGATTTATTATTTCGTTTGTGTAGTTTTTTTTTGGGATAGGAGTCAAACGAGCAGACGGGTCACTTGACCTTAAGTGACAACCTCCGCCCATGGACACCTCAAACTCAAGAGTCACAAGTGCTTTGCCGGCCTTTAAGGTGGGAGTAAGGGGAGAAGACTGGGGAGGTTTAAGGCCTTCAGTAACTCACTCATTCAGCGAAAAACAATGAAAACATTGCTTCAATGCCGGTTTTCTGTGAGGCCCGTGGTATCACTCTGGCCGAGCCGGCCGAATAGGTGCCGAAGCCTGGCTCTCCCACGATAAAATATAAAATTAAGTTTTTTTTGGTTATCAAAAAGAAACAAATAACGAGCTTCTACATACTGTAATCATAGTCAACCATGACTATTGCTATTTCACTTTATCAAAAATATACTTTAGTTTCAAATTTATCTTACATAACTATCCTAATCCTAACTAATATTATAAATGCAAAAATGAGTTTGTTTGTTTGTGCTGTCACGTCACTGATCACCATGAATTTCTGGGTACATGCTGCCAAGGGTTTTAGAAAAGGACGTAGAGTCTCAAGGATTTTGCGAAGATCTGGATTATCCCATTATAAATCACATAAAAAAAACATTGCAACCCTCCGTGGGTTGCAATGTTTTTTTATTGATATAATTATTTAATTAACGTAACAAAACAATAAATTATATATATTTTAATGTGAAATGGAGTTTATTTGTTTGTTACGCTTTCACGCCCTAAGGTCATCACACACTATAACGGCACTGCAATGGTAATGCAACGGTACAGCTGCAACACGGCGCCGCCTGATATCGAAACTACCGCTAGCCTCCGCTCGCGAGGTGCAAACTCGCAGACCGCGCGCGCCCGCGAGGTGCAAGCTAATTTTAAGATTGCTATCACCCCGAACACGCATTTGTGGCTGAACTTTTTCATATTGACATTAGGAAATATATTATACGACCACGTTTTAATACTCAGATTTGAAAGACAAATTAATTCTTGGATTGGAGCCGTGCCGTTCACGGTATAGTGTGTGATGACCTTTAAGCACATCAACATATCATCATGAAATTTTGATATTTTTTTAATGGGTACTCGTTCTCAGGGATACAGAAAATAATATATGGTAACAATAAACGGTTGGCTGGAAAGCTTACTAGAAACTATCCTACTAATATTATAAACGTGAAAGTTTGTGAGGATGTATGGATGTTTGGTATTCCTTCACGCAAAAGCTACTGAACCTACTTCTTCTTCCGTTCCCCTCGCCCGATCACACTTTTCGTAACGCATACACCAGCTTACTCCCCAAGTCAAGCGTGCATAAAGAAGTTTTACTTAAAAAAAAATGCTAAGAGTATATTACATAGTACATTAGTATATTATATTAATAAAGATTTTAAAGTAGGTCTACTGATTGATTAATAACATACATATGTACATATTAAAGGCGAAAAAATACCGACGCTCTTCATT
Organism: Euplagia quadripunctaria; assembly: GCA_963859945.1. Lineage (NCBI taxonomy): Eukaryota > Metazoa > Arthropoda > Insecta > Lepidoptera > Erebidae > Euplagia > Euplagia quadripunctaria. Next base: position 13,798,176 of record OY982562.1, on the reverse strand, counting down.
CTCACTCACTTTGTCATCGTCTCTTTGCCTCGACTCGCCCCATGTGATAAAGTTGAATAACCTGTTACTTCATCCTAAAGTTGTACATAATGATGACGGGGCAAAGAGAAGCGTTCCTGTACAGTAATACCACCATTAGAAATATTGACATTGCATCACAGGTTTAATTTAAATAAAGTAACAAGCGAAGTGTATGGCAATAATATAGTTTTACGAGATTAAAAATTCATCAACGTTACAAAAGTGACGGAATACGGATCGTTCAGAAAATCTCATGTATATTTAATTTGACTGCTTTAAGTGATCTCTTTGATAAGATCACATAAATCACTGCATAGAATCATTTAAAATAAGATTGTAAATAAAAACGTAATATTTGTTCCAAGGCCTTGTCTTTTTTCATCGACACGTTAATCTCATACTCTTAGGTTTCTACGACACTAATCTGAATGGTCAATTGTAAAATGATTAATTACCTCGTATGGACTGATAATTAAAATTCTGATTAATCAAATCTTGTGTTCACGTGTGTAGGTCATATGAGGTTTTATTTTTTCCTAATTTTTTTAGCACCATTGAAGGGGCGAACAAACGTATAAATTTTGTACTTATTTTTATTTCTCTCATCGGCACGGTTACTTTTATTTCTATATGGAACATACCTTTCTGTCTTTGGAGGCACACATGGGACGGGACAGGTCGAACACGTAGAGGCCCTTGAAGAATTATAATCTCCTAATATTAAGAACAAGAATTATGAGTAGCTCTAAAATGTTGTGCTTTAGGCAATACACCTATACTTTTTGTGATATTTTAGAGTCAACCTTAAATGTATACGATCACAAAATGGTTTTTCATCCATGATGTTATAAATAATAATTCGAAAAACACAATAACGTTCATCGAAGAACTACTATTATTATTTGACATAGAGGCGTCACAGTAGCCGTTTTTTTAGATTGTCGGATTTGCCGCATGTTCCTGTACCTGTTGACTTATAGGGCATAGTTTAAAGTCTTTTAATTTTACACTAACTGCTTGTAAATATGACATGTACCTATTCGTTTTCTTTCCCCCCTGCTTCAGGTAGTATAATTTTATTACTTATAGCTATGCAGTCGAAAATTTCACGGCAGTTACTTATACTAAGAATATGTTATTATGCCACTGATATTCCAAATAGCATGCGGTCCACCTGACGGAAAGTGGTCTTCTTAGTCTATTATCGGGCAACACGAGGGACTAGACAAACATTTTTTTTAAAGTGAACTGCTTCTTTTCTCGACTGAAAGTATAATTTGAAATACATGGTAACATTTTCGATAAAAATATTGAAAAATGAAAGCATTTCCTAGCCAATTTTAAATATATGAGTTTAATATAAATACTAACCAAAAGTTTTGATAACCACGGATTTATGCTTTAGTATTCAAGGAACACGTAGAATTACTTCTAATACGTAATCAATCTAATAAGTAATCATCCAAAGAAAGAAGTGCATGTGTGTGTACTAGGCCTAACACTAATATTCAAACAAATAAAAACTATTCGCCTTTAAAATGAACGTGAGTAAGATCAAGCTAACGTCCAAAATAAGAAACAACTACTATCATCGTGTTCAAAATGAGTAAAAAACAATTTGAGTCAATTCATAATAAGGAGTTAGTCAAAAGTAATGGATATCAGGTCAATAGAAGACGGAAGCAACTGACTATGAGAAGCAAGCATTCAAAGGCGAACAGACAACCAGCCTAGACAACATAACCTTCGTCAAGGGAGTAACGGATACATCGGATCCGTGTTACAGAAATACTCTATTCTGACAATATACACACCATACCATACCAGGCATAAAGGCTCAAAGCATTCCGAAGGATGTCTTGCAGTAGTTAAAATCTCCAGGTGTCTATAAAAAAAATGCAGCTGCGGTAGTTTCCTACATAGGCCAAATGAAGCGGACTAATTCTGAGAGGGTCAAATAACATATCATTGCTGCGAAGAACCGACAGACTAGCAAATTAGTGATTGCAGAGCAGAACCTGCATTAGAAGCATCGACCAATCACTGGATTGGTTTCACCATACGTAAGTCTTTTTCCACCGAACGTCACGTTTACTCAAGAGTTGTACATGAAGCGATAGAAAGTAAAAAAACATAAAACCTTCAATCTGGAAGATGGTTTTAAAATACAGAACACAGAATACAGTTTGCTTACAGAATATTATCACTGTTAAAATTCTAAAATATCGAAAATGTGAGGGTGGATGAAAAATTAAATCACAAACATTCAAATATTTTTAGAAACTTGAATAGTAACATAATGATTAGAGTAAAGATAATGAGAGCAATCCTTTTATTAAATAATAATTACACAAGGCAGTCATCCATTATATTCGCACTATACAGTTCTTCAAACATCTTAAACTATTCAATACTTTGAATTACCCATAATATACCTTTGAGTTACATATAATCACTATGATTTTCAAACAAAAAGTATTAATGAAATTGTTCAAGATTGAATTTTTAGAGCAACATACATATTTTTTAAATTAATAATTTTAATGCCTAAAGTGCTTGTGGCTCTAAACTCTTATGATGACCTAATGAATCTTTATGACGAGCAGGATGAATAGCCCAAGTGTTATTTTAAAACAATATCTGGTCTCGCGTAAAATTATTTAAATGTTATTGCAAGTTCGACGTTTTAAGTGGGTGGTTTGTTGAGTGATATATAAGCTGGCGCGGATTTTTGACCCGCATCATTCAAACTAGTTCATCGCTAGCTAGGCAATCTTAAAAGATCAAAATGAAATCAGCCGTAAGTATATTAAATAAATTTCGATTAATAAAATAAAAATCAAAGAAAAATGTGAAATACTGTGAACAATTATGTTATACTTTTTTTTGTGAATACAGGTGGTTTTTTTGGCGTTTGTAGCTGCCGCTAGCGCCCAGTTTGGCAGTGGTCAATACAACCCTTTCAACAGGAACCAAAATCGCTACAAACCCTTCTCGACCGCGGCTCCTCCTTTCCGTTACCGCCCCTCTTCTCCTAGTGGATTTACTAGTAGTACTCCTGCTCCTTTCTACGCTAGTACCGCGGCTCCCTACTACGCTAGTACCCGTGCTCCCTACTATGCCAGTACCCGTGCTCCAGTTCTAACCAATGACTACAATGCCGAGACCCTGAAGTTCGGCAATGAAAATGACCCCGATGGTAGCTTCAACTACTTGTAAGTATTACCAACAGTAATCTATAATACCTTTATTTTAATTCCTGGAAACATAAATAAAATTTCCGTGTCGTTTATTTATAGCTTCGAGACAAGCAACGGTATTGCGGCACAGGAACAGGGCGTACCGCGTAACTTTGGAGGCAACCCTCCTGTAGTCCCTGTTGTCGTCCAAGGTGCTTTCTCCTGGACTTCTCCCGAAGGCAAGCCTATCGCTATCACCTACGTCGCTGATGAGAATGGATACCAACCCTCAGTAAGTGAATATTTTTTTTAAATACCATTAAAAATACTATTTACAACAACTATTTACAACCATGTTAAACAAAACAATATTCATTTATTACTCAGTTGAATAATCGAGAGTGGCACAAGTGTGACTTTTATGTATTTCTCTATTTTTAATCTTAGTGACTAAGCACATTTATCAATAATCGATTTTTGATTTTCAGGGAGATGCTATCCCGACTCCTCCTCCAGTGCCAGCTCAAATCGCTCGTGCCCTCGAGTACATCGCCAAAAATTTCAACAAAAAGTAAAAAGCTCAACAACGAATGCAACTCAACGAAATACATTTATATTGTATAATTTAGTAAAACTTAATAGTATTCTGTATAAAATAAAACCAATGTGATATATTTTACATAAAATTGAACCTGTAAATAAATGATTTTTAAACATTATTTGTATATTATTTTGTATGAGGTGTTAAACTAATGCTATTTTAATGATGAAATAAAAATTTGATTAATCTGAGACATATAAAACCGATCCACTCAAATAAGGTCCTAGATATGAAATTGCTTTATAAATATGTGATAAGATGATGTTGACAGTTTATCATAGCTATGGATTACAGTCTATTATATAAAGATAGAGTGGATAGGAAAAGAATCTTCATTTGACACATCATTGTTTGAGATTGCTATCTCAATACAATAATCCATTATTATAGGCGATGTTCTTCATCCTTCTACAGTAATTGAGTCGTCTTTGACCTTTTAAAATAATCACTTAAAATGAAGTGGATTACTTAACCGAACAGAAAGAAACATGGAACTTCGAAATGGATTATTCAAAAAATTTACATTATGAGTCAATGCCGCTTAATGTTACTATGATGGTTATGTTCTAAAATTTATAGGTAATTAATTTATATCTTGAGAAATCCCTTATGTTGAAAACGGATGAGAAGTCTTAAGTCTTGATAAGTGCCGCTTAATTATAGGTTGCTATGTAAACGTAGGTTAAAACCTTTATGTTCCTTCCGAAGGCCAGATTTATCAGATAGTAAGAATAGTACGCGATACCATAAGCCTTTGTATTCTGTCTAATTTTAGTGAATTATTTTTATAATACTAGTTTACTACTGCTCATCTTCTTTCCAACTTTCTCATTATTAATTTGGAAATATTGTTATTTAGCTATTTTCGTAGGATAGAGGCACTATCTAAGAATGGGAAATTCAGTCATTTCAAACTGGTGGCCCGACCAACGATTTAAACAGGATTCAAAAGGAATGAAGTTTTTTAACTCATTTGCTAGCATGTTACGTGCCAAAATATCGGCAAGTCAATGAAGATGAAAAAAGAAAATAGTTTAAAATAAATAAAAGGATAAATGAAATAAAAAGTGTTAGTGACATCAATAAAAATAGGAATCAGTCCATTATTTAAATGACGTTTTAACATGTATGCACTACTAATATCCCTAAATTATATTTATATCCGAGTTATTTCAATTTTATAGAAAAATTATAAAATGGTAATCATGATTATTTTAACCATTTGATGTTAGCTTCTAAACATGCACAATTGTCCGTCTCTGTTGAAAACATCCACAAAAACACAGCTGTTCAAAATTCATTCAGACTTGAAGTTCGAGGTCCTTCAGTTTGCAATTATTATTATATCAATTGTCAATCTCAATAAACCGGGAGGGAGTTCTATCATATTGAAACGTACTCTTGTGCCATTTAATGTTATGAGATTCCCTTCCAATCAGTAGTGCTAAAAATCTATGGGTGCTTTTTGAATGCAATCTATAATGGAGGTCAGTATAAAGGTTTCAGGCAAGCACCATTATCTAATGCGTCCTCAGAATTTTCTTTGCTTTCATACAAAAATGACAGATTTTAGCCACAATCGCTTCTCTTTTCACTTCTTGACAATGCTTATGTGCGAATGTAGAGCATTGAGACTCGAAGTTCTCAAATCTTCCATAGAAGAACTCCTAAATTATAGCGGTTGTAAAATTGTACATTTGTTTTATTTTCAATGTTTTTTTTACATGAGCATTAGAAAAATAGCCTGGGACACCCTCCCAGTCTATTTTTAATTTCATTGGATGCTAATAACTCAAATAATACATTTTATTGTGAGCGGATAACGATAACCCGTCCGACTTTAGGTCAAACATTGAAAAGGAAAGTTAGTATGGAAATCATAGACGAGTTTTATTCAGTAAAAAAACACTGTTTTACGTGATCTTTTATTTTTTTAAAGTACTTATCATTAAAAGACATTATTTGTTATATTTTATTATCAGTTTTATTTTACATTTAATATAGATCTGTCTTATGTTCTTATAGGTACACTGCGTAATAAAAATTGCTTTTGTTCCTTGTCAACAGTGATTAAGCCTTAAACACCTGCATTAACTTCACAGCTGTTTCAGCCGTCTCCATAACTGCTTTCAAAGTCTGCTCCTTCTCTTTAGGGTATCGAAATGAAACACTATTTGACCATGAAGTAGGACGTTCCTTTAGAAAACTGTCATTAATTTTATTTTGAGTCTATTCAACAAAGGCTGAACACTTATTACAAGTTATTAAATTGAATAAACGTTTGTTTATGTGTAACTTAACGCTTTTAATAATACTAGAGATCGCGTAGTGGTCGAATTTCGACCATGGTTTATTTCTAGGCCAATATTACTTGACCTGTCATTGTATAGACTTTTATACCATGACAGGTCAAAATATATACTGGACACTCATAGCTGTATGTACCCGTTTTTGCATTTTTTTTTAACTTTGTAGCAAATATTGTTCAAAAATTTTAGCATTCGTCACTTCTCTGTATAAACTATGAGTGTGCGAAATTTCATCCTCCTCCGTCCGCCCAATTTTCGTAAAAAGGGATCTAAAGTTTTCGCTTCACGTATTAATATATAGATTACAATTTAAGACAACACAAGATATTTTTTTAAATTTAATTATTTCGTACATTTACTCATTTTGCATCTTAGTAGCAATAATATTTTTGTAAACTGTATATTTTTATATAGCGCATATTTTTTAAATGGTTGGACACTCAGGTTTTCGTCCTTTTTTGTTGTGATGTAATGAGCAATGTTTATTTAACAAGTATTGTGTGTGCTTACTTATTTCTTAATAAACGCGGATTTAAGAAATAAAAAACACAAACACTTGCTTTTCATTCAAATAACAGCTTCAATGTTTTTTTCTGGAATTAAAAAAAGAGAGAACGGTTATCATTTTATCAAATCGAAGAAACCACAGAGATACTAATATTATAAATTTCAGACTAACCATCAAGTGGTCCACAAAGTTCTACTTTCGATGGGATGTAGCGTTTACCGTGGGCTAATAGCGAATGATTTCCTTGGGCCAAGTTAGCAATATTTTTTTGTAGTGTCGTAATCTACATCGTCATCAAAAAAAAAAAAAACCAGACAGACATTGTTATATGAAATAAGCATAAATGGCAGGACAACTTCTGTAAAGTTGTTTTTATCGATTGTTTCGTCGCTTTTCCGTAAGAAATCTATGAAGGACTTGCTTTTAGAATATATGTCGTAAATAAATTGGTCAGAAGATAAATAGCAAAGAGCTAGTCTGTCCAGAAGGTCAGCCTGTGCTGCAAGAAATGGCCGACAAGTTGGTTGACCTGACTGGAGATCAATTGAGACTTTTGACTGTGAATCAAATCAAACAGGTCAGACTATTAATAGATAACAAAGAAAGAATGAGCCGGTTCTTATAGCAGCAGAAAAGGCTCATTCACCGCACCTAGTGATGATGAAGACAATAATCAGATTGACTTCATTTGTATGATAGACGGCATCCATGGCGAATGTTCTACTGCAGTACCGGACGGTGGTATGCCTGAAAGGTGCCGCGGTGTTCTTAGAATATGATCTCGATTAACTCACCGTTATCTACCCCGTTCTTTGTGAAGAAAAAATAATGCAAGAAGTAGCGCAACTAGCTCAATTTTATTATGAATTGTACAAGGTTGTTGATAAAGGGTCTGAAAACAAGGGCAATAGTGCCATCGAATGGAAATATACGTTGCTTCTTGAGGCATAATTACCCATAAGGTATGCTGAATTGCTGATACCTCGACATATTTTCGTAGCAATGGATAGCCATTGCTTACCCAGTTTAGCTCAATTAGCTTAAATTTGATATCATTACATGACGGACTTACCATAAAGGTTTACATGGTTATTTACAAATAACTTTGTGATAGCGGTGTTCATATGATTTAATTTGACTTAAAAAGTCTAGCGAATAGTCTAAGACATTTATTTTAAACAATGATATATGACTAAATAGAATGAATACCATTGAGGTTCTATATTTGAACGTGAATCTTATGGTTTGGAAGCAATTATTTAGGTGCTAATGAGGTAATAAATCGTTAGGAAACCGATCATATTGTCTCTCTTCTTTGAACGTCCTTGCTTTATATAGATGACGGTAGTTTAAAACAGTATGCCTGCCCACGCGGTTACCTGATGCGCTGTTCATCTATCTTGTAATAAATTACACAATGCAACAGAAAACTACCGTAAACAGGTTTGAGGCGATTTATTTGATATCAACCTCAAACGTTTCGATGGCTAGATATTTGTAAACTTTTCATTTAAATATTTTATTAGTTGATTTACTACATCTACAAATTTCACCTGAATTGGTAATTTCTAAATAGGATGATATTATTTGTTGAAAATTATTGTTTTTATCATCATGCAATATGGACACGTAAATTGGAGGATTGACTTTGTGATCAATGTCAAATACCTAACTGGTTACTTAACCAAAAGGTTTTATATGATAGATTGATGACAATCATAGCAAAAAGTAGCATAAAATATTAACCTTTATGTTAATTGGATGCTTCATTGTGATGTTTTGTAACAAATATACGAAGTTTAAGATTAGATTTATTGACGCTAAATAATTGATAGCTATTTGTTAAACAAAGGCATGGGTTGTGAGGTACACTATAGCTGAAGAATGATCTTCACTTCTCGATGAGTACCATCGTGAGGCCATGCAGTCCATTCGATATCGACCTTAGCATTTAGACTAACATATTACTTATTTATACGTACACTTGAATGTTTCATATGGGTTTGCTTGCTTTATGCTTATTTAATATTATTTATACATTATGTATTTTCGGTTTATATTTAGGTGAATAAATTTTTAGCAGTCTGTTTGCGCCTTCCGCAGGCATAATTTCGAACATTTTAAATGTCTTTTGCAAATTTTTTTTTTCAGATTCATGCATTGTAATTGAATTCCAGAAGGTAGCAGGGATGGACTTGATGTGGTAGGCGGAGGATAGGGTGCTGTGGCGCACATTGGGAGAGGCCTATGTCCAGCAGTGGACTATGATAGGCTGATTAATTAATTGATAATGTATTTACATTTATTTATTAACTTTGATGTATGTAGGTACGAGATATGTATTGCCTAATAATAACGTTCAGTTATGCATATGAATGAATATTTTTATAATATACTAGCAACCCGCCCCGGCTTCGCACGGGTACAAATTATACACCTAAACCTTCCTCATGAAACACTCTGTCTATTAGTGAAAACCGCATGAAAATCCGTTCAGTAGTTTTTCAATTTATCGCGAACAGACGCGGCGGGGGACTTTGTTTTATAATATGTAGTGAAAACATTTGATAGTTTATGTAAATAAGCTCAATACTTAAGGTAAGGTCTTTAGGTTTATTTATTTTTTGCGTTTTAGTTCTTTTCATCGGTTTAATTTTTTGTTAAAAAGATATTTAAAGATATTATTATTTTAAAATTTTTTTTTTCATCATCAGCTCAGCTACATGATGTGATGATTTCTAAACGCAAATACCTGATAAAGTAATGAAAAGTAAACAGAAACAGTTTCTACAATTTTCGAGGGTTTCTCCCAATTTTATCAGAATTCCATCATCAGATCCTGACTTCCTTGACATGGGACCACCCTTGAGGTATACCCTATCTAACAAAAAAGAATAATCAAAATCGGTTCATAAATAAGGGAGAGGGCTGAACATACATAAAAAAAAGATATATGTATTTATATGGCCGAATTGAGAACCTCCTTTTTTTTCGTCGGTTAAAAACGATACCTAATTTAAAAAAATAAATTCGTTTAAATATAAAAAAGTGCAAAAAAAGAAAAGAGTGTTAAAGAGGGATACGATCCAGCACGCAACCGAGTAGAAAGCGTACAATATACCAGATAAACTAAACGCTCGCTGTTATGTAATTTGAAATAAGTATATAAATTCTACTTATATTAAAATGTTACTACAGATTTCATTGATTTTCCTGTAAGAACCAGAGTTTAACCCGGGATAAATTCAAATTCAAAATCATTTATTCAATTAAGACACTAAGTGACATTTATGAACGTTAAATTGAAGCTACTGTTAAAAATCATAGATCGACGCAAATAGACGCCACAGCATGTACTGGATTGTCGAGGTAAATTAGGTGAAAACACCAAAATCTACTGCTTGTGTCGATCTATAACTTCCAGTTTCCAAAATGCGTAGAGCCTTATGAGAAGAATACTGGCAAAGAAACTCATGGCCACTCTTTTTAAAAGTCAGATCTTCAGGTACAATGGTATTAGTGTTACATAAAGGATAAGCATGATGCAAGCTGTTGCCACCTGAATTACATTTTATTGAAATGCTCCAAAAGCTAACGCACAAACAAAAAATATCACTCAGTGATACCGTTGAAGGTTCGAACCTATTAAACATAGAAATCATTCAAGGTGCACATCAGTTACAAAGTCTACTGTTAAAACTAATTCGTGACTGGATTAAGAGGATACTGATATATATATGGATTACTGGATAAAAAGTACCCTATAACCTGCGCAGGCACTCAAACTATTATTATACTAAGTTTTACTAAGCATATCCCTTCAGTAACTTTTGAGTTTATCGTGAACATACAAACAGACAGACAGACAGACAAAAAAAATTAAATCACATTTTTGGCATCAGTATCGATATCTTAATACTCCTCAGTTGATTTTTTTTTTAAATATATTTAATGTACAGAATTCATCCCGTTACAGATTTATTATGAGTATAGTATACGTGTGCGCCACATAATGTGGTAGGTTGAATAATATTTACTACTTTCATCTGATCTTTCTCGATTACAACAATTGAACTTCAAAGTATTCATGATTAAAGATTACAGGGTTCGCTTCTTGTTTAGATGTAAAAACATTTTTAAAATGTTGTATAGATCAACAGGCATTCATTAAGAAACAATAATATTGCATAAGCCATACACAATAATTATGTACTATTTATATAATTTATAGCGCATAGTCGCTTCATGATAAATGCGGGCTTACTTAGCTTGTTCATAGTACACTTGAGAGTATTAAATATTTTGCCTTTGATTTTTAAATAAAAATATTTGCTCTTAATAAGTTACACCCGTTATTATACTAATAAAAGGTTATAAACTTTACGGTTTACCCCTAACTATGGCTCATTTATTCATTGGCAACTTCTTTATTAAAGATCATCATCGCTTTATTAAATATAAAAAATTAATTCGTGATATTTATTGTTGACTTTTTAAAAATGTTCATCAAGTTACAATTTGTATACAATGTGTAATATTATTGTATTATATAACAAGTATTGGAGCCAATATTTGTTTAGGTTCAGTCTGAAGCCATACGCGTTCCGTGCAATTAATAATAGGATGATATATTGCAAATGTAAGTCATTACAATACTAATGCTGAGTTTTCTAGGCCCAGTATCGTAAAATGTGAATATGGATTTTTATCTCTAGATAAAATACAAATCTAGGACTGTTTATGGTTGATACAGATTGACTTAAATATCAGGTTCCCATAGTTGGACTACAATCTGGGACAAACTAGTGCTCAAGGGTTTCGGTGGTTCAGCAGGATATTTTCGTTACATACTTCTTATATTGACTGGTAATTGATTGATGGCAAGCAGATGCCAAAGGAGTTGCCAGTTCGTATTATAGAGCATAAACCTGGAAAGAATAAAGAGGTACCCTTCAATTTCAGTTTGTATTCAATCGGCTTAGGACAACTGTTTCATCATGTTATAATAAAAGGGGATCACAATAATACGCATATTAATTTTAAGAATTATTTTATAGTTTAAACTTAGTAGTACTCGGGGGACCGAGTATAGGGACCGAATCGCGTTTTCAAGGAATGACACCTACATTGATAAACTTAAAAACCAAAATCGTTAGTAATTTTTTAAGTTACACGAAATATTTTTACTACTACTAACTACTCGTTCAAAGTTACTAGATTCTCTATCTTTATTTCAAGTAGCACGTGTCTATCTATATCTCGAAATAAGAACAGCCGCGACAAATAAACATATACAATAAATCTGTATTGAAAAATAATATAAGCAAAACATTTCATATTTCGATCATTTTTATCCATACCAATATATATGAAAAGTTCATGGCAAAATATACAAGAAACCTAAAGCTTGTAACTTTATGCAAACTACATATGGGTGCGGCACAAGATGGTTCTTAACGTAATATGTCGCAATCATCATACGAATGGCTTCATATGATCGCTTTCACTCTTAATATCCCTTTCTGATCAGATTTCATAAAATACGAATATTTTAAAGGTTAATAGCTATAATGGCCTATTGCTCGACTTCTGGTAACTGTCTGCAGTGTCATTGTAGTAAACCTTACTATCGAAACTGGCCTTTTAATTCGAGGTCAAGATGACTTTATTAGAATAAATCTGTTTACTTCGTCTATTAAAATAAGCTTAGTCGTAAGACAATAACAGGCTTATTTTATCTTGATACATTAAAGAGGTGGTTGTATACTTAATGTAATACTTAAATCTATTACGGGCGGAATCGTTATCGACTAGACTTTAAATGTGATACGTTGTTGATATCATATTTTTGAAATTATAGAGTATATTAACTTATAATCCTCGTGCTGGCCAAAGGTAATAACGTGTTCTCAAAGAATCAAATGAAATAATCTTAAATTTAAGTTACATATTATTATTATCAACACAAACAATAATATACTAATTACTCCCACCAAGTAAATTACAAAAACATTCCAAGTTTAGTTTGGTGTCATATCAATGATTTATTAAGCACATGTCAAGTTTTTATAGCTATATCTGTTTTTTACCTCGTTTGCTAGGAGGTGTTGTGACTAAACGATGAACGAGCGAGCAAACTGAGCAGGCGCTGGAGAGCGCAGATCCATCTCCTGTCTCATATAGTTCGATGGCCAGAAGAAACAGCATTGAGAAAGAAAAAGCAGTGAGACGCAATCTTTTCAACCAGCCCTCAGCTGGTTTTTCTCGAGGCAATTTTTTACCGCTATGGCTATGATAACACCTCGGTGAGGTGATAATACGAAGGGATAACAAGAATCATTATAATAATCATCGGGTTTTTCTGAAGTAAATAAGTGGGAAAAGTGCTACTTCATAATATGTAAACTTAATTCTTATAGAGAATATATAGTAGGAATAATTTTTTTTCGTTTTCTTTTCGAAGTGCGAAAACCTTATAAAAGCTTGTTTTAAAAAACAACGTGTAAGCGGATATGTAAAAAACGTGTTCATATGCAGTTCGTCGGGTAAACGTCGTTTTGTTATCACGTCTGTGATAGTTGTTATGCTGACGTGTTGATAAAATATTGGGACTAAAATAATATATTATGAATAAAAGTTGCAATTGAAGAGCTGCCAAATATTGTTGAGACTAACACATAGATTGCAAGCAATGCATAATATTCTGGTAGAAGAGAACCGTACTAAATATCAAGGAAGGATATCAGCTTACACATGAGCAAACTTGTAAACAGGAACTTATAATCTGTTTTACTAACTCTTTGTTAGGGTTTCGTTCCTCAAAAGGAAAAAAGTAACCTTTTTAGGATCACTTCGTTGTCTGTCTGTCTGTCAAGAACCTTTTCTTCAAGAACTCGCGGACGCATCAAGTTGAAATTAATATCAAATACTTTATATCTATGGTCCCTTGAAGCTGTAAAAAATTCAACCTTCCAAGTCAACGCAATCAAACGATACGGCCATTTAAGCCTTAGATTTGACCAAATGTGAATATTTCGCAGGTAAATCAATACCTGTAGCGTACTTCCCATTGACCTAGAATGATGAAATTTGGTAAGAAACAAGGTTTAAGAGCACAAGTAAAAAAATTCGAAAGCCGTTAATTTGTTATTATATCACATGAAAAAAATTGTTTTTGTGATTAGAAACTTACATTTTGCGGTTCTAAATATACTCTATGTTTAGAACCGTACTTGTCCGGTTTTTTTGTAGAGTGTTGACCCCGACCCAAACTCTGTGTTTAGGGTCATTCAGAATATGTAGGGGTCAATGCACTCTGATAATCATTTTTGCCTTACCTTGTAGGTGACTACGTATTTAATTTATTCATTTTACTGACATCTGAATGAAGTTCAAAAGCTAAATAATATATCGCACCTACCATATTCATAATATATACAGAGTGTGTTTGAAAAAGGAACACTTACTTAAATCTCTAAAAGGGATAGCAAGAAGTTACAATAAGAATTTTTGAAAAAAAAAAAAACAACAAAAAAAACAAGTTATAACCAATGCAATTTCCAGGTATTTTTACCTCCGTATCTCACATTCTCTTTCTCACAGGTGGAACATGTAAAGTTAATATTTTTGAAGTGAAACTTCTTTAGATTCGTTGTAATTTGAAAATTCGATGAAAGGAAAAAGTCACACCAAAAAGAGACATACATATTCATAAATAGGATTTAGCCAGCGAGAGAATGAGATAGAATACAAGTATACTGTGTTTGCTATTATAATCTTCGTATGCTAGCACGTGGCTTTGCACCTTGCATTTTTTTTTTTTTTTTACGTGTGGACACCCCCACGGGTCGTCACCCCACCTGGGCTAAGCGGTAGGGTGGTATGTCGGACTCGAACCGACTAAAACCACACGGTGTTCCATCACAGTCCATATTACCAGGGCCTCAGGTGTACCCCTAGAAGGAAATCCCTGTGTACCCTGGCAGACTTGGCCGCCTGTTAAACAACAGGCGACCCCACTGTGTTGTGGGGGATTTTGTCTCCTATCAGTAAGAGAGCCACGCGCGGAACACGGCGCCACCGTCTCGGGCCTGCTTCTGCTAGGGCGCCGGATAACCCTGTCCGTCGCCCCCAGGCAAGCGCTCATGGAGGCCGGAGATCCACTTGTTCTCTCCGGCGCCTGGTGCGCCTTCTGCGGGATGGGAGAGTACTTTACTTACGTGGCTTTGCACCTGCGTACTACGAAGCCTTCAAAAAATGCATCATAGTCAATGTGGTGTATCATTCACGTGTATCAGTTTTGTACATTTGCGTATTATAATTCGTTGGTTAATTAATTTATGTTAATTATTTAACACAGCTGTGTTAATTTGATCAATCACTTTTATATAAATTATCTAAAATTAAATTTATTCCACTTTTCTGAAGATTCACTTTTGTCGTGTGAATTGCACACACACTTTTTTTCAGTAGTATTTATTTAATAAATACGGTTTATGATGTCTATCATCAGCAGCTATCGGCGGCGGCGGTCAGGGTTAAAAACCCTGACGCAAAAAAGAGAGGTGTTATAAGTTTAACATGGTAGCTCCTAAACGGATGAACCGATTTTGATTGAAAGGTGACTTGATCGAGAATGTTCTTAGCTATAATTGAAGGGATTTTTGAGATTTTTAATTTCTGACTATTCACTCAGTTATTAAGAAAATCCATAAAAACTAACTTAAAAAAATTTCGAAGTCAGTCTTTATGGATTTTCTTGACGGAATGAAAAATTCCAAAATGTAAAAAAAATGTACAATTTAAAATCCTTCTAAAATACATTTAAAAAATAGAAATCATAGTTCAGAAGTAATGGGGTATTATATTTAATATACAACTTACACATTAAAACTAATTTAAAAAAAAAATAATAATAATAAATATACGGGCTATTTACATGCATGCATCATAAAATTCCTCCGCATCGTCGCCTACTGGCAGTGTTCCCAGGAGGCTGGCAGCATCGCCACGTTCAATGGCAATGCTAATTCTCTGTGCAAGAAAAAGGCCGCCTTCTGGTCACGAGAAGTGTCGATCAGTCGCTTAGCTAATTCCTTATAAACTGAACAAGCACTCGGACCCCATGACCCTAGCGTTTCGACCCCAAACGGCTCAAAATCCTTAACCTTAACATTCCACCTAATTTTATGACTAACGGAGTTAAAAATACCTGGAAATTCAAACGGTCATAACTTGTAAATGGATAGCTTATTTTCAAAAATTCTTATTGTAACTGCATGCTAGGGTCATGCCCTTTCAGTGATTTAAGTAAGTGTTCCATTTTCAAATATACCTTGTATAACGAGCCATCCCCGCAGTTTCATTTGCGTTTATGGTCGTTGCTCTGCTTCTATTGGTTGTAGCGTAATGTTATATAGCCTACCTCGATAAATGGGCTATCGAACACTAATAGAATTTTTCATTCCGAACCAGTAGTTCCTGAGATTCAATACGAATAAGAAAAGAATCAAACAAACAAACTCTTCGTATATTATAAAGCTGAAGAGTTTGTTTGGTTATATAGAATAGGTAATGTAGATAATATATTATATCATTAGTACGATCAGCAACGACATGCGCTTAAGAAACCAATTTTGTTTTACGTTGCTTTTCATCTAAGTTTTAAAGTAAATATTTTTTGTTATAATTTCTTTGTCATGTTAATTTATTATTTGTAAAGTTAAAAATATACGACATTACTATCTTTCTGATAGTTGTAATGTCTTTTGGAGGTTTAAATATAAGTATGAGTAAGTTGGAGCCTCATCCTATAAAGTAGAAAACATTGCTTTTCTGAACTTAAGTCATCAAGTTCGAGTATAACACGATTCTTTAACGCAATTCGTCTCAAAGCTTTTTTTTAAATTCAAGTCTTTTTAGGGTTCCGTACTTCAAAAGGTAAAAAGGAACCCTCATAAGATCACTCTCTTGTCAGTCTGTCTGTCTGTACGTGTGTTAATATTGATTTTCTCAGGAACGGGTGGATCTAGCAAGTTGAAAATTATACCAGACATTGAGGTCTATAGTTTCTATTAGGTGTATAAAAATCAAGGTCCTGAGTCAACACGATAAAAAGATATGGGCTTTAGATTTTCGCGAAAACTTGTAAGTATCAAAATTTACCTTAATTTTCAACTTTTTTATTTTTCGGATTTGCTAGGATTCTAGGTCAACCGGAAGTACCCTATAGGTTTTGGGTCGAAAACCTATAGGGTACTTCCCATTTACCTAGAATCATGAAATTAGGTAAGAAGCAAGGTCTGACAGCACAAGTGAAGGAAAAATTCCGAAAGTTGTTAATTTGTTGTTGTTATATAACATAAAAAAATAGTTTTTGTGATTACAAACTTATATTTTGCGGTTGGATTTTTCACTTTGTCGTACATCGCAACCGCAAAGTTAAGTTTGTCTTTCGAAAAAGACCGGCAAAAGTCTTTGAGAATGGATTGCCGAGATGGACGTATACAAGTTTGTTTGCTTACGGAACCCTCGGTGCGCGAGTCAGACTCGCACTTGTCCGGTTTTTTTTTGTTGCATAAGTACCTACATTCTTTTATATTTGTCAACATTAAGTCGTCGCATATTTATTAAAAAAGCACGAAGCTCATTATTAAGTGTAATAATGAGCTTCGTACATCGTGTTATAATCTTAAAACTGTAAACAAATTTGCATCTATGCTTGAAAGGTTTTTGAGTGAGTATAAAACTTTATAACTATCTCAGAGTTTAAACATAAAAAAGAGGTATGTGTGTATCGATGCATACATATTGAACAATGTTGACGTCACAATGTGTTGGGTCAAACGTAAATTGGCGCCAGTACCTTCCTTTACCGCCTACAGAACATCGGCATTCCTTATTTTATGAAGATATTTATATCCCAAAGCCAAATGAACTCGTTATACCCAGACGATTAAATTCCCACACAGTGTTTACAGGCACTGATAACCGTTTACCGTCAGGTATTATGTCTATAAAAAGAACCATGACCTGATAGTTTCGTACAAACTTAATTGTATGCTTATATAGTTTATTTTATTCATCTTTTCGAAAACATTATTCGATTATTTATAAATAAGATTAGCGCTAAACTTAACTTTTGTTTGTCATGCATACATAATAATATTATGTATATGATGTGTCTCCCTTTCGCTCATTCCAAAATTCATCTATAGGATGTCCACACAGGCCTACCCTAATGACCTCCACACTGACTCATTTTCTGCCGCGGTAATTCAGCGGCTTCCGATTTATTTATTAACCCCCTCATTCTATACAGGTACAGCTGCAAAAAATATTTAATATTGATTTGAATTAAAAAAGGAACATTTCAATTGTATGGTCTCTCCTCGAATCTTATCAGTAGCAAATTCAAATTCAATATCTTTATTTCATAAAATTGACCATCAATTATTCGAAATCGTCGATTTAATAAATATTATTATAATTAAAAATTATAGATCTTCACACACAGAGGGACCGCAACAATAGTTTGCTTCATCAAATGTAAAATTATTAAAGAAAAAAAATATGAATAACATAATATCACATCTGCCTGTTTCGAGCTTTAATCGCCCGTTTCCAAATGGAGAGCCTTGTGAGAAGAAATCGGGCAAACAAATCCACGGCCACTCTTTTAAAAAAAAACCAGACAGTTTTAACAATATTTAGTACATACATCCCATCATTTTGTGGTGTGCTATTATGTTTTTTTTTTAATTAAAGGTAAATAAACTAAAAAAAGAATATGACAATAGAGAAACTGAAAATTAAGGATAAAATTAAAAAGAAGAGAAGAAAAACATGAGAGATGGAAAATAAGAAACATATTAACTCACATTACATTTCTATTAAGTACATGAAATAGCCTATGAATCCAATACAATTCCATCCCAAGCATTTTTATCCTGCATATAATTCACTACTGAGTAGTAGCCCTTAAGGCATAGCTGTCGTTTTACTGTGGACTTAAACTTGTTTAGACTCAACATTTGAATATTATCTAGGCTTTTATTGTTATGTCGCACACATTGACCTTGAAACGACTTGTTAATTTTTTGGAGCCTAGAGGCAGGTACAACAAGTTTATGTTTATTACGCGTGTTAAAAGAGTGTATATCACTTTTTTAACAGAAGTGATCTTTATTTTTAGGAAGGTAAATTAGATTTTCATAAATATATTGGCACGCTACCGTCATTATATTACTTTCTTTAAATTTCCACCACAGTGAATCACGATTGCCTAAATTATAAATTGCTCGAATAACCCTCTTCTGTAACACGAAGATAGATTGAATATCGGCGGCATTCCCCCAGAGTAGAATACCATACGACATTATACTATGAAAACAACTAAAATAAACTAATGTTTCAACATCAGTCAGTTCACGAATTTTTCTAACTGTGTATGCTGCTGAGCTCTATTCGATAATTTATCAATATGAGGGCCCCATTGAAGCTTAGAATCAAGAGTAATGCCTAAGAATTTTGTGGTATCCACTAGCTCCAACTCGTCTTCATTAAGTAGTATGGTCGTTTTCACCTGTTTAACGTTTGGAGTAGTGAACCGGATACATTTAGTTTTTTCTCCATTAAGAAGTAAGTTTTTAACGTTAAAGCAGCAAACCACTTTCGAAATAGCATCGTTTACGTCGTCGAAATTTGTACACGGACATTTTAGCCTAAATAAGAGTGAAGTATCTTCCGCAAACAACACTATCTCGTGGTTGTTCTTAACAGTATAAGGTAAGTCATTAATGTAGATTAAGAACAAAAATGGCTCAAGCATAGATCCCTACGGCACTCCCATTTTACCACAGACCCTGGAGATAGCTTGCCATTAATTTCGACTTTTTGAATCATATTACTTAGAAAAGAAGTAAAAAGATCCAGCGCCGTGTCTTTAATACCATAGTGATATGATTTGCTGATCAGTTTCATGAATAACACAATCAAAAGCTTTGGATAAATCGCAAAAAATGCCTAGAGAATCTTGGGCATCCTCCTAGGCATCAAATATATGTTTTACAAGCTCTACACCGACATCAGTTGTGGAGTGACCCCTTGTAAAACCGAATTGCCTATTATGTAACAAATTATGGCAATTAAAGACACTTCGCATTTGATCATAAACGATTTCTTCAAAAATCTTACTGAATACTGGTAGTACAGAAATTGGTCTAAAGTTAGTTGGGTCTGAAGTACTGCTAGATTGAACAATGGAATGATTTTACTGGATTTCATCAGATCAGAAAATACACCACTATCTACGCACTGATTAAATATAAATGATAAATGACTAGCAATTTCCCCAGAGGTCAGCTGTTTTTTTTAGATTTAGTGTGTTAAAAGCTTTGATAATTTCAAAAGGACTGACATGTTGAAACCTAAATACACTGTCATTAATATCAACATTCTCCTTCAAAATTGATTCTGCAAGAGCTGGTGAGGAGTTCAAAGATTTAGTAGTAGACACAGGAATATTAGTAAAAAAGTTCTCAAAAACAGAGGCTACTTCTATATCTGGCGTTACTTGTTTGTTGTTAATTTTCAAACTAAATTAATTGCTTTGGTTGTACTGTTTTCCAGTTTCGCTATTAATAATGTTCCATGTGTTCTTAACGTTATCATCGCTACTTTTAATCTTTGAACTCAGAAAACGAGACTTTGCTAATTTACAAAGCTTCCTAAACAATTTAGAGTATTATTTGACATATATGTGAAATTGTTCACTATTATTGTAATTTCTTTCATCATATAACTCATAAAGTCTTTTTCTGCTCTTGTGTCAGCCTATAGTAGCCCATTCACTAAATGTGACATTACCTTTAACCACAATCGTTTTGGATGCAAAAACTGAATTAAATTCTGAACAAAATGTATAAAAAAAAACAATGAAGGAAGTATTAGGGTGTGAATCTATATCTGAAAATGGTAAGTGTAAGCAATCTCTAGTTTATTTTTAAAATTTTCAAAACGTTTGGTAGTTTTAGTATTGCCACAATATTTCTCTTTGCCACATTTTCGTTACTATTCTAGAAATAAATTTGTTGACCGCAACGATCAGAATCTAACTGATTTATTACTTTTTTATCTATGATTACAATGTCTGTAAATATATTGTCTATACATGTGACTGTAGTGGCTGTGATTCTTGTAGGCTCCAAAAACAAGTTTTTCAGATTATATGACTGAAATAGTGTCCTGAACTTAGTCGCTAAATCAGAATTTTCTAATAAGTTAATATTAAATTCACCACAAATAATTAATTTTTTTTAGATTTTGTTACTTTATCTAATAGCAACATTATTATATACCAAATATTCATTAACAAGTCTCTTATCACAAAAAAAAACAGGCGACTATCTCCGTAAAAGGGGATTTTACACTCATGTATCCTTATAGTAAATAAAAAATATTGGTTAACTACTACCACCCAATAATTGGCGGCGCAGAAGTGTTCAATAAACTTTATAAGGCTATCTGATTCATGAGGAATCACTGACCTCTCCGTTAGTTCATGACCTTGAAACTTGGACGTTTGTCCATTTAATATACCTAACTTAAAAGGTATAATAATAAACTTTCGTGAGTCATATTTACTAATACAGAGTTTTATGTCTATATTTACGTATGTGTTTGGGGGAACTCGTCTGACTCGCGCACCGAGGGTTCTGCAAGAAAACAAACTTGTACGTAGATAGTAAGTCCATCTGGTGAAACAATTCTCGAATATTTTTGCCCTACTTTTTCCAAAGACAAACTTAACTTTTGCAGTTCTAAAAATACTCTCCCATACATCGATTCACGACAAAGTCAACTTTCTAACTGCAAAATAAATGTTTGTAATTACAAAAACAATTTTTTATGTGAAAATAACAAATTAATGACTTTCGGATTTTTCCTTTACTTGTGCTGTCAGACATAGCTTCTTACCAAATTTTTTGATTCATTTTATGATCATGATAGATTTTAAATAATTTGAACATTTTTGCAGGTAAATCAAAACCTATAGGGCATTTCAAATTGACGAGGTCCTATTTACCTACGAATTGAAATTTGGTGAAATCTAAGGCTTAAATGGCCGTATCTTTTGATTGTGTTGATTCGGAAGCTTAATTTTTTTTAAGTATTCATACGTATTTAGTATTAATTTCAACTTGATGCTTCAACGGGTTTTTGAGAAAAATGATCTTGACAGATAGGCAGACAGATAGACAGATAGACAGACAACAAAGTGATCTTATAAGGGTTCCTTTTTTTTTCTTTTGTGGAACGGAACCCTAAAAGTAAGGTATCCTGTGCTGTTGGTTTAAAAAAAAAACTTTTCACATTCTCAATTTAGGAAATACAAGTGCGTTATCAATGAAGCTTCTATAATCAGCATCCCTGATTAAAGTAGACTTGCCAAGGTCGAGGTTTTTTTATGACTTGGCTTCGCACGGCTTATGCTTTGCTGTAAGGTCGAGGTTATCCTTTTGCTGGTGAGTAGGGTCATCAGAGCTTCAGGAAGAATAAGAATGGCACCGCAATGATAACACTTGTGTCACCAGTGTAGGTATAGGTATCGATAACGACTAACTATGAGGCGGGAAATATCCTTGTTTGATCTTTATATATATAAAAAGCATTCTTACCGAATGGTTTTAACAACCATATCGTTCTCGGTAAATTAATTTTGTTTATGAGTGTTATTAAAAACATAAATTTTACACATTTTTGTTTATTTTACATTACATTCATATTTATATAGAAATGCTTGAGTTCAGTTCAGTCGCTACAACTGTAATATTTTGCAACAACGATTAGAAAATTAGTAAACAGTTTGCTTTCTGGTAGATTGTAGAGATAGAATTAAAATATATCACCATATCCAAGTTAATTTGCATTAATATGGGCACATCTAACCTTTTCTACTAATCGTCACACACATTTCGTCAGAAGTTGTTCGGCACATTTATAGTAACTGACTATTACTAAATACATTTTGATCAAAATAGGTATGTCTTTTATTAAAACTCCAGCACTAGGGTAAAGTCCTTCTGCGGGGGCTGCCGCGAGGATACCGCACTCCACACTCTAGTGGAGTGCCCTGCATGGACGCAGCAGCGTGCTGACCTCGCGACGGCCGTAGGTATGGGTAGCCTCTCACTGGAGACCATGATTATGTCCATGGTCCAGAGCGAGAGAGCGTGGGATTCCGCCGCCTCGTTTTGCCAGGAGGTAATGTATGCCAAGGAGGCGGCGGAAAGGGAATGGGAGAGACCTAGTACTCTCCCATCCCGCAGAAGGCGCACCACGTGCCAGAGAGAACAAGTGGATCTCCGGCCTCCATGAGCGCTTGCCTGGGGGCGACGGACAGGGTTATCCGGCGCCCTAGCAGAAAGAAGAATAAGAAGAAGAAGCAGGCCCGAGACGGTGGCGCCGTGTTCCGCGCGTGCCTCTCTTACTGATAGGGGACAAAATCCCCCACAACACAGTGGGGTCGCCTGTTGTTTAACAGGCGGCCAAGTCTGCCAGGGTACACAGGGATTTCCTTCTAAGGGTACACCTGAGGCCCTGGTAATATGGACTGTGATTGAACACCGTGTGGTTTTAGTCGGTTCGAGTCCGACATACCACCCTACCGCTTAGCCCAGGTGGGGTGACTTCCACATGTAAAAAAAAAAAAAAAAATGTAAAGTCCTTGTGTCGCGGGTAATTTACAAGTTTGTACAGTACCTAAAGATGTTACTGAACGGACGCAAAGTACGCAGTAGTAGTTAGATTAAAAACATTTCTCTCACTACGAGGGAATCGACACTTTTAAAGCACTTCATACACATTCACTTATCTATCACAAAAAATATATAAAAATAAAAAAAAATAAAAAATATTTGAAACCAATTCATAAAATTAAAATGTTTGGAGTCATTATTTATTCACAGCTAATACAATTAATTGTTACGACTCTAATTAGCAAGAAAATGAATTCACTCGATAACTAAAGCGATCAACGACTATTTTATTGCTAAAAAAACTCGTTTCTATTACAACACTTCTTAATTAAACAAAATAGCACATAACTAATAAAACTTAGCTGTCAATGCAATAAACATTGATAATTTTATTGTAATTTAATACCGATTATATATTTATAGATGATATTTAAAAAGTCGTAGTACTCTACCATCTACCATCAACGTTATCGGTCAAGTTTATGATTTGAACCGAGTGCATCGCTCTGAAAGAATTCAAAGATGACGAGGGCAAGATGCCTTGTTTTATAAATCTAGGTCTCTGGCATTTTTATCATATCTGCTTAATTACGTAACTAAACTAACAGTTGGCTTTGTAATTTGAATTAACATGAATATGTCAATTTTGTTCCTGGGTCGACAGCGATTAACACCTTCAAGCCGAAAGATTACAAGCTACAGAGGCATATAGGTAGGTTTGTAAGTTAAGTTTCGTCAGCCAATAGTTACTTCAAATGTTACTTTAGATTGCGCCGGTTCAACCTAAGCTGGAAATCAGAAATAATAACCGTGGAATCTGCCCAGACGACACGTCGTTACATCCTCATCCTTCCATCGAACCACTAGCATTGAACAGATACGTAGGTACGTAAGGGTCATAGTTCAGAGTTCACTTGCAACTTAAACAGATTTGCGTAAATATTTGTAATTCTATAAAAAGACCTACAAAATTCATGGTGATTGTATTGATTGTTGTATCTATTTCAAATACAATGACTTCGAGATCGCGATTTTATGTGATTAAAATGTCCTCTGATGCTCAATGTAGGTTATAAATGCCATGTGTTTGTATAACTGTGAGTAATCGTCTATTAGTAGTACTAAAATGTCAGAGTTCTATTAAATATCGTGTGTGCTAAAGGATACTATGAGAGATGAGCTGGAATATAAACTACAATATAATAATAAAATCTATAGATACAAATGCATAGTTTAAAGGTGTAAACTAAACCTACATAACTAAATAGTACTACTAACAGTTGTAGCGACTTTTGAACTAAGTAGTACAAGTATCGATTCATTTGATTTACGTGGACCTCTAGGATAAAACATATATATCTTTAAATATGTCCCTTTGATGTAATCTCAGCTCGATATAACAATAAAATCAGTTTAAACTCTTTTTGACCTTAAATGAATACAATAAATAGTAAAATAAAAAATAAACTTTACTTTAATCCAGTTGTCTTTATTTACATTAGGATTAAATAATTGCCGAAGACAACGATGGTTTGACTAAAATAGATTACTTATAATTGATTTCTACGCAACAAAAACTTAATCGCTCATAAGCACATGTAAGTGCGTCTTTTTGTAGTAAAAGCAATAGTGTTTTGCAGTTAATAGTTATTAACAGTTAAGTGAGTGGTGATGAATTTATGGCAAAAGGCTTCGCAATTCCGGCAACGCTTTCTGCTAGAAAACGAAAAGGAGTTGCGAAGCCTAAGTACTTTGTCAAAAAGTCTACTAACAGTCTTCTTTTTAATAAAAAATACATACCAGTAGAATGATGTACTGAAATAAAATGTTCCTATTTTTTGTAAATAAATTTAGTTTGTTGTCAAATCCCTAACACTGTCGTAGAAAATATATACTTCTATCAAAATACAATAAACATTAAATGTTTCTATACGTTGTGGGATTGAGATAAAGATATAAATTTAGTAGGCATTTATTATTATATACATTCCAGGATTCTACACAGTGGAAAGCTTTAAGGAAAGACAAAGGTCTATGATCAGTCTTACAGAATTTATAAAAAATACATTGTAAATCAAACATTTTGGTTAACAGCTGTCCTACAGGCTTTAAACATCTAAGTATTTTAATGTGTGACTCTGATTTCTAAAACTGGCTACCTAGCTACTAGCTATCTTAAGTCTAGGTTTTTTTTGGAACGATGTCACTCATTCAAAGTAATATCATAAACTAGCTGGCCGGTTACCTACTACAGTGAATCCTTATAAAACTGTTTTTTTTTTTACTTTAACTACATTCAAGATTTAAATTGCGAATATGCTTACATAAATACATCAGGGATTAACTGTCTGAAAAGGAAAATTTATTAGTTGTAATTCAATGTGTCGTCTAATGCTCCTGACACAGTGAGCGGCGAATGTTGAATATCTTAAAGTTCATTAATTCACTGGGTATTTTTTGCTACAGGTATGCTAATCGAATGCTTCTTTAATGTCACCCTTGTACTTAATGATGGCTTGATTGAATAAGAAACTGCACAGAGAGTCTTCTTGATAATGTGCTTGTTAAAACGCTTTGATGGAAATTGATGATGATAATTTGTAGTATTTTAAACTTCATTTTACACTTCATTTTTAGTATTTTACACTAGGGGGCTTTACGTAGTATAACATATTGAAGGAGGTAGGCCGCAGAAGATTTCTGAAAATATTTGAAGCCATGGAATGAGAAAATATTAGACTCAACTTAACTTACCCTCTCCCTTAATATTTTTCTATCAGCCAACCTTAGGTTAAGGCAGCTCAACTCGTGTCGAGAGGCGCGGGAAACTCTGAAGCTGGCCATTAGCCGTGCCAAAGAAGGAAAGAGAAAGGAGATGCTGGAGGGTCTCGATCGTGACCCCTGGGGTCGCCCATATCGCGCGGCGCAACAAAAGCTCCGCGCGTCGGGCCCCCCCCCTTACGGAGACTCTCCAGCCCAGCTTCCTGCAGGAAGTGGTTGAGGGCCTTTTCCCGCAACGGGTGGAGCACGTACCCCCGTCGATGGCCCCCTTGGCCGGAGACGACGGGGAGGACGAGGAGGATGGTGTTCCACCCGTCACGGAGGCGGAGGTAGGGGCGGCTGTTCTACGGATCCGTTCCAAGAACACCGCCCCCGGGCCAGACGGGATCCCTGCCCGAGTGTTGGCCCTGGCCCTTGACCACATGTCCGACCGCCTCAGGGAGGTGTTCGACGCTAGCTTGGCGTCCGGACGCTTCCCTGACTGCTGGAAGAGCGGGAAGCTGGTACTTTTAAGGAAGCCGGGACGGCCTACCGACTCGGTCGCGGCCTACAGGCCCATCGTGTTGCTGGACGAGGCGGGTAAATTGTTTGAGAGGGTCCTCTCTGCCCGCATCGTCCGGCACCTTGGCGAGGTCGGCCCCGATTTGTCGGACGCCCAATTCGGTTTTCGAGCGGGGCGTTCGACGGTCGGTGCTGTGATGCGCCTGAGGGCCGTGACCGAAGAGGTAGTGAGCTGTGGCGGCGTGCTGTTGGCGGTGTCGTTGGACATCGCCAACGCGTTCAATAGTCTGCCATTCAGCTGCATCAGGGAAGCACTCCACTATCACAGAGTGCCAGGGTACCTGAGGCGGCTAGTGGCAGACTATTTAGAGGAGCGTACCGTCATGTACTAGGACCGAGAGGGAGTTTTGAGTCGTCGGCCCATGTCGTGCGGTGTTCCGCAGGGGTCTGTCCTTGGACCACTCCTGTGGAACATGGGATACGACTGGGCCCTTCGAGGCGACTTCCCCCCCGGGCTGGGCGTAATTTGTTACGCCGATGACACGTTGGTCACAGCCCGGGGGGTGAACTTTCAGGAGGCGGCGCGCTTGGCCACCAGGGGAGTCTCTCTGGTGGTCGGGTGCATCGAGGCGCTGGGCTTGCGGGTGGCCCTGGATAAGACGGAGGCCCTTTTATTCCATGGGCCCCGTCGTGGTCCACACCCTGGCGCCTCTATCGTGGTTAACTCGGTCCTCGTACCGGTTCAGGCCCACATAAGATATCTGGGCCTGATCCTCGACGGTAGGTGGCTCTTCGACGAGCACTTCCGACAGCTTGCTTCAAAGCTGGTCGGCGCTGCGTCCGCCCTTGGGCGACTCTTGCCCAATTTGGGCGGACCCAGCGTCGCTACGAGATCGGACCTAATTCGCCGCCGGCGAACCGGGCGGCGAAGGCGCGCTTACCAGCGCCTCATGCCGCCCTGAGTGTGGCCGCGGGTGGATGGGACGGGTTTTCCCCTCCACCCGCTGTAGTGGCCCCCCGCGAGGAGGCGGCGTCCGCGTGTGCCTGGACGTCGCCCAATTGAGAGGTTTTTACCCGAAGGTGGTGCCCGCGCTATTGCGGGCAGGCGCTAGGAGGGTTCCGGATGTCTTAATAAAGCTGTTCCCGGATCCCTCCTACTTAAGGCACAGTACGGCACACCGTGTGGTTTTAGTCGGTTCGATTCCGACACACCGCCCCACCGAAAACCCCGGTGGGGTGACGGCCCGAGGGGGTTTCCACACGCACAAAAAAAAAAAAAAAAAAGCTCAACTCGTGTGCATAAAGTAACAATGGGATTCCATCTAAAAATTTCACAAAAATAGATATAATGCTGATAAAGAAACATCATGAAGCTAGAACTGCGATGGGGAGAGACGAAAAGAAAAGTAGCTTAAGTTATTAAGGGACCGCAGGAAAGTTTAATAACGAATACTGGATTTTCCTCGCCCTGTACATGATATTGAAATGATTTCAATTCCAAATAAACCTAAATCTGTTATTAACATACCTAGTTGATTGATGCATTCGTCGAAATTTACTACCATGCATTTTGCATGACATTCAAGAAGTGCACCTCAGACAGAAGATACGTCATAGTTATTTATCGGACAGAAGTACATAATACTTAGACACATTGTGTTTGCGGGTGTTGTTCCAATTATCTCAACATTGATGAAAGTAATGTTTCTAGATCACGCTTCCATTGACTTAAAGAAACAAGAATTTTATTACAAATATACCATTGTTATCGTTTTTTTAATAATTTATTGGTTACTCAAGTTACCTTCCATTCACAGTTTATGAACATAACAGTATCTTTTACATCGTAATTACTTCGATACCTACATGCTGCATTGAACAACGATAATAGTGTTAGGAATAATTATTTAATTAATTTGTTCTGTAACAGGCATGAATAGGGAGATGAACCTGTCTAACTTTACAAAATGCACTGCCTCACGCATTGATAAACTGAACTAATAAATTGAATCACTTGCTATACTTATTTACACTTACAATAATATTATAATGATAATTCTGATAATATTTGTTGAGGATAGAACATACGTGAAAGTGTGCTAAAGCTAAAATTGTAGTATACAACGCAACCCTATTAGTATAATTTTATCTTGCGAACGATTCAATAGTTTAATGTCCTTTGGCACGATTTACAGATTCGGGCTTTTTAAGAGTTTGTTAGCAACAATCTCACCACTATTGCTATAAACTATCAAATTGACTAAATAACAGTAACTGCTATGTTGTTCGTACTTCAATCAACACTCAAATGATTGTTATCAACTTATAAGGAATGCCTAGCCTATTATAACCCACTATTATTAACCAACCAATTGCATTGCGTTACCGGTACAACTTGTCATAATAATGTCTATTAACTCATTTTTATTACATAGTGAACTGTTTCATCATCAATTATAGTTTGCTCCTACTTTTAATAAAATAAATTAGAGTTTTTGATGTGGCGACAACAAGTGTAACAATATTTTTACAATGTTGGCAAGAAAAAATGTATTACTAATTTATCTTGTACGTTCTAACAAATAATGAATAATGTCAAAAATCTGCTTGACTATAAGTATTACCAACTCGTTAACTTTACGCTGATGTGGGTAGAAGAAGCAAGCATCTAGAGTAACTTGTGACGCTTGTACGCTATATGTAACTTAAAATAACCGATCGATCGCTATGTGATGGGTTCCTTTTGAGGAACGGAACTCTAAAAACGATAATTATTAATAAATATTCACAAAGCAATATTTTTAACTTTACATGCATCATAAAGACATCTGAATTTAAATATTCATCTTCAACAATCAATTTGAGATTGTCCTATTCAATATTTAAGTACTTTTCGACAGTATGAGCTGCAGTGGTGGGAGCGTGCGACAGTGGTGCATACCTGTAAAGCTGAAACGTATGGTGTGTGAAACTGTCCCACACAAATGATCCTTCTAATCAACCATCTAGTAAAGCAATGAGATTAACCTCCGCTGGAATTCGCATACCGTAATTAACTTTTGTGCACGAAAACAATACTATAATAGTTTTATTGTTTGAAATTTGGTGCGATGACCTGTTAAAATAAAATTTACACAATAGTACATTTAAAAAAATGAGAACTTGTATCAACATAGCAGTTATAATTAACTGCTTTCAAGAAAATGAAGTAGTTATGTTATTACAATGTCACCTAAAATTAATATCTCATTTTTGTCGTATGATACAATTACAAATACACTTAATGTTAATGAGTTATGTATATATCAAGCAAAGCATCAAGCACGAATTTAATAAAATAAAAAATATATTTAGTAAATATTAATAATAAATATTCTTTATTTAAGTAACAATGACTTATATGTGATGGTCAAAACTTAAAACCTACGTTATTAAAAAAATCTTAATTTAACAAAATAAATAAGTAAGTAAGTAAGTAACTAAGTAAGAAACATAAAAGATTATGGTACCGTTAAGTATATAAATATCTCCCGCCGATCAATTAAAAATCAAATCAGATCAAAATTATTTATTTCAAGTAAACCCATTGTAGGTATTTTTGAATTGTCAGGAGTCAGTCAGTATAAGTCGGTCGTGAAGTTATTTAACTGTTCCAAAACGTAGATCCAATGGAGAAGTACAGGCAAAAAACTCCAAGGACACTCTTTTTCAACTTTTTTTTTACAAATTTGTTACATGGCTAATATGCAATTTAATGTGAGGACAATGTAACATAATATTGTTCTAAAATGAAAAAAAAATCACAGAACTGCTGGGCAACATAGAAAATTAACTTAATACTTGTGACTACACAGTTCTCACATGTACAATTCACATTTTTCTAATTAACAAGAAATAAAAAGCGTGCACTGAGCACTCGCAAGATATTCCGGATATATTTCGGATGAGGCGTCGTGCGATCACTATTGGATCAAATTGAACCTAGAAATGTCTATCTCACCGCCTCAACCCCAGCAAAATCGTTCGAAAGAAAAACGCATGGGAAGATAGCGAGGTAAATCCACCAGATGATTGAGGCATGACCATGGCCACAAAATCGTGAATCACGCAAATTTTTGTTTGGCTATCGACAGCTTCATTCCATTCAAAGAGGCAGGACTGGACTGTATTTTTCCAGGTCTGCTAAGATGGTGTAATAAGCCTCTGATAGATCATCTCCAGTCCATCTACACCTGCTTGGCACACCGCTACATTCCCTTGAAATGAAGAGAACTCAAACTAGTTTTTATAGCTAAACCCGTCAGAGTGTTCTCATACATAGAGGTCAATTTAAAATTCAAAATGTAAACCTTAGGAATCTTCATCAATATCAAAGGTGCCTTTGACAAAAGTAACTTCACCAGCATGAGCCAAATGAAGAGAGTCTGCTGAATCGACAGCATGCTTGGATGGATACAAGGCCATACAATGTGAACAACATAACAAGAGGGGTGGTAGCCAGAGGGTGCCCGCAATCAGGAGTTGAATTGTGATGATGATTTTGTGATCTTTCTCATCAGTGGCCCCTTTGAGAGCGTGGTATGTGGCCAAACGAGGTTTGCTTTGAAGGACATTGACCAGGAGTGAGAAAAGTACACCTTAACAGTGGGTACACTACATAAATACAAAAATCTTCATTCCGTCAGTCACAAATACGAATTTCAAAATACCGATTTTCATAATTCCGAATGGTTCAAAATTTCTAATATAACTCCGATTTATTATTCATCCTATTTTTATAATAAAAAAATTTGAATATTTACCGACCCATTTCGCTTCTGACAGACTTCTCAAAACTACACTGGAGAAGATAGTAAACAACAGACTCGTCAAGTACAGCGAGAATGGTGATCTTATATCTCACAGGTAATTTGGTTTTAGAAGAGGTAAGTCTACGGAAGAAGCTGTCACATTATTGACATCAACGGTGTCAGCTCAGCTGAACAAGAACAAGGCTAGCATAGGCATTTTCCTAGATCTGGCCAAAGCCTTTGATACCGTCTCAATACCTTTATAATTGAAAAAGCTGGAATTGCACTTTGGCATCAGGGTATAGCCTTGGACTGGTTTGAAAGTTATCTGACAGAGAGGAGACAGTGTGTTAGAGTTGGTTGCTATAAAAACGAAATGAAAGTCACTAGTTTTGGCGTTCCACAGGGCAGTATTTTGATACCAACTTTGTTCATGATGATAAATGATATACACGAAAGCGTCAATGCCGACTTCATATGCTATGCGGATGATACCGCTGTGGTGTCCCATGGACCTATTTGATCGGAGGCGTTCTCGAAAACTGAGAATGGAATGGGGTAAGTGACTTCATGGCTACAATACAATTTGCTTACGCTGAATATTAAAAAGACTAAGTATATATGTTTTCATAAAACTGCCGTATCAGCTCCGAACAACACCCTTAATATTCATATACACCAATGTGCCAACAAGAACCAGGTCTGCGGTTGTGAAGAGCTAGTAAAAACGGAGACTAATAAATACCTTGGTGTGGTGATTGACAAGAATCTAAATTTTATGATTTGATATTATGTGAGCTTTAAAATTTAGATTCTTATTTATTATATTTATATATGAGTAACTGAATATTATAGGTACTAACTGAATCAGAATCAGAATAATTTTAGCAGTTTATTCGAATTATTGAAAATCGGAATGTCGTTTTTCGGACCGAGAATTCATCGGGCATTTGATCATTCGAACGTATAAAAATCGGAAAACAAACAAATCGCATTTACGACTTTCGGTAAAATAAATTTCGTGAATTTTAATAATAGACAATATAATACTATGGTATTATAAAATTCGGACTTTTGAAAATCGGAACATCGAAATTCAGAATAAAATGTTTCGGAGTATTTGGGTGTTTACAAACAAGTGTAGGCGAGGACCACCATATCATGGAACATGAAAGTTTAAAAGTTAAACAACTCTCTATGCAGAGGATGTCTCAACGCGTAGGAAACAGCCGCTCACATTATCCTAGAGTGCAAGAGCCTCACAACGGCCATGTATGTGGAAGGCGTTAGGCTGGCTTGATTAGCCAGCCTATCTGAAAGCATAATGGACCGTCTGTGATATGCGGAAGCAGAGCCCTATACCATTACCATTAATAGAAGAAGAAGGAATAGAAGAATGGAGTTCACTTTTCTATTTTTCACTTATTAGATTATTTTAGATAGTTCTGTGGGCTGACTTTATCACACTTTCAAAATCAATAAGGAACAGAAATGGGTGACATTTAACTATATCATGAAAACTTAATACACAAGTAACACGATACTGATGTACTGAATAGGCATGATGGATTTGGTGTGATTACAAAGTAACCCTTCACATTAAATATGCCAAGTCATTTGTTAGAAGCAAAACTTGGGCCTCAAATGAAGCCATTGATCTATTTGGCTTTCGCATAAGCATCTAGATCTCAATGCTTCAATGCTTGCTGCGTACTTGAAGCTTCTTTACTGTAGCCTGACTTCCAAGCCTGTAACGAAGACAATCGCACTTTCACGGCTGTTTTAAACTTGGGATGTGATGACACCTCCGAAATTATGGTTCGGCCCAAGGTTATTAATGAGATTGCATGGGATTCTGCTGCCTCGTTTCGTAAGGTGGTAATTTAATCAAGCCTGCAAATCTTGTAAATCGCGCGCTGTCTCCCACCTTTAAGCTCACACAGTCATAATATGTAAATTATATAATGTATTACTAGCTGCACCCGGCATGCGTTGCAATGGCATTTTTTCTTTTTTTCAGGAATCCTCGTGGACATCCCCAGAATACCTCACCAAAGATTCATCACAATCTGTTCAATAGTTTCGGAACGCATAGAGCACTAGCATACAAACATTCATTTTTATTTATATACTAACTGCACACGGCATGCATTGCAATGCCTTTTTTATATAGATTTTTTGGCCCAGGAACTCTCGCAGGTGTCCCCAGAACACCCTACTAAAGTTTCATCACAATCTGATCAATGGTTTTCGAATGGTTTGGATAAACAAACAAACATTGATTTTTATATATTTAGATAGAAGATTGTTGTTTATTATTATTCTCGTTATTTATTTAAATATTCATATAAATTACATTTTTAAATGCATTCAGATATAAAAATATATATCTCAATGCATTTAAAAATAATTAATATATTATTATTGTTATTATTATTGCTTCAATAGTGTAACAGCAGTAAAGCACTGCTTGGCGCGCAACCTACGAGGAAAAAAATATGGTTGCAAACTTTGTAAGCAGCTTGTGACTAACCCGCCGGTACTAATAAATGAATGAAATTGATAAGTAAGAGTCTATTTACACTATTAATGAATAAGCGTAAACTCTGTGCAATACAAAGGCAATGAAATCATTTTATGAGTAATTAATTTCAGTTGTTTAGTTGGAATAGTAGGTAAACAACAAAATTCTCTCGCATTGAATTCCAAAATCTTATTAATTTTGATAAGATTATTTACTTAAAAGTCATAACTTTAATTATATTATTAATGCAAGAAACAGTCTCACAACCACTGATATATATAAAATATGAAAATCACTAACTAACGACGACATTAATTTAATATATTTCACTTTAATTAATTTATGTATGTCACAAACTATACTTTATTTACTTAAGCATATCCTCATCAGTCGGGTTAGGACAAAAACCTCTATTTTCATCATATTGTGATTACGAGAAACATACGTTGATGACACATAAATATGCCATAATTTAGTACAAAGTAGGTAGTACCTATACTGGTTAAAGTTTTAATGTTATCTATATTAATATAATATAGCTGAAGAGTTGTTTGTGTATTGGATAGAGTATTCATTGAGAAAGGTTACAGTCTATGCAAAAACCCTACGACCTTTATGAGCGCAGAATCTCCGGTTAATGGCTAGTAATAGTTAACGTCTATTCAATTTATGAGACTTTTTTAATCTTAGTTAGACTCCATTTGCCCTTCAACCTGATGGTAAGCATGTTTCTTGCTGAAGTCAGCCAGTTTTGGGACAAAAATATACCTTTACACAGTCATATGTAATCACTACCAGTATGCAGACATTGTATACTCTTGCTTTTTCTGAGATTGATATGGAGTTGTTTTTTATCACTTCTTTAAGTGACCAGTATTGTGACCAGCTGCTAGTTATTCTTTGTTGGTTTTTCTTTGTCATTTGTGGGTTGGGTTAAATTATGTACCCCATATCACTACATATTATAAAACAAAGTCCCCCGTCGCGTCTGTCTGTCTGTCTGTTCGCGAAAAACTGAAAAACTACTGAATGGATTTTCATGCGGTTTCCACTAATAGACAGAGTGATTCATGAGGAAGGTTTAGGTGTATAATTTGTACCCGTGCAAAGCCCGGAGGGGGGGGGGGGGGGGCGGGATGCTAGTATAATATATACTCATCCACAAATTCGATTTCCTGGTTTCCCAGTTTGTAGTCAATTGTTCTCCCAGTTGTTAGTGTTTTCGTTTTTTAAGTATTCAATGTTAGTCCTGCTTTTGCACTCTCTGCAGCTAGATGAGTGAGCATTGACTGAAGTAATATCGATCCTTCTGAAAATAGTAGCAGGTCATCAAATCTCAAGTGGGTTTGTTTGTGTCCGTATAGTATAGTTTACTCTATATTGTCCATATTCTGCCCACTGTAGATTTCTGATTATATTCTCTAGCACCACAGAAATAAGCTTTGGCGAGAATGGGTCACCCTATGTATTCTGAATTCTTTCTCTATCCCCTCTAGTTGAATTTTTGCTTGGCTGTTGATCTAAATTTTTTAAATAAAATGTATGTATTTATCTTCTATGCCTCGTTGTTCTAAAGCCTTGTATATGTCTGTGTAGAATTTTGAATTGAATGCATTAAGTGTGTTTATCAGTTTTCTGATTACCATAGTACAGGCTCTGCTTAGTTTGGGATTAGACAGCCGTGTGTAAGATGTGTGAAGTTATTATTATATTGTCCTCCTTTATCTAGCTACCCCTGTTATTGCTTGCTAAGTTCTTGTATTTTGTTCAGTATATCTTTTGTGAAATCTTTTATTACACTTTCTGGGATTTTTTTTTTTAAATAATTATTTTATAATTTTTCGCCACTATAGAGTGACTTTAATTAAGTAAATTTACTTCGTTTTTCATTTCACCATTCTTATAATAATGATTTAAACTTGTCATCGATAGTTGTAGAAATATGTTTTATTATATTCTCTGTAACCGTAATATTTCTGCTTTATGAGTTGTTCTTCAATGTTCCTTTATAGTATCGATTAATTTACATATCCTTGGTGTATATCAAACCCTACTATTGGTAGAATTATGCTTATTACTCGCAACACTGATTTATCAGTGTCCTATTTATTTCGTGTGGCAACACGCTGCTGGGTTGTCAGTCACTGAACGTGAGAATGGCAAATTTGAAATTGGTTTATACATAGATGAAGTTATGTGTATGCATATATGCATATGCATATGCATAAATTCACATCTTGTTTCACTGTTTTCGTGTGTAATCACTCTATTTTTTGTACTGTTTGGTTGTTTTTCTTGAAACTAGGGTTTTCGTCTATGTTTTTATTCAGACACTTTTTGGAAAGTATTTCGGATACAGTAGAATACGTGACGTTCCTATGACAAATTACAGAAATATAAGGCAATCATTTGGATGTATTATGTTACGGTATATATAAATTAATTTTAGACTTACACTAAATATGGAAACGGGAACAAGAGACTTATTTCTTGCTTACTACTAAATGGTGATTTTGGCGGTTGGTTGGGCTGTCTCTTTACATAGTGCGAAGCAAGAAGTAGAAGTTTTGTTCTGAGTAGAGGTGTGTAATAAATAGATCCCTGTGGTTATATAAAAATCTTAACATCAGAATAGAATAAACGTGAAAGATATGTTTTTAAACTATAAAATGAAACTGTCGTAAAATTCATCAGTCACACAAATACGTCTGTGTGGCCTTATTTTTGTAATTTATTTTATTGTTATTTTAAACCACCAAACACATTCGAACATTCAAGATAATACAGGAATTAAGTTTAATATCAACAAATTAAAAACTTTTCACTCATGAAGTACATTATTGCACGTGTTGACTACA
Organism: Euplagia quadripunctaria; assembly: GCA_963859945.1. Lineage (NCBI taxonomy): Eukaryota > Metazoa > Arthropoda > Insecta > Lepidoptera > Erebidae > Euplagia > Euplagia quadripunctaria. Next base: position 13,761,347 of record OY982562.1, on the reverse strand, counting down.
CAAAGTAAGTGGTATCCCTAATATTTTTGATTAATATTAAAGTTATGTTACAAACTAGTTCAGATAAAGCAAGACATTACATAGTGTGATAAAACGGTCGTAAAAAACCTATAAAAAACACATGAAAGTTGAACTAAACATTTATTATACGGAAATACAACCAAGATATTGGACATTCAAGTCTTAATTTGTGCCCCAGCTGGCGAGTAATTTGAATACATAAAAGTGCCTAGTTAAGTATGTCACCGTGCCAATGAAGCTAATAGTCTTAAGTTAAATAAAATTGTAAAATGCCAAGCGCAGTGGCATCTTCACGGTGCAATTTGCAATGCATTTGACATAAAGCGTGCGTACCATTTAAGTGTTGGGTTGGCCGTCGTTTTACGAGAATCTTGATGGTTATTCTATTGTACGTTGAACGAGATAATGTTACAACAAGGGGACGGACTATGCGCACGCACGTTGCTTGTCATTCAAATAAAGCTATGGTTATCGTTATATATTTATTAACAATTTTATACAGCATAGTCTCCGCTATTTCTTGTACGTATTTAAAATGAGGGGCTTCTTGAGATCACATTTCTAGTATTCTCTGTAAATTTCTTGAGTTTGTATCAAACTTAAGTTATTATTGATTATGATTAGATTATATAGCTTACCAAATGACTCTATAAGATACAACACATGCTAAATGGGTGTACAAATAACTTGCGCCTTAACTTGACTAGGGACTGTGAGAGCATTTTAGTTAACTTAGTATATATTTTTTGGCTGTTTTCGATTGCTATTAAAAAAAAATACTTTTACGAGTAGGTAAATAAATAAATTCTTTAAAAAAATCTAGGGTGTATGCAATGGGTTTTAAAAGATAAGAAAAATATAGTTTCGTGTCTCACATCGATGCAGATGGTTTCAAAAAGTAGGATATACAGAGTATTTAGTGTTAGAATGAGTTAAGGCAGTAATTGTCGAAATCTATTACATCCTTTTCTTTAATTGGGCAAGAAATATTTTACAAATCTAAATACACACATGGACATATTTGCTATGTTTATTATGTTCTCCTTATGCACTGGCCACCTATATCGGCATTATGTAACTTGAAAAAAGAAGATTTTAATCGTACCTAGTTTTATTTGTTTTTCTATTAATTAACAGATTTTTGTTGTATTTGACATTTTTTTTTTACAAAAATTCATTGTCGCCACGCCAATTACTTACAGACCATTTAAAAGATTGAAGTGATAACGCCGGATCTCAGCGTAGCTCAAGTATCTAAAGCTGTAACTTTAATCGAACACGGAGCACGGTTACACTTACAGTCAAATGGCTTAAATGTTGCGAGTTTCCAAGTCTGTTATTTTTCGCAATGTGAAACGATACGGGCAGACAGCCAGTATATGAGACACAGAGGGCAAGTTAGAAAAAAAAGTACCCACAACTAAGGACGACAGATTGTAAGCAGCGTGTTAAGAAATCGTACTTCAACGTCTTCCGAGGGCAGAGCTAGGCTCCAGTAAGTTCGAGATTTGATAGTTAGCACTAAAACCATAAGAAGAAGACTTACATCAGCTGGAATAGCGGGGTTCATACCTGCCCGAGGGCCTCTTCTTACCACAGGCCATCGTGTAGCTCGGAATATCTTCGTTCGCTCTCACCGTAATTGGAATGACAATGACTGGGGAAGAGTATTGTTCACAGACGAGTCCTGGTTTTGCCTCAAGCTAGATGATGGAAAAGTCAAAGTGTGGAGACGACCAGGGGAAAGATACGCTCAGTGATACATTGTTGGAAAAGAACCTTATGGTGGTGGGTCAGTGAAGGTATGGGGCGGTATTTGCTTAGAAACACGTGCAGGGCTACACATCGTGGAAAATGGGTCACTGACTGCGGTATAACACAAAACGGACTACTTAGAACAAATTGTGATGCCTTTTGTTCCATGCATGATAATGCTCGGTCCCACACTGCTGCCATAGTTTTGGGATACCTTCAAGAGGTCGACATCGAAGTTTTGGAATGGCCAGCCCGCTCACCAGATCTAAATCCGATAGAGCATGTCTGGGATAAACTGGGAAGACAAATTAAATAAAGAATGGCAGCAGTAACCAACTTTAGACAACTGAAAAGGGCGTTGCTAGAAGAAGGGGACCAAATGCCACAAATTTATTTTGACGATTTAATAAGAAGTATGCCTAGACGGATGGAGGCAGTTTTGACAGCGAGAGGAGGTTACACTAGGTACTGAATGTGCCTACTTGTGTTTATGTTACATTACATTACAGAAGAAATCAGTCATTTGATAACGTTTTGGTATTCAATATGATAAGTTGAAAGTTTTCTGTTTCCTCACATTACGTCAATAAGAGATAACTGTCAGTAATTTGTTTTTTTGAGTGAATTTTAAGTTTTATTATTTATAAAAGTTAATTTAACTAAGTATACTGTAATAAAAGCATAATACACATAAACAAAGGTTTTCTTTTGGTAATCTAACCTATTTTTGCGTTCCTCTAAATATGTCCATGTGTGCATATATGAATTTCGTGTCACGTTGTTTGTTTGCGATTAACTTCTAAACTAATGAACCGTTTTTAATGAAATTGTGCATACCGTGTTCAGTTTGATCTAACTTGAGAGATAGGATAGTTTTTTTTTTATTATTATGATTTTTATTGCAAATTACCTTTTGATATTATATGATATTATAAATAGGGCTTGCAATCCGGCTGGATTTGTTTGGTTAGTAGCAATTTGAACTGTATAAAAGAGATTTAAGGAGTTTTCATAAATTTAAAAAAATATCGTTTAGACATACAAACATCTTTTCTTACTTGTAACCAACAAATAAAATCTAGTATCCAATGTAATTTGTTAAATTTTAGTTTTCGTATTAATAATATTAATCTGTATTAAGTTAAGAAATTATAATTTATGCTGTTGTAACTAAAAATGCACCCAAAAAGCTACGATGTGGCTTGCTTTCTGATATATTTAAAACTATGAAACAGTACTTTTCAAAAATTTGCTTATGACAGCCGTTTATGTGCTGTCAGAGAATCGTCCTTGTAACCCTTGATTTTTTAATGTGTGAATGCATATTGTAATTATACAAATCATCATAAATTAATTTTAGTTATGGCATGCAGATGTGTCTTACTATATTAAAAGTAAATCCATTACATTCATGAATTGATTTACCATTATATTCATGAATTCAGGAATATTGTGACACTTTTTATTTTTTATTGCAGATAACAAAATCAAAGGCTTATGATAAATACATGGCTTACTTGATTTAATGTAAGTCCAAAGTTAATGTTGTATATACCGTAACATAATGTGGATGCATTATATTACGGTATATACAAAATTAATATGCCTTATATTTCTGTAATAATAATTAAATAAACAACAATGCATGTACATACTTATGCAGCTAACTATTCAAACGACACACTAACAGATGACTCAGCGTCAAGATCTTGCTATAAAATATTTACATGCTTTTGTCTTAATTTGATAAAAAAAAAAGAATTACGAAACCCACTTCAGCTTAAATAATTATGACTCATTAAAATTTATTTAACGAGACGTGGCATGATAAAATTGAGTGTTGTGGCAATTGAGATATTATAATACTTATTTAAATTGAAATTGACTGTAACGAAAGCCGGAGTAGGAGTAGGAGCCACCGTAGTTTATGGACATAGTACCTCTATGCCTGAATGTCCATAAACTATGGTGACTCTGCTCTGTTTTCCAATTTCATAGCACGACCGCCGACAAAAAGTTTGTAAACTTTTTAGCACATCATCATTGCTTGCACTAAACTTTGACAATGGCTCACCAAGTTCAAGCATGACTACAAAATAATATGTTAAAATTTATAAATTCTAGGTAAAAAGGTCTGAGTACAGCCCTGTACTGTGCAGGCAGTACAGGCTCCCCCGGCTGTATGCAATGGCTAGACAAACTCACGTCTCTATAAAAGGGACAGGTGATTAGGCGACTAAGTACAATCGGGCGCACACGCCGCCGGTACTCACTGCATAGGATATTATCACAACTGATACTGAAGCTGACTGAATCAAGTGTGAATATGAAAATGGTAAGTCTTCAGTCTAAGTAGATCTAGATTTTGTACATTTATTTATTCCTCAATATTATTCATCAGTATTTCATAATTACTATACTGACTCTTATTATGATGTTTTCTTGCATTGACAAAACATTTTAACAATATCTTTGGCAGAATAATAATTTTGAGATAGGACAAAGGCACAATTCCGCCATGAAGATTCCACGATATTTATATTTTTTTAAATACCAACATTATACCAAAAAAAACATAAAATTGATCATGCTTAAGAATTACTACTAAATACTTTAGTATTGAACTCTCTCAATAACGCAAGTAGGGTTCCGTTAATTGTGGATCAAAAAATCTATTTAAAGGATTACACAAAAGACATACAAAATTATGTTCTTCTCTTTCAACGAACAAACGTAACAAAAACTTATTGTACATAAAAGGTTATAGATCTATTCTGTTACATCAAAGCAGTATTTATTGTAGACGCGTCCTTAATCAATTATTTATCCGAAATAAATTACGTCTGTCATCTTTCGAATGATCTATTGGCAATTATTTTTTTATAGTAATACTACCACAAAATAAAATTGGGTGTCAATTATTTATTAAAAATTAAACGGTAATTGTTTTTATGTAGAGGCATATTAGAAATAATTTTGCCAAGCCTTACATAGACATAAATGATTGTATAAATTATAACCGTTGCTGGGACATGAACTTTTGACCTCAGAAATGGGATGTTGCATGTTAGCATTTGAAGTTGAAGAAGGGCAAAATATCTTATACTTAGAGAGGAGTATTTTAATATTTGAACAGGAAATATTATTTTAATAATTATTTCCCCGTTATAGGAATATAAATAAATTTATATTTATTTAGATTTATAAATAACATCGTTATAAATTTTCTTGATTTGTTCCGTCCTCTAACCCACATATGCTTATGTAGCCTAATTCGTTAATTATGTAAATATTACAACGGATCATAATACACACTATTGCCTAATTTAAATATTATCATATTGTTTAAAATATGCGATTGTATTAGTTAATAGATATAATTTTGTTATGAAGTAGGTTGAAATAGCCTTAAAAACTCCATATTCTTGTTAAAACATTAAAACTTATTTGACACACTTCAACCTTAACCTAATACGCTGATTATTGTATTTTTGTAGTTATGGCAACATATTAAATAAATGTAGCCATTAACTACAATGTCAATGGATAAAATATTGTAGTTTTTTTAATATTTATTATAAAAACCCATATATAAAAATTTAGTGTCACTTTGTTTGTTCGCGATGAACTCCTAAGCTAATGAGCCAATTTTAATGAAATTATGTACACTGTTTGCAGTTTTATCCAACTTAGAAGATATTATAGTTTTTATCTTAATTTATAGTTACAATATTTGTTTATTGCAAATTACTTAGCCACTGCACCGCGTGGCCGGGTAGCTAGTAAAGTGTAAAATGACGATTGATACCAGTACTTAATGACATAATTCAAAGTAGATGCGTTCGTTTGTATTTTTGTACGTATGCTGATACGTACCTACTTAAAGTTTTATGTATATGAGTCAAATCTGTTTGTATAAAATTACCAATCAAACTAATTACTTTAAATTACATAAAAATAGATTTATATTAAATGTGTCATTGGAATCTTGTAATGATCCAAATTAATTACTTAATTAATTCGAAATACCATTTAACATTTATCTCGTTTTTAAATACGTGACCATACTTGCTGCATAGGGCTAAGGTTTGCCGCAATTCATTACGCAACGCTTCGTGCATTTATTGCATCTACAATACATAACCTTTACTGACATCTGTGCTGTTTACGTCTGTGACAAGCGTACCATCGTTTTATGCAAATTTTGTATAAGGCTCCTCATAAATGGTCATATAGCTTAAACTTAAGTTTTTAATGCGAAACTAAAGCTGTCATCATTCTTAAAGCCGGGAGATTTAATATTCAAAATTTGCCTACTTCTCCTAACAGGGCTCCTGAACATTTTCCAGTAATTAATACTAAAATAATCAGAGTTACCGTACGATTCTTGTTATATTTAGATTTAAGATTTGCTGTAATCTTATATGGTGTACAATATAGACTCGTGTATTAGTATAGACAATATTGTTGCAATTAGTGTATTTGTTTATGAATAATATTTTATTAATGTTCTGTTAACTTTTTCAAAAAAGATGCCATAAATTACAGTGATTTTGACAGCGATTTACTTAGCATTTTGATTGTTAAAAAAATTTTTGATTTGACAGATTGTTGAAAATAAATCAAATTTTATTATGGCTATAAATTCTCAATCATCATCCGATGAATTCAAAGGGCCATAAGAATAATGTGGTAATATTTTTATCAACATTTATGAGTAAAACAAAAATGAATATTACTTTTGAAGCAAGATGAATCAAGAAGACGCAGCCTGAGTTGGCAAGGCTGCGGCTTTTATTTGAATTGACATCTTTATTCAGACAGGTGAAAATTTATTGCATGACAGCAGTCAGATATCTGAGTACTTCAAGTTTATGAATCTTGTTTTGACTTTACCTTATAGAATGCATGCCTAATTTATATTCTACATCGTATTTATTACTTGTACACGAAATAAAAATATTTTAAGATTTAAGAAATGGTTTTGAAAATTCAAATTATTATTAGATGCTACATTTAATTCATAGTGATACGAGTAAGATGAGAAGAGAGAAGAGAGACTAATTTAGAAAAAAAATATATAAACTTAGTAGATTTTCTATAACTGTTACTACTCTTTTACTTAAGTTATTAAGCTATATTCAAGAAGAAACATTAACCTGTAAAACTTTAACACTGATTTCAAGTCCCAAGTATAAACTAACTAAAGCTAGCGCCTTTTGAACTTTCGTTAATCTCATTAAAAGTCTTACAGGATCACTTAGTTTGCCTGCCTGTCAGTCTATTTTCTCTGAGTCTCTTGTAAATTGAATTGCAATCGAAGGAATCGTCTAATTAAACAAGTTGATGACTTCATCACACTATCCACGACCCAGCTTATGTTAGTTAGGTTTCACGTAATGGATAGCGAGCCTGTTAGCATATTTTGGGCACAATCCCAACTTTAGAATTGGAACTAAGAATTTCTTTGCAGACTAACCAAGTCAAGCCCGACAGCCGACAGTCGTTTACAATATAATAAACTGCGCACGAGGCAATTCCATTTTCATACATTAACAAAATTTCCACATACTGCTACTGAAATTAAATGTTTTAGCACATAAATTTTTGCTAATGTAAACTCTAAATGATGTCAGACGCAGTAGTAACTTCGATGGTATTTTAGTTTTAGTTTTAAATTGGAAATGCAGGTTCTATGTATTCTATGTATGTCTTTGATATTTTTTTATTAATATTCTCAATTCTATTTCCACTTTTAATATTACAAACATGAGTTTTCTCCTGCCACGATAGCTTAGATGAAAGAATGGCAAGAAAATATTAGAAGCTGAATCATATTGTCGTTGCATACCTTCGTCCAAATTTAAAATATGGAAATAATAAAAATGTTATGCCTAATCTTTGTAAAGTCCGTGCCTGTTCTCCTGAGAAGGTGTGTGAGCAGTTAATTAGGTGCACACCTTTTGTTTTCCCACTCAGTACATTGTATTTTAAGATAACTCTCGAATTCTATGACAAGTTCCCACAACTCAATACACTTGCAAAATAGCGAGTGTGCCGACATCTGCATACCTCACAGCATCCACAGTTATTTAGGTGGTGCTAAGAATAGTCTGTGGGTGACAAAGGGTGACGAGAAAACCTTTGTTAGATGTTATTACGCTTAACTAGTTATCCAATCGTAGTGTTCCATATTAACGGTTGGGAAATGTGTGGCTGTAAGTTTCTATATTTTTAAGAATTTATTAGTTTTTGACGCCAGCCTTTCAAAGTATCCACTCATAAATAATATATATATTCTGTGGTCACACTTATTTCTGTCTTATTTGACTGTGGTTTGGGTAGTTTCTCTTTTGTGTTCTCACTTGTATACACACAATAAATACTTGTCCTTGCTCCTGTTTGCTTTTTTACAAAAAAATCACAATTGCCATTACAAGCACTTATAATGTTTAGGCAGCTTAATTCTAGAGCTTCAAATATTTACTCATAATCAAATAATATCAATATCGCTATAATTTGTATTAAATATACGTAGTAGGTTCTGGGAATAGGCCGGATACAAAACAATCCGATAAGACAAAACCAAAAATAACGTTTATTGTCAAAAAAAAGTTTATCCCATGCACACATTCTATAGAAATATTATTCTTATTATAACCACAAGGGCGTTTTAATAACGTATTCTAATAGTCAATGCAGTCACCCACTTTAATTAGTTAGGAAGACTGTAATTTTGTTTTGCTCATCAGAGCTTCACTCAATAGTGCATTAAGTTAAATTAAAGATGACGCAAGGCAACTTCATATATTTAATGATAAAATTATTTCTTATTAGATGTTGTGTAAACTTATAAAATCAAGTTTATGCATTCTATAAAAGATTCAAACTTGAAAGTCATTGTCGATTAATCGATACAGATGCCATTTAGTATTTTGCTGTACAATCTTCAAAAACTATGTTAGACTGCAGAAGCTAGAAAATATTTTTTTTGCTTTATTTAAAGGGGATTGTTTAAAAAGTTTTATATTTCTGAACTCCGTAATTTAAAATTTTGCACATATATTAAAACATTTAATATAAAAAAAGTATTATTATAATTTTCATAAACGTATTTAATAATGACCTCAATATATTTTTTTAAATTTTGATTACACTTAATAGGTAAAATTTAGTAAGGTTAAAAAATAAATAGAATAGACTTGGGCGAGCGTATAAAAAAATAATACACGCTTACTCTTTCAAAGCGTAAACCGAGTTCTGACTAAAAACATTGATAGTAAATACGACAACAATTCAACACATAAGTATTTAGCACATCCATATTCATTAGATTTACATAATAATATATCACCACGCTAGCTAGAATATGACCTGTAAAAATAAGTTAGAATTCTCATTTCATAATGATTGAATATTGGCTCGTTGCTTTCCTATATACATATCTACAAAATGTATAACACAAAAGATATCATGTGACAAGTTAACAAGGCAATGTTAATGATCCATGAGCCGTGTCAACCTTCGTAACTCTATCTCTATAGGCCCTGGTAATCAATACTCAGTGCTGAGATGTATCATCAGAATTTTATTGAACAAAATGACTTTATTAACAACTTAAATCGATCTCTACACATAAGTGGAACAGCAACAGATTGAACTGAAAACTCTCTGCCTCCCAATGGCAATAAGATGGTTGTATTTGTTGCGATTAATATTGAGATTGTTTTTAATAAATTTAAAATCCTACTGACTTAACTTACAAAAATAACTATTTAAATAAAGGATCTTTAATTGGTGAGATGCGGTCGCATGACTCGATCACGATCGTTTCACTACTTTTCCCGCGCTTCCCATATTTGAGTTCCTGAGTGGATTCAGGCTTAATTCCGCCCACACCGAAGAAAAGGATATTTACGTCGGTCCGGCCTAAATGTAAAGTTTTGAGAGATCTATCGGTTGATCTTAAGAGACCGCACGTCACCACTTAAGGGATCTTTTAATTATGAGTACATTATGATAAAATTGTATTTTTATATACCTACTTTTACAATTAATAGCTAAAAAAAAGACACTGATCTCCAAAAAAAAAGCGTAAGTATCTCTACACAATTTACTTCATCCAAAAATAAATGCAAAACAAAAGAATGGCAGGCTCATAATGGCTTGAGTTCTCACCTATATCAAGCTGATGGTTACAATATTATAAATTGATTTAATTCATCAAAATATTTAAGAAAAACCACGAGTTTATAATAGTAGTGCGTATTCGGGGTTCTGATTTGCCACCTGAATCACAAAATCTCAAAAATAGTTTAAATACATAGAAGATATGCGCTATTAAACTGCAAAAATAATTACAAATTTATTTGATGTAAAAAAACAAGTGTGCCTGCAGTGTGCAAAACAACTTGCTTCCCATAATTTAGACTGTTGTCAATTTTGGTAGATGACTCTAGTATGAAGAAATTATCGTTTACTTCTTTATTGGTCTAGTTGTCATCAGGTAGCGAAGCGAAGTAACTCTTAAAATTTTGTAGGCACATCTAAAGTGATTTGGGTATTTTTATAGTAACTCGTGCATTTACTTTCGATGGAACTGACGATGAAGACTACAGATGGCCACTGGAACAGCTCAATAATAAGAAATAAGGCTCGTCAATATGCACATGTTGAGAATTAGGAGAACTCCTCAATAATTAACGTCCCAGTATCGGGAAAAGCAATATTTTGTAACAGGTGATGAGCAGTTGATTTTAGGCTATTGTAAATTTAGATAAATTAAAAACTCGCTCAAAAGTGAGGAATAAGATTTAATAAATTGACTAAAATTTTAAAGAAAAGGTACTTAAAATCAACTTCAAAAAACGAGATGGTTCTTATTTAGGCTATATTTTTGTGTGTATCCCATCGTAAACCGATTTCAATATTTTTTATTGTAATTGAATTGGTTATATTCCAGGTTTGTCTGATTACGGCTTAAAAACAAAACTGTACCTTAATGATACAGTTTATAATTTATGTTGTTTGTTGTATTAAATACTCTCTGCAACCTGGTTTCACACGTGTCTATGTTTCTCTTCCACTACTGTCATGTGTCATGTTATATTATTATAGGCACATCTTTTGATTATGACCTCGATTAATAAAGTAGATACTTGAAAATAATATATGATCATTAAAAGCCACTATCATATATTATAAACATAATTTGATACGATTTACTTGTCAGCTTCAAAATCAATTATAACCATGTCCTTACATAAATTTTGACTAATTGACTTTGAAAGAATCCGAATCCAGCTACAAAATTAATATAAATGTAATTAAATATTTTAAACTATTCATATTAGCATAATATCCAATTAATATCGTTGATGAAGCGAGGAATACTTACTGATACATAATTATGCCCATTATTCTGTTCAAATCTATTTTAGTGTTAAGTAACACAGTCTGCACGTCACATCAAATAATAAAACATGCAGTAAATGTTCAATAATGTTCTGTAGCTTTTTGTCACTTCACTGAATAAAAACTTAGGCAGCGCATTTACTTCCGCTTATTCTGTCTTTACAGACGTCAATACGTTAGAACAAAATTATAAACTTAGGGGTTTGTCATTAAAACATCAGAATCCTTTGGGTTATTTATTATATTGCGATTTTAATTCAGTTACAAAAATACACTCATTTTTTATTGCCTTTTGCAAGCAACAATTTCAACGTATTGTTACTATCATAATTGTGATTATTAATTGTTTTAGAATGGAGCAGTGGTTTGACAATGACTTGATTTGAAAACAATTGTAAATAGGTCGGCCATAGCCGCTAACTATAACAACTTTTCAGCTTCGATATTTTTCTATTTTACATATTGTGTGATCGCCTACATTTTTGAACACGTTACGTTACAAATACGTAAAGTTGTAAGCGGCAGACTAATAAATAATTTAAGGAATTAAATTTCAAGTTTGAAAACCGCCCCATCCCACTACCAATGTGATTCTAATATCATTAGGTAACGAAGTCTTTAGGTTAGTTAGTGTCCTCTTAAAAAACGTATATAAATTTTAAAACTTCACAAAGAGCTCTAAAACATGTGCATATTTGCATTTCAAACCTTCTCTACGTATTGTGTGTAGACTTGTCACTTGTCAGTTCTTTGTGTGAAGGCCGCGTGCCGCAAACAGTCATTTACTAGAAGTCGTCCTGCTGATGTAATTAGCAGCAGCATAACATTTGTTTACTTAAGCATATGCCTCTGACCTAAAATAAAGCCAGTTAGCAAATAATTCCGTAATTTAATGTTTTTATTTGTTATTTATTAGTATGCATCCGTCAATAAATAATAACATATTTTTGTTTCATACTTATGATGGCAACTCTTTGACTCAAATGAGAGTGCCTTTGGGTTTGAGTTATTTATTCTACGTTAATGTATGGGTAGCATAACATTCAGCAATGTTTTCAAGATGTTTGTTGTTGGTATTATTTGGTGTTTACTTCATTTTAAATGCTTGAAGCAAGTAATTTTCAGTTACAGCTGACTGCAAAGCAGGGACGTCGAACAGGAACACAGGGACCTATGTAAACATATGAGAGGCATCTTCTGTATTCGATTTTTTTATAGAAATACATAATAAATTTTTCTAGTGTTCAATTTTAAATATAAAACATATAATATCATAGCTTTTCAATAAATAAATGTGTCGTGATAGTCAGTCGGTGTTGTAAACATTACAAATGCCAATATCCTTGTAATTGTAGGCCTCAATACTTGGCAGATAACCACGTGCATCTTCATTATCATGTCAAATATGTTATTATAAAGTCGTTCTAATTATGGTTGCAACTATTGTTCATTCGGATTAAATTAGACTACCCACCCCTTGCTTTGATCGTGACCAAGCATTATGTTAACAGTATCAATAGCTAGTTTTATATTTTTTTCTTCTCCTTTTTTAACCAATGTCCGCTTTACATAAAACATTCGTCAACATAAAATGTCCGTAAAATATTATGGCCACAGAGTATGTTAACTGAAACGAAATACTGTGATCACTACATTTATAAATTCAATAGATACCTTCTTAATTGGTAAATAATAAATAAACAGTAAGCAATAGAGTAGTGTAGCTCCTGAGTGAGTGATCTAAAAGATCTATATCACTCACATCAACACAATATATTACTCACTCACACTAGCTCCGAATATATCAGTAGCTCAGTTCTTTAGCTCACTAACTCACTAGCTCAGTGAGCTAAACCAATGCTCCGGCTCATTGTTTCATGGACGAGCTAGAGATAGATACCTACTAACCAATGAGTGAGAGTGTGATAGATGCATTGCATAGCCGGCTGGCGAGAATGAAAGTATAGTACACGCTAATTTCGTATCGATGTAACTAGGATGTCAGGGAAAAATATACATTATTTCATTGGTAGGAAAGTTTAATATTAGTTACTTATTATTTAAGAACAAATCTTTATTTATTTTATTATGATTTAAAGACTTGCTTTGTTTATAATTATAATAATGCTATGAAAAAAGATTTTGTATATTGTTTTTTATTCATGATCTTTCAAAATGATTGTACATAAAAATTGATTGTTAAATACGCCAACCTGGGCGTATTTTTCTAAGTTTTTGTACAACTAGTTAGAGTACACCTATTTTCTTTTTTATTTTACGCTTAAATAATAATGTCTAGGTTGACAGTCTGCAAAGTATGAAGGAAAATCCATTTAATATGTATTAAGCTAAGAAAATTTATGGACACCATATTATATGGTAAAGATACAAAATCGTAATTAAACTTAATTTAAAAGTGAAAGCTTCATTTGAGCGAGAGAAGTGCAGATGAGTAATATACTTGTAAGTATTGTAACTGAGCTAAATGAGCTTAGTGAGCTAAAGGAATGATATAATCTTTACACCGAAATTATATGTATCTATCTTTTCATCTCACTGACACATTTTGCTCATCACTAGTAAGCATAAATAAGTAAGCAGTAAATATTAAAGCGCTAACAAACATTTTACCGGAGTATAAAAGTACGGTACATATTTTGTTAAACGACTCTAAAAAATGGAGGAGGTTCTAAATTCGTCGGAATTTCTTTTTTTTATGTATGTTATGTTATCCGATTACTCAAAGACGGTTTGAACGGTATAATTTCTGGCTGGTCCCCTTGTCATTAGGTCAGGATCCGATGATGACACGGATACGGTTCGATGTTATCGATTCCTTCAACCCCTCAACAAATGACGATATGGAAAAGCAATATTTTGTAAAAGGAAGAATACAGCTAATTGATTTAGGTGCATTAAAGTCGACTACACTTTTTTTTAAAGAGGTGCAGAGCAGTGCTTGGATCATTTTTACATAAATTCGATTTAAACCAGCTAATAAAAATTGATTATCACATACACTATCCTTAACTAATTTATTTAAGATCGGTGCCCAAGTATAAGGTATGAATACAATATTGAACAAATCCCTCAAATAAATCGTAATACGTTTGAAAGATAAATCCTAATAGCGGATTGCAAACAGTTTACAAGCAATAAAAGCCTGATCGCAAAATACACCCGAGCTTAAATCAAATCCCTTTAGATCACAATTGTCTGTATTAGTGGCTAATCCATGCAGTTCAAGTCTTACCTGTGTCATCATTCAAGCTAATAGATTATTTTCCATAGTATGTACAGTACATAGTAGTCCATGTTCATTATTGTTCATACATAAGTAAGTAAAATGTAGTCTGTGTAACATAATTTTGCTTTAGGTCAAAAGTCACTAGTCGCAAAGCCACAGGCGCTGCCCAGGTAACTTTTACTGTACGAAATAAATAATAAAAAAATGATCGTTTTTTGTAAAGGACAATGTGCAGATCAAGGTGCTGTCATTTTTCAGAGAACGATAGAGATATTTTTGTTGAAGATTGAAGAAGTGTTTCTGTCTTCTATTGATCTACAGATCAGAAGGATCTGTAGTCTTTTATTGATCATGAAAGGAGTAGGCATACGTTGTTAGATGTTACTTGGCCACTCAAAGCAAGCCTACCGCATTCACTTAAATTTATAGAAGCACGATAGCAATCATATGTACGAGGAAAAAAATAATTTCATTATTGGCAGGTTCGTCAACATTATTGTATTATTGGTACCTAACTGGTATGGTGACAAAAATATAGTGTTGATTGATGTGGGTTGCTGAAGGGATAGGTTAAATTTTATACGTTGACATCTTTTTCAATTACAATTAAAATTATTCTTAGTAACAAACTTACTTCGTATATAAAATATAAATAGCAACCTGCACTTCAAGTACTGATTTTGTTCGTACCAGAATGCTTGCTATTTTTATTCCTAAGGCGTTGTTTTTCATTAGTACATCGAAGTTCCTGGCTATCGGCCCATTTGCCAAAATGACCGTTGAAACTTTATTATTATATTGTATTTATACTTATAATAAAAAATGGTCCATGCTGCATGTGAGTTTACAATTCAGAAGAATATAATCAAGTTCCCGTTATAGATTTTATGATACTTTAGAAATAATTAGATAAATTATGATCTCAAGTAAAAAAAGTTCATCGCCATTCGTGGGGGACTGAGATGATGATAAACATATTAAGATACTCAGATAGATTTATTTTGTGAATAATGCATGTTGTACATATATAATATTAGTCTCTATATTCTTGTTAGTCTGTCTTCTACCTCCCGTGCATTTCGCGAGAGGACAGGAGCATTTATTTTCTTTTAAATCAACATAGTAACCTAAACTGGTAGCTAGAAATCGCCTTACATTCGTTAGCAGGTTTGTCTGAAAATCACATGGAAGGCGTGTGATTTACATCGAAAAATCTTTTACTGTAACGAGCACGTAACTAATAGTAGCATTTATGTTATGCACGTGTTTCGTAAGGCATTAATACCTCACTTATCACGCAAGTATTTAGCTTATGACGTATGTTTGTGTACTCTTTGTGCTTATCTATACTTTTCTTATTTTCAGAGGGTATTATTCCTGTTCGGAGTGTTGGCCGTTGTGTCTTCAGCACCACAAGGCGGAGAAAAAGTGATAGCTATTCTTACACAGGAGTTTGACCAACAGCCCGACGGATCGTACCAATACAAGTAACTTTATTATAATAGAAACTAATCATACAAATTGAAATACTTACTGCACTTGAGATGAGATGTTATTCACTTTTTTATGCTACAATTACCTTTTTTAGAGATGGTATAGTACAGTACCCCAGGTCTGTCTAATTATTATGTAGTACTAGCTGTTAACCGCGACTTCGTTCCCATTGAAATATTCCACAGCAACCGTACATTTTTCCGCGATAAGTAACCTATGTACTGTTCCAATAATCTACCTTTGTGCCCAATTTCATACTGATCCCTTCAGCCGTTCTGGCGTTATTGAGTATCAAACATCCATCTTTCCAAACTTTCGCATTTATAATAGTAGTGAGATTTTCATCAGAAAGCCCAGGAAGCATCAGTAAGTTCAACCTTGATCAGTTCCTTGTGAAATGATATTTATTTGGGCATATTATATTGTACGTACCGCATATTGGTGTAAGGAAATATATAATACTAGCTTCTGCCCGCGGTTTCGTTCGCGTTAATATAGAGTTCCCTTGGGAACAGTATTTACTTTTTTCGATGAAAGGTACACTTTTCTGTTTCCCTGACTAGGTGTAAGCAAAATTTCATGATGATCGGTTGAGTACTTAAAGCGTGTAAGCGTAACAAACAGACATACAAACACACTTATTTACGAATTTACATTATTAGTTAGGGCTAGTTAGCATTAGGCACCGGGAAAGGTAATTTAAGATATTTAGGATTGCTGCGATAAAAAGGAAGGAAAATGTATTAGGTTGTGTGAACGCACTTTTAATATTTACTCGATAATAATGCCATGCTGTGCTCGTCTTTTTTAGTCACCGTAGCGTACAAAACTAAAGAAGGACTTTAAAATAGTCCTATATTAATGATTTTTTTTAAATCTTATTTTTTGTAAACTTATACTTTCTACTTTTAAATTAAATAACTATAGCACTGAGTAAAAATTTTCGTGAGTGGTATTCTAATTAATTAGTTTCACTCAAAATATACTCGTGAGTAAAACCGTATATCCTAATTAATTATAGCACTGAGTGTTCATTCTAAGCTCTTATCGATTTGCCATTGACTTATTTTTTTATTTATTTACTCTGCCAACAGTTGTTACAATACAGCAATCTTACAAAAAAGTTTATAGTGATATTATATCTAATTGTACAACCAATTACAGACAAGCATGACTAACTCAATTTTAGATATGCAACTGAAAAATATTATTATTATTATGTATTGAATTTAGATACTACATAAGCTTATCACTACATATTATAAAACAAAGTCCCCCACCACGTCTGTCTGTCTGTCTGTGTGTTGCCGATAAACTCGAGACTACTGAACGGATTTTGATGAATGAAGAAGGTTTAAGTGTATAATTTGTTAAGGTTTTGTGTAAATTGGTTGAAATATGATGATGATTGTTGAAGATATCTGTGCTACCCGTGCGAAGCCGGGGCGAGTTGCTAGTGCGTTACATAATAATGACCAACATACACAAATTAGCGTCTTTGTTATCATTGATTTGACCCTTTCATACATATGATATAAGGTCAAGCACAATCTTACGTTACAAAGAATATGTCGCAATGTACATAGAATTACATTTTCTTATACAATACTATGTAACTGTTGTTTTTGTAAAGAAGAGAAGTATTTATAATTTACTGACATATCTACCAGAAGTGTTTTTACCACTAATTAAAAAAACACCCTAGAAAAACCTAGAGAAGTCTACGTTCTTAAAATAAAGTAATCTTAAAATAATAAATCCCTCAATGTTGTGCGTACCAATTTAGATTTGGAGTTAGAATATATGGGAGAACATGCTCTTCAAATACAATGTTAAGTTTGTTTGAAAAAACATGATAGATTCATCGTAAGGAACGCTTCCTACGTGATTTATCTCCCACTTGGCCGGTTTTTGTAGCACGTTTTTGAGAATGGGGATAGCGATCCTACTGACTTCGAATTGTATCTTGTCAATGATCATTCATATTTCAATTCAAATTTGTTTAAGTGACAATTAAAACTACATAATATATATTATGTACTCTGTACTCTAAGTTTTTTTTTTTGCAAATCTGTTTAATTGGCTTGATAGAAAAATATTTTCATTGTTTTTTTAAGTTACGGAACAACTTTAATAATAAAAAAGTAAGGCCTAAGTTTAAAGCGGCGGTAGCGTAATGGCTAATCGATGGCGATCAAGTGGTTGCGGGTTCGAACCCCACCCATTGCACTACCGATGTGAACCCATTCCTATCACAAGCACTTAGCATAGCTGAAGGGGTTAACAGGAATACTAGTAACGTGTGACCCACGCTGCTAGTATTCTTAAAAAAAAAAAAACAGTAGTGACAATTACTGGGTATCAGCATGAAGTGTTCCATATACTTCCCGGGTCTTTCATACAATGAGACTTCCGCCTTTCACAGGATAAGGTATTTCTCATCAACACTGTTGACATTTCTAATGATATCGACTTATTACTATTTTTCAGGTACGAGACAGAGAATGGTATTAAAGCTGAGGAGACAGGATCGCTGAAAAAAGCCAGCAGTCCTGACACTGCTGACGTCATCGTTGCGCAAGGCGGGTTCAGCTACACTGCACCTGATGGTACTGTTATCAACTTGAACTACATAGCTGATGATGAAAATGGATTTAAACCTGAGGTGATCTTATCTTTTTTTAAAAAGATGAAAATTTTACATTTTGCAGAAGTGTAAATACAACCTATAACTTTTCGAAGAATTATTTTCTGGTCTTTAACATCATGTGGCTAATGTGACAAATAGAAAAACCCAAAGCATTGTCCGAATTAATAATTAATCTTTTTACTATGTCATCAACTCACTAAATACATTTATTCGCATTGTGTTGATGACCTTAAATCAGTGATAAAATTAATTCTTCAGTAGCACAACTACTACTACAAATAGATTGTCAACAAAAATAGTCTAGAAGAGCTTATTGTATCGTTTTTCACATTTAATTTTTTATATTGGTTTTTATGCTACTAAGTTGGCGAATAAGTTAACGACCCGTCTATGTCAATTCAGATGAGCTGCAAAATGCGCGAATACTTTTAAAGTGTGAATAAAATATAAATCTTGCATTAAAATAAAGCTGAAAATCATATGCAAGTAGTATAATCTACTCCAGCGGATGGTAATGGTAAGCGTTTACCAGTACCTGTAAACACTTATAAATAACAGTTGTGATAGTCTATTGCTATAGGTATGCACTAGCAGTGCTGGTCAACCACGGTCTTCTGTAGGAAGGTGCTTCTTAAATGAGGTTTTAATTCGACTACAAATCTGCTGTGTATTGCAATGTTTGACCAAAATTAGGCTAGTTGTTCAAATTCAATGTTGAACAGTAATTCTTATACTACTTGGACACAACCCTTTCCACATTCCTTTCATTATGTTTGTCTAGTGGTTAGTGGCCCTGACATTATGTTCTAATATTGTATGTCTAATTTTCAGGGTGCGCATCTGCCAACTCCCCCACCGATTCCTCCAGCAATACAAAAGGCTCTCGATTATCTTGCTACACTGCCACCACCACCGCCCACCAGAAATTAGAACACTGCCATCTGCGACTGTTTGATGCACTACGACCTCAGCATCTTATGTACCTGTTAACCCACGAATACTCGTTCTGTTTTGGAAATAGAATTTATGCTTTTGTAATTATACCTTATAAAATTCGAATTGTGTATGGTTGATTTGGTTTTATCTATAGTAAACAGGATCTCGTAATATTTTATTCATTACCAGTCTTTTAGATAAGTATTTTCTATTGACTTACTCAAATAAATATATTTTGAATTTAACAAGCATATTTACATTCTGTTTACAAAACAGTACTAACATTATAAGCGATTATAATAGTAATTTAGTAAGCAATAAAAAAACATATAAAAAGGATGTACCTACACATAATGACTGATCTGTGATAGACATTAATGGATTTACGTGAAATGTTTGTATATTTATTTAAATAAAAGCAAAACCAGTGCCAAAGATGCATTGCAAAATGTTTTGGGGTTTTCAATTTTTAAAATATTCATACATCATACTTACAATTAAACTCAATGGCCGTTGACAAACACCACTCCGGACGCAAATACACTATTTTAACTTCCTTTTATTAGAGTTCTGACGACGAAAATAATGCATAATAAGTATACACATAATAAGCATAGATCGTAGGAAAGTACGAATGAAAATCTATGCAGTAGACTTTTGCTATAGCATTGGCTACCACTAACACTGGAAATAATACTAATAGTTCAAGAATTCAAAACTTTCTTAATTTTTTTATTCGGTTTAATATAATATATAATAATGGAATGTCTGTCTGACAGCTGACACGGGCCCATCGTCTGTTATAAGGACCCTTCCATACCATAAGGTACAGCTCGTATCCGTGCCCGTTGGGCTACCATGCTGACCTCATGCGGGTCGGCAGATTTTTCATACCTCTCAGATGAGAGGTTGTATTTATGCTACAATGCAGATGCATGGGTTTTACTTACTATTGTACATTACTATGGTATATTACGCTTACATAAATAACAGTATAGTACAGAAGGCTTGTTCTGAGTAAATTCTATATTTTTAAAGTCTGCATTTGTTTGGACGTTGTTTTACAAATAAGCATGATGGAATTCGATATCCATATACACATCCTTGTACTAATGTTATTGTACACGTGAAAAATATCAAGGCTCAATTAGAGACAAAGTTATTGATACAATAGGCCAAGTTTCTTGTTTAACAAGATATAAATAAATATTCACCGTCATCAACGTGTTAAAATGTTTAAGTCTGTTTCTATAAACAGTATGTTTGTTTACTTCGCTTAAATAAGTACCTACTACATGTTAATTTTGAACTTGTTGTAGTAAGCCCTTACTTAAAATCACAACACGAAATTTACCAAGTGATTAACTCCAAATATCGTATGGAACCTTCTAAATTGTAATGAGAATGGAATGTTTTCTTTTGTACTAGTTACTTTATATATTTAGTAATATTTAGGCATAGACTACGGTATCACATATTTAGAAAATGTGCTCAAATATACAGGAATGATGGGTGTAAAATTTAATATTCCAGAGGTTCGTTTTGGTGATCAACAAATATCACACTATTTTAAATACAGAATGCTATGTCCTTCAAACTCTGTTTTTTAATTATTAGAATTAGAATAAATTGTCATTCAACAGAAAGCTCATCCGTACTAGTTGAGACGACATTCTTCTTATAACCTGTTCTATAAAGTGAGCTGCGTTTCGTCAAGGTCAACTATGAGAACAAAATCAATGTGTATTTGGTCTATGGGTCGATGACTGTGGGAGCATTTAACAGCATAGTCAGCTTAGGAAAAATATTTTTTTTATATCAAATTTAAAATCATGCGGTTTATATAAGTATATGTACATATTTTAATTTGCCTTAATATTTACACACCAAAACCGAAATAACCAACAAACTTTCATAACATCTTCATCCATTTGCATAAAATTGTGATTGAATAAAAAAATGTAAAATTAGCTACTTATGTGGCCTTGTAAACAGGAACTAGAGGAGTCACCTCTCCAGAAATACAGGTTTAAAGCCAATTGATGCGGTATTACAAGAAAAAACAATACTATTTTGGAATTGGTATTTTATCAAGGACATAAACAAATACTTGTTTTTTTAATATTATTTACTAACTAGACCCTACTATTTATTTTTGTATTTGCGAACTTCAATATTTTGTTCTAAAACTATTACCTTAATTAGTTAGGCTACGAAAAAAACTTACTTAAATAAAGTTACATAGTTTTAATGTAAACATGTACATCACAAATTACAAAACGCACGCATGAAGAGACTTAAAACTTATTAATTCAAAATATATGTAATAAATCATTATATAAAAGTAAAAAACATTCAAATATAAATTTAATAAAAAAAAATGTCTAAATGCTTTTCTATTATAGATACTTTAAGTATCATCTGTATCTGTATGTAATTGAAGCACGATTGTTAAACGAAATACGAGTAAATTGGTAAAAATATATGAGTAGGTAAGTAACAAAATATTTGAACATATTTTTAGTAAATTGCTAAAATTCTAAAATCTTACAAACTTCATTAGTAAATCATTGAAATCATAATCATGGTATTTTATACAATTTGGTATATTGTTTGTTAGACAATTAAATTTTTTACTAGTGGACGATTTGGTATTTGTCGTGGCAATATCTATACTAACATTTTAACTTATTAATTAGGATATACGGTTTTACTCACGTGTATAACCGTATACCCTAATCAATATATCCTAATAAATATGAATACCATTCACGAAAGTTTTTATTCGAATTTTAACTTATTATTACAATAACTACGATCTTCATCGACCATGAGCATTTCCCATTTTTTAAAATATTTTTTGTTAGGGACACAATGTTACACTTTTACAACACTGAATAATTAACTAATGAAATAAGACTCAATTGTCTTCAAATCAGTAATGTTGAAAATATAGAATTACTTAAAAGGAAAACCTGAATAAACATAGGATAACTACTACTAACGATAAAAATAATTAAGGCCTCCTAATATATGACAGTCATGGTCGATTAAAACGTTGGTTACTGATCCTTTACATCCCATACAGAAATATAACAAAACTTAACAAAATAAAGTTTCAATAATCGCTTTGAATTTTTTCGGTAATCGGTTCTGGTGTAGTTTTTGTCGCTAGAATTCTCAGAACACGTTGAATAGCAGGTGGGATTGGAGGTGATGTTGGTAAGTGAGCACCTATTGGCCGGTAGCCACCTTCTCCAGCTGTGTAAGACAGACTAAAGTCGTTGCCGTCTTTGTCCTGAAATAATGATTACAGATTTGTTAATTCCAGTGTTTGAAAAAATATGTTACATTTACACATTATTATCTGTACCCCTCGTACGAGTTTCATAGAACTACGATGAGTATCATCGTATTCCCAGCATATTTGCTAACAACGCGGTGCAGTAGCAAAAGCGATGGCTAACTAAAGTAGTAAAGATTTAACAAAACTCACAGTAGAAGTAGTAGTAGAATATAAAACATTTTACGCCACATATCTTATATAATCAATCCAATAGAGTAAATTAGAATTCTCATGCAACGTCATTGAAAAATATACCATGTATATATATATAGATAGGGATTAGGTAGCGGATCTTATAGAAAATATAGATATAGATATATAATATAGATATATTGAAGACAACGATTGAGATTCATCGCCCAATATAATATAGAATCACTATTTTATAAATTCAATTGAAAAGTAAATGCATTAATAGGATACTTACCTTATAGGAATAACCACCAACGACACCTGTACCATTTGAACTGCCATCTGCAGCCTTCAATTCACCTCTCTCGAAAGCCTTAGTGCCGTCACCACCTTCGTAGCTAGAAAAAAGTTTTAGAAATATACTAAGTACATATCTTTAGCTAACACGACTATTATGTATTATGTGCTCATACCAGAAATAATCAGAATTAGTTGGTAGGAAATTGACTGTCTTATTAAGACTGACTATGGACCTTTTTAGGACTTTGAGGAAGAAAACTGTTTCAAAAATTATCAAGGCGATCTGGAGGTTTCTAGAAGGGCAGCGTGACACACAAAAAAAGCGGCG
This sequence comes from Euplagia quadripunctaria, assembly GCA_963859945.1. Taxonomy (NCBI): domain Eukaryota; kingdom Metazoa; phylum Arthropoda; class Insecta; order Lepidoptera; family Erebidae; genus Euplagia; species Euplagia quadripunctaria. The sequence continues at coordinate 13,737,724 of OY982562.1, read as the reverse complement.
CAGTCATTCGTTAGTATTTTATACCATTAAGGCTGAATACAATTATATCGTACAAGTATTATAATTAACCGTGGGAGACTCATGCTTCGGCACCTATGGGCCGGCTCGACCGAAGTGATACCACGGCCTCACATAAAACCGATAGTGTTTCGCCGAGTGAGTGAGGTTACCGGAGGCTCTAATCCTTTCCTTTCCCCCCTTTCCCTCTTCCCATCTTAAAGGCCGGCAACAAACTTGTGACTCTTGAGTTGCAGGTGCCCATGGGCGGCGGTAGTCACTTACCATCAGGTGAGCCGTCTGCTCGTTTGCCCTATCTCAAAAATAAAAACAAGCACGTGGCCACCTCATAAGAGCAGGTCGTATGCTTCTTTGCAGCCTTAGTGTTGTAATGTAGTTTTATTTATAGTGTTGTAAGTAATGTCACTACTTTAAAACAGGGGTTTCAAATACCTCGTAAGAATTCACATAGTAATCTCTATAAAAAAAAAACAAAATACGGCAGAAGTGTGTGCGTGATTCAAGATTTTTAAACGTCCGCTTGAAAAAATCTTTCAAACCTCACAGTATGCAACCCTTCGAAAACCGGTAACGATTTCATTCTTACACGTTAATACCAATTAACTAAGTAATTAAGTAAAACTAGATACGACCATTAAAAAAAATAAAAGATAAAGGACGCCGTTATGTACCTGTAATGATAATCTCCATTATACGCATATACGTAATTTTGTACGCCAACAATGGGAATAAAACTATCATGCTGCTGTGTTGTTTTCAGTAATTGTGCATATGGTGTAGTAGATTGATAATCATTTTTATACAATTGATGAGGAGCTTGAGTTACCGTCACCTCCATCTGAGTAAAACTTTCAGGAGCTTTTTCATTTTGTGAATTATCTAAAACGGTCCTTCTACTAGTATTAGGTTTACTTTCTGCATTTAATCGTGTTTCTTGTACTACTATTTTTCGTTGAGTTGAGTTTACAATGCGTTTACTTCCAAGTTCAGATGTTGCCCTATTCAAAGTACGTCCCTTGGGTTTTGCTGTGCTAATAGTTGAAATAGGTTTCCTGTTTGTAGTTTCCATCCCAGTTTGTACGTTATCAGCAGATACTTTTTCCTGATCAGAGTTCTTATTAACAAATGTTTCAATAAATTTACTATTAGGATTACCTTCATTGATTTTCATAGAATCAAGATTTAAATTACGTCTCTTAGGTTTTATTGTATTAGAAGGAAGACTGGGTTTCTTGTTTCCAGTAGTTTGCACGTTAGCAGGAGATATTTTGTCTTGAGCTCTGTTCTCGTTAACGAGTACTTCAACAGGTTTACTGTCAGAATTTTCTTCGTTCTTGTTTAAAGGATTCAGATTTAAAGTACCTGTTTTAGGTTTTATTGTACTAGAAATTACACTGAGTTTTTTGTCTCTAGTAGTTTGTACGTTACTAGTGAATACTTTGTCCCGATCATTTTTCTCGTTAGCGAGTGTTGCAATAGGTTTACTTTCAGTATTTTCTTCTTTCTTTTTCAAAGAATAACGATTTAAAGTACGTCTTCTAGGTTTTACCGTGTTAGTAGTCACATTGGGTTTTTTGTCTCCAGTAGTTTGTCCACTACTAGTAGATACTTTATCTTGATCAGTCTTTACTTTGTCTTGATCAGTATTTTCGTTAACGAGTGTTTCAGCAGGGTTACTGCTGATATTTTCTTCCTTCTTTTTTAAAGAATAACGATTTAAAGTACGTCTTCTAGGTTTTACTGTGCTAGTAGTTATAGTGGGTTTATTATCTTTAGGAGTTTGTACGTTACCAATAGAAACATTGTCCTGATCAGTGTTCTCGTTAATTTTTGTTGTTACAGGTTTACTGTCAGTTTCTTCTTCTTCCTTCTTCAAAGAATAGACATTTAAATTAGGTGTTTTAGGTTTTACTGTGCTAGTAGTCACAGTGGGTTTCTTATCTCCAGTAATTTGTATGTTACCAAAAGATACTTCGTCTGGGTCAGTGTTTTCGTAAATTTTTGTTTGAACAGGTTTACTATCAGTATTTTCGTCTTTTCTTTCCAAAGAATAGATACTTAAGGTGGGTGTTTTAGAATTTACTGTGCTGGTTGTCATGGTATGTTCCTCGTCTTCAGTAATTTGTACTTTACCATTAGATACTTTGTCTTGGTCAGTGTTCTCGTTCACTATTGTTTCAATAGGTTTACTCTCACTATTTTCTTCCGAAGAATAAAGATTTAAAGTAGGTCTTACTGTGCTAGTAGTTACAGCGGATTTCTCTTTTCCAATAGTTTGTACATTACCAGTAGATACTGTGTCCTGGTCAGCATTAACTATAGCAAATGTTTCAACAGGTTTACTTTCAGCCTTTTCTCCCTTGTTTTTCAAAGGGCGAAAATTGAAAGGACGTCTTTTAGGCTTTACTGTACTAGTAGTAAAACTGGGTTTCTTTTCCTCAGTCGTTTGTATATTCTCAATTGATACTTTAACTTGGTCAACGTTCTCGTTACCAAATGTTTGAACAGGTTTGCTCTGAGCATTTTCTCCCTTGTTTTTCAAAACACGTCTATTGAAAAGTCGTTTTTTAGGCTTTATTGTACTAGTAGTTAAACTGGGTTGTTTTTCGTTAGTAGTTTGTATTTCACCAATAGACACTTTTTTTTGATCATCGCTGTCGTTAACATCTGTTTCAACAGGTTTACTTTGAGCATTTCTTACCTTGTTTTTCAAAATACGAAGATTGAAAGGCCGTCTTTTAGGTTTTATTGTGCTAGTAGTTAAGCTGGGTTGGTTGTCCTCAGTAGTTTGTACATTATCTAGAGATTCTTCATCCTCGTCACTTGCACTAGTAGTAAAACTAGGTTGCTTGTCATCTGTAGTTTTTATGTTACCAATAGATATGTCTTGGTCAAGGTTCTTGTTAACAAATGTTTCAACAGATTTACTGTCCACATTTTCTTCTTTGTTTTTTAGAGAATATGTTCTTCTTATTTCCTTATATTTGGGCGGAACTCTATTACTTTTGTAAAATTCCACACTTGTTACACATTGTGCCAATACTAAAATCACCAATATTTTTGATGAAGATACTAACATATTGTAAAATCAATATTAGACTCTAATCTGCGGTCCTTATCGTTTGCGTTTAACACAATAAATGAAGATGAATCAATGGCCTGTTTTATCACATTATAAATATGTTCACTGGCTTGACAAGTTTATTTTTATGTAAACTTGTATTAAAAATACACATAGTACAACCAACGCTTATAACCTGAATAGAAATATAATTATGTGTCATGAATATGATACAGCGTGTTTGAAGTTGTTGAGACATTAAATAAAATGAAATTTTGTCTTGTAATTTTCAACATCAAAATTGTAGTGATTTAAATGAATTATTACTGCATCTTAATTATTTGGGTATATTTTTTTCATTTGGATAAAGATGTAGTAAGAATTAATTTTAACGCTAGGCTATATTTTGTTGACAGATGTTATTGATTTAATCACAGCGAATCGTCACCGATCATGTTTCATCGTTGATACCTAAATGATTGTGCAATTTCATCAAGAACATATCCGTCAACTGCTAAGGCTGAAATATTTAGCGTCCGGTGAGGTTCACTTAGTCGGAAAGCGGGGGGAGTATAATGTAAATAATGAGTCTTACATATAAGAAGTCAATAGATCTGGAGCGTCACTTATCACTGAAAATTGTGATTTGTTAGAGTAGATAATATGTTCTTAAAATTTATTTGTTTGTGCTGGGTTACGGCGTGTATAATAGCCGCACCACTCACGGACGAGGTCCCATTGGAAAGACAACAGCCTACAGTAATACCAATTATTTCTATATCCGCGGAATACGTCGCCGATGGAAAATTCAAATATAGGTACGAGATATTATTTTTTTAATTTATACACCTGATAAAAATCCCATATTAGAATTTCTTCCTAATGTTTTAAAATTGTAGGTAATGTACATAATATAGATAGAGGATGGTCGATTATTTAATAAAATTTAAGCGTTAAATATTACATACGATTATTACTTAAAACTTTTTTTTAAATTAAGTTGAAACAAATTATCTACAGCACATTTTAGTTAATTACCTATATTTTCTGTTTAATTACATTTACAATGATGTTTTCAGCTACGAAACAGGAAATGGTATAAAACGTCAAGAAACTGCTTACGACAAGGAATCACCAGAGAGTAAATCGCATTCTGACTGCAGTAATGAAGGCGGGGAAGATGATGACAGCGGTGAGATACATGTACAGAAGGGTTCCTACTCTTACACCGCACCTGACGGTACTCTTGTTAGTGTGAAGTAAGCTATTTTTTCATTTATTTATTTATTCTCTAGCTTTTGCTCACGGCTTCGCTCGTGTGAAAGTTATATTTGTATCCTTCAGGAATAATAATTGTACTTTTTTTCTGGGTATCTACCCTATGCCCTTTTCCGTACCTCTGACAACGAGTATGCAAAATGTATTGAGTTGAGTAGTTAAGTGTGAAAATGTAACATCAGACACACAGAGTTATTTTCACTTCTATACACACTATTTATCCCTAAAAAAAGAAACATGTTTAGCATATATTTATTAAAAAACTTATATTCAATATACTGGCTGTATTTGAAAAACGAAGACTTACTTAAATCGCTAACAGGTTATGACTCTAGCATGCAGTTACAATTAGAATTAAAAAAAAAAACAATTTGTTTACAAGTTATGACTTTTTGAATTTTTTTAGTATTTTTACCTTTGTTAATAAAGTCTAATAAAAGAAGGTGGAATGTGTAAAGTTACAGATTTTAAACAGTACATATTTTTATTTTGGATTTTATCATTCCGTTACTAAGTAAATCCATTAACACTAACTTCGAAAACTTTTTAAGTTACTTTTTATGGATTTTCTCAATAACTGAAGTTGTAAACAGATAGTTTTTTTTTCATGAATTCCTATGGTAACTGCATGCTAAAGTCATGCCCTTTCAGTGATTTAAGTAAGTGTTCCTCTTTCAAATATAATCTGTACAGAGAATAAAAACACCACTTTTATGAAGTTCAATTTTAGATATTCGCTTTAGAGAAGCGGTAGCAACATTTTTAGGTCACCGTTAAAATCGACGGACAAGTAATCTATTTGTCACTACTATATAACCGGGATCAATTTATTTTAAAATAATTTCATGACTTTCTAATGATCTATCATTGTACAATTTCTATTTTGTACATATGTGTACGTAGAATAATCTAGAAAAGTATATTTACGATTGAAGAAAATAAATTTCCACTACACAAAAACTATCCCAATATAAAACCCACTTTATCACTATATATTATAACACAAAAGCCCCTCTGCGTCTGTCTGTCTGTGTGTTCGCGATAAACTTGAAAACTACGGAACGGATTTTCATGCGGTTTTCACTAATAGACAGAATGATTCATGCAGAAGGTTAAGTGTATATTTTTTTAAGATCTTGTGAAAATTCATTGAAATATATTATGTTGATGATTGTTGCGAAACCAGTGCGGGTTGCTGGCATATAATAAATTCTTAAAACATTCCCACTTACTCATGAGAATTAAAAAGCTAATTAATAAGCATTTAAAACAAGTCTTTGAATGTATTGGAACTGGTTTTAAATGTGAAATGAACATATATCTTCAGAGTTGACCAGGTTTATTAAATTGAAATGTTAAACTAGAATTTTAAGGAAATTTTCAGTCACTTTATTAACCATTTCACTAATTAACAATTACACTGATTTACACCCTAGATTTTACGTTTCACACAGGTTAAATACATTTTTTTAAACAATCTTCAAGAGTTGAGTCCGTGCCAACCTTGAAAACAACCTTGATGATACTCTGCTGCAGGGTACACAGGGTGTCTGTTAAAGTTTTCTACACAATCACCTGGCTATAATGGGCTTACCCCTTAATAGTTGATTTTCCATCCCTTAAATAATATGAATATTTTATTGAATATGTATTCTTATGACAACACGCTGTCCATTTAAACCCACACAGATATATGCTTAAACCAAAAATATAATTGTAAGTAAATTGGGCGTTTTCGTCCGTAAAAGTAATTGGTCGATAATTCAGTAAAAGTGGGCACAGGTTTTCAGAATAAGTTGAGTATGACTTCATACTAATTCGCAGATAAACTTTAGTACGATTTGAAAGTCATAGCATTGGTGTTTCTTTCTTTTATCTTGAAGATATCTAGAAGTTATATTAAGACATAATAATTATATGCAAGATATCTACAATACCAACTTAAGAATTTCTAAAATTACTGCAGAGATATACGTAGAACTGAGAACTCAATTATTTTAATACAGATGTTAAACAAAATGGTTCTCCAAAATTGAATACCTATTTTTTTTTAGTGTTGTTTTGTCTAAACTTACTGATTAAATTTAAACGCAAAGTAGTTTATCGTGTACAATTAACAGACAGAAATTATCAAGAATTATATATTATTAGCACAAATAAAAGAAACCTTTTTGAAAATAAGCTTTTATATTTTAGGCCATGTACTTGTTTAAGTACATGGCCTAAAATATAAAAGCTTGTTTTACAACAAAACAATCAACTTATTTTATTCGTTTGAATAAAATAAGTTAATTGTAAATTATTTGTTTTCAAAAAGTTTTTAATTTTTACTTCAGTTTTACTAGATGTCCTAAAATGTATGAAAGAAAACTATTTTGAATTCAAGGACGATTTGAATTATAAAATGCACTCTTAAGTAAATCTCATCTTAGGCAAGACAGAGTCAAGATAGTTTTTAGACATATTTGATTTAATGAGCTGTTTGGCTGTTTGGGTATACTTGTTTTTTTTTTTGTGATTAAGCCAATTCTTTTGATGCCGGTAATATGTTCACTAGATATTATTTTCCGTTATGAATTACTTTACATTTATATATAAATACATGTCATAATTTAGATCTTTCAATATTAAACAGGTACATCGCTGACGAAAACGGATTCCAGCCTATAATAACTGAGGTTAGTGGACACAGTGGATCTCAACTTTCAGGCAATACATCTCAAAATATAGAACAATCAGATCGTGGTAAAATGGCAGATTTTAAAACAACTAATCATTTTAAAACAGAGCAAAAAAATAATTCAGACGACAAAAGCACAGTAACTTTACAAAACAAAACTTCTTCTAAATTAGGGAGAAAAGTTGAGTCAATCCAGAAAGACATCGAAGAAAAAACGCCCTTGAAATTTGGTGATAAACTGAAGAAAAATGAAAAACCAACAAAAGAAAGTGACAAACTGTTAAAACAAAACAGTTTAACGGCTGAACAAAATGCAGGATCTACAGCAATACCTAATAAAGAAAATCAAACATTCACTAACGACCAAGTACAAGCAGGTAAAGAAGAAAAACCTGTTCGAGTAGAAAATATTGTTCACGATGAAAAAAAACCTCTTCTGAGTGTAGAAAATGGTACCAATGAAATAAATAAACCTGGCCACGAAGACAAAGAATCTGATACAAAAAAAGAAATACCAAGCATACTAGAAAATAAAATGACAGATAACGAAAGTAAACCTGAAAACAAAGAAAATATATCTAACGAACTAGATAAAAAATTTGGAAATGTTACAGAAAAGCCTAGTCAAAATAAAGATAAATCTAAAAGCGGGAACAAACTATCTGAAAAAAAAGACGAGGCTTCTGATCAAGATGGAGTTATATCTGATAATAATAAAACAAACATAAAAACAGGAAAATCTGACAAACTAAAGGAAAATCTAGTCCCTAAACAGGAAAACGCCTTTAAAACAGAAAATAAATATGATAATGAAAACAAATTCTCTGACAAGAATAATACAAATCCTTCAGAAGCAGAAGTAAAAGCTTTAGAGACCGACAAAATGTCTACTAATGTAAAATCTCTTAAGGCAGTAGTCAAACCTATTAAAAGTAAAGCAAATTCTACTAATGACAAAATAAACATTGACAACAAACCACTTTTAACGAACGAAAGGCCTAATGATAGGGAACAGGAGTCAGCAAATGAATCAAACAAACCTATAAATAGAAATGACACCCTTAATAATGTAGGTAATATTCCTGACAAAATATCGGGAAAACCTCACGAAACAGAAAACATGTCTACAAAAACAAAACCAGAGCTTTTCAAATCTGAAACTGAATCTCCCAAATATAAACATGAATTGGATAATATAGACCAATTGCCTGAAAGTAAAGAAATTAAACCTTCAGTAGCAGAAACAAAAACACCAGTAACAGGTGAAAAACCTACAGAAGTAAAATCTCCAAAGGCAGTTAAGCATTTAGAAAATTCAACAAATTCTACCAAAGTTGAAAAAAACTCCGATAGTAGTGACAAAAAATCTGCAAAAGGAGACGAGATAACCGATAACAAACATAAAATATCTAAAAGTATAAAATCGATGCCGTATGAAGAAAATGAAAAGCCTCAAAAAGATGACTTAAAGTTGGTAAATAAAATAAATGTGCCTGACAGGAAAAATGAAGCACTTAGTAATACAAAGGAGATGCCTGAGAAAATTATTGAGAAACCTCACAAAAACGAAAACATATCTTCTAAAACAGATGAAGAACCTTTAAAATCGAAAATTTCCTCTGATATTAATAAAGAGCAACCAAATAGCAAAGACCAATTACCTGATAAAAAAGAAATAAAACCTGAAATGGCAGAAAGAAGTACCAATAATTTAGTTGAAAAACCTGTCAAAGAAGAAGATAAAATAAATAAAAATGAGAAGAAAACTGCAAATCAGAAAGGAAATCAAGTTAACTCAACAGATGATATAGCTAATGATAATAAGGTATTTAACACGAATGGACTTGCCAAAGGGGAAAATAAGTTTGATAATGAAAATGGGGTACCTGAAAATCTTCTAGAAAAGAACAATAATACTGATATTTCTAGTAACAAAGAAAAAATGGAGGACACTGGGGAAAATAATTTAGTTAACAAAGGGAATTTTACTAAACAAGTAAAAGAAAACAAGACGGCTCTAAGTAAAGGAGAGTTTCCAGTCAATAATGAAGCTAACATTCATAAGAAAAACGAAACTTCACAGAATGGAGAAAATATTACTAATAAGACGGAAAAACTAGCACCACTATCAGAGCCATCGACTAAAAATCTAACAAAAGATATTTTAAAAGAAGTCAAAAAGCCTGTTACAGAAACCGAAAAGCATGAGAAAGTAGCAGAAAAAGCTGCTAAAGAATCCATCAAAGCTGCTAAAGTAGCTGAAAATGCCGCCGATACAGCTCAGAATGCTGCTAAAGCTACGGAAGAAATCTTAAATACATTTAACCAGACTGGAAATCAATCACGGGAGCTTGCCATTGATGCAGCTATAAAGCAAGCAAAACTCGCTGGAAAAGCCGCTAAAGAAGCTGTTGAAGCTGCTGAAATGGCTGAGATATCAGCTGAAAGTGCCAAAAATGCGGCAAAGGCAGCTGAAAAGGTTATTGAATTAATTCAATCATCTCCAAGTACAAAAAACTTTAAAAAACTAATTGAAAAATCTAGAGATGCTCTAAAAGATGCTAAAAAATCTGCTAATATCGCAGTGAATGCTGCCAAAGATGCCACGAAACAATCTGAAAGTCTCCCAGATGGTGGTAATCTGCTGGTGCAAGTACCTCAAAATAATAATGGGGAACCCGTCAAAATGGATACAGCATCAAATACATAAGATCATTTGAAACAGTTTGGAAAAATATTAGAAAGAGGTCGTGTCGTTAACTAAAAATATTGTGATATCATTACATTTTCTAAGTCACTGATTTACTATGTCAGATTAATGTATTTATTTTTGTAAATAAATGTAAATATTAAAATTTTTACATAGATATTATGTTATTTTCTGTTTTATTTACCTACTAGAAAATTCCTTTTTTCTTATGTGTGGGAGCCCTCAGGGGTCATCGCCTCACCGGGGTAAACGGCAATGTCAGACTTAAACCGATTAAAACCACACGATGTTCCATACATCCAACATCTACTACGTCTACATAAAATTTTGTTTGCTTTCGAAACCTTAGGTACGCGAGTGAGACTTGCACTTTTCTGTTTTTACTTCTAAACATTTGACACTCATGTAATTATTTAGTACTTGCAACCCGCCCCAGCTTCGGGTAGGGTACAAATTATACACCTAAACCTTCCTCATGAATCACTCTGTCTATTAGTAAAAACCGCATGAAAATCCGTTCCGTAGTTTTTCAGTTTATCGCGAACAGACAGACAGACGCGGTGGGGGACTTTGTTTTATAATAATACTAGTAACCCGCCCCCCGGCTTCGCACAGGTACAAATTATATACCTAAACCTTCCTCATGAATCACTCTGTCTATTAGTGAAAACCGCATGAAAATCCGTTCAGTAGTTTTTCAGTTTACCGCGAACAGACAGACGCGGCGGGGGACTTTGAATGAAATGAGTAGTGCACGTAAGGACACTTGTCCATTTCTAGGGACCATAGAACGGTAGTGTATTCAATTCAATCGTGCCAATTTTAACTTGGGATGATTCATGGTCCTGTAGGCCCATAGGAGGTATACCAATAAGAACATTGAGAAAAATTATTGAAAGGAAGACCGACATGTGACATATCGACAGATCGTGCAAACCCTCAAGTTAAGTGCACCAACATGAACAGTCTTTGGATTCTTCACGACCATTTGAAAGTACGTAAACTTTGTTTGCTCTAGGTGATGACTGATGCGCCGAGGGAGCAGCATATGACTCAGTCTCGTGATATGTTAAAAAATTGAAAACTTCCATCATAACTACGTGAACTTCTTTGTTACATATGATGAAACCTGGATCGACGTTCCTACTAAATCGCAAAGTAAAGAGTGGATGTTTGAAGATGATCCATTGCCGACGTCTGTGACCCGATCCCTAATAAAAAGAATGGTTGCTGTATTTTGTTCTTAGAGAGGAATGTTGGCTACGGTTGCACTTGATAAAGGGAAGACTACTAGTACATGGTATACACCATGCAGCAGTAACAGTCATAATAATATAATAAGAATGTTTATCTCAAGTATTAGAAGCTTTAAATAATTAATGACCTAACACAAGACCTGATACTTGGCTTTTGCATCAAGATAACACCCCTACACATCGAACCGGCAAAACTACAACCATTTGCATCAAGCAGGCACACCCTCCCTATAGTCCGAATTTAAAGAATTTGCATTATTCCCGTATGTAAAAAAATATCGGAAGGGATGCAAGTATTAGAGCAATGAGGAGTTATACTTAGGGGTTTATTGCCAGTATAGATTATTAAAAAAATATTTCACAAAGTGCGACAAAATTTATGTAGTACTTACCCTAGTATACATAAAATATACTGTATCTAACTGAATACAAGAAATAAAAAGAAAGCACTTTAAGAACTCTAATCACGTTGCGTGCCATACGAACCATTGTAAATTGAAATATCAGTTCAAATTAAATGTCAAGATCAATTCTTCAACGCATAACGTAGTGAAGCGCCCATTCCTCCTCTCACTTTTGTTGTGAAACCAATGACGTCTAAGATATTAGGTGTACTGACATAATTTTGTGCTAGAGTTATTTTTCTACCTACGGCAAATGCAAATAATATAATAAATCAATTAATATGCTTCAGTAGAAATTGTTTGTGTATCCCTTTAAAATATTGATTAATCTTCTCTCTAAAGATTAATACGTGAAAAGATGTTTTTTTTCTCTTTTTTGTGAATCCTTAAAGTTTATATGTAGAAAAGAAATGTAGAAAGTTAAAAAGAAATATCAAAATTGTTAAAAGTTTAAAAATTATGCGAAACCGATTACAAGAAGTTACAGGGGTCCAGTATATATCCTGGCTGGCGTGAACACATTGACATGTCGATTTCCATGTTGTTTTTTTATTGGCGTAATACTTCCTAAGCATAAGGAATTTACATGAAAAAAATTTACAGTTTCAAATATACATAAATTTTAGAGCAATCGGCTTTCTAAATATATTGACATTTCGCATTTTAACATGTCTAACTTGACAAAACCTCATGTCAAATTAACGATTCACATGATTTTGTGAATGTACATTGATATTTTCTTATATCAACTTACATGAGTGTAAGTTGATATAAGAAAATATCAATGTCACCAGAATAATATCCGTTATTTAAAATCTCAACATACACATATAACCGTCAAACCTTAAAAATGGTCACCCTGACAAATAGCAATTTTAGACATGTCAACATATTCACGCCAGCCACGGATATGTTGACCTGTCAATCTACAGAAAGTCTATATAATGACAGTTCAAGTTATACTGGTTTATGACATAAAACAAAACATTCAAAACTTAATTAATTATGGTCGAAATTCTACCACCAGAGGATCTCTAGTATATCTTAAGAATTAGAAGGTAAATTAATTAATAAGTACTAAAAAAATATAGTAAAATATTATGACAGGTCTATGGTCAGACAATCGACTAATGTGGCCATTGATTATTTATTTTTCCAGTGGAACTAACAGCATATATAGACTGCTTTAAGCACTGTCAATTTAGTTTTTTTTTTTGTTAATATTTAAGGATAGTAAACACTTCGCTATATAAAATTTTATTTATTTTGCACACTTTAAAACTAAATTATTTTAATTTTTAGAAACCTAAAATTGTTATTCACCCTATGTATGTGTGTCTGAACATCACCCAGTAAAGACATGGAGCCCGCTTGCCGCCTCTCGGACTAGCGCTGGGTGGCCTTTTAAGGACGTACGACGGTCCTCTCATTATAGGAGCAGTATGCCACACCGTGTGGTTTAACTCCGACATACGGCCTCACCGGTAGCCCCGGTGTGGTATCACCCGTAAGTTTCAACACGTTAAAAAATTAATATTACAAAGTGGTACCTATTTTATTGAAATAAGTTACTTAATAGTAGAGGTTTTTCCTTTAATTCTAATACCCTGTGGGCTATTTAAGACCTGACATTGATTACATACCTAAAACGCAAATTGCAACAATGGCAAACCATATTTTTATTTGGTTTTGTGTTGCATTTGTATAGTATTACTAAATGAAGTGACGTTTTGCAACTTTATAACCTCAAATTGCCGCTGGGAAAATCATGTATTTCTCTTTAAGTTCAAGCTGGGTGCAATAATAAAAATAACTTCCTGGCTTGTAAATAAGAGTTATTTGTCTATATATGACAGAAAACAAACCTATTGGCACAAACACATTTTAAGGGACCTAACTCCCATAGCGAAATGGGCAGTCTTCTTTATTCTCTTATATCAAATAATTCAAACGCTTATTTTTTTGATCTTTTTTTTTGTTCTGTCGCGGGGGACTTTACAAACATAGAAACAACGGACACAAAGAACACCCAGACTAAGGTGGGAATCGAACCCACGACCTATAAGCATAGTGGTCAGGGTCACTAACCACTAGACCAACAGGCCAGTCCAAATGTTTTAAATAGTTTATTATTTGATTAGCATTTCTTTATCAATATAACGACTTATTGACAGACATGGGCCAAGAGGATATAGTTTAGACATAAAAGCCATTCGTAAAACAACCGATATTTTTTTAATGGTAGATTATATTAAAAGTGATTTCGCTAAATTCAGTGAAACAGAGTTAAGCGATTTCAACTTATTTGATGAACTTTTTGTACGCAGTGATCAGCAACCAGATTCATAAACACCTTTACTAGAAACAATCTCAAATTAAAGGAAAATATTGTTTTGCTTGACATTTTATTTTTTAATCATGGGCCTTTATTTATAGTTGCAACTTGTTAAACCAGTAATACGTTATACGCAGAATAATAACAATCAATCGTGTGGAAATAAAGTAGTTTCAAGTTTTCAAGTAGGTACAACATTATAATGACAGATAAACCCCAGACAGTAAAAGTAAAAATTGCAATGAGAGGCAGCTCTTTGGTTATGTAATGTATGTACAATAGATATTTTTAAACCATAACGAATATCTCAAATAAGTCGTTTAGTAACGGTTAAAATTCTAAGCAATTGGTGTTCATATGTTATATGAATGACTTTGAGAATATTTTTAATGTCTACAATAACTCAAGAGCTTTATTTGAATTGTGTATAGGGATACCTAAGTAACTGTCTGAGTTCTTAAGCGGTTGTTAATATTCTTCTTAATACTTTTGAAGAGTACTTATCACGAAGATCTTCTATCTTTTCACTCTTATCTTCATCATACAATCATATTCTTTAAATCACTAAAATGTGACTACTATGTTGGCTAATATAATTGACATCAAAGTCAGTCCTTCAAAATAAGTGGAATTAATGCTTATAATCTTTAGATAAAGCCAAATATTTAATTGGTTTTAATGTGCATCCCATGAAAATTAATATGTGCTGTATAATAAATAAATGTGCATTGAATTTACTAGGATTATTGAATTTTTGTAAAATTTACAAAATCAATACGCAATAGAGTGCGCAGTCAAGTTCTTGACCCGAAAGCACTTCAGTTACACGAACTATTTCGGGCTATTTCAGATCCCTTCTACCTGAAAATCGGGTAAACCTATGAAAAAGAAACTTTGTATAGCTTACTTTGCTTATTATACCATTGCCAATTTAAAAGTTTAATAGTTTATGATAAAAGAACGTATGAAAATCATACATTTTGGAGATGACGGACTGTCTGACTGACACTTCATCAAAAATTGCTTTCGCCACTTCTAGGCCACCTAGAAACATGAAATTTCTTACATTAATAGGGTTTATCAAAATATTAAAGAATATATCTTAATTTTAATTTGAAAATTTTAAATTGATTCGAGTTACCTATTATCTGTCATCATACATGACCACCACAGTCGCTATCCTCCCCGACTTCAAACGAACAAAAATTTCAACAAGTGAGATCAAAGCACTCCTTTCGAAAAAAGTTGCAGCTAAATTCAAACTGAAGATAAGGCCTTACGAAATCAACATAGCAAAGTATATTTCTATTAAGGTGTGTAGAGACGCACAACGCCAATATATTCACAACTCTGTTCAAAACGGAGACCCAGCTAAATTTTAAAAATTTCTGAAGATACTAGGAGTTGGAAAGTCACGGCTTAATATTATTCTAAAAGCTTTCAAAATTGATTTACTTAATCAATACCTCACTACCCTTTCCAATTTTGATAGGACTGTTAATGCAAATACACTAAACAATCTTTCATCCATTCCAACACCTAATTATGCTTCTTTTACTTTTATATCAATTCTCGACTTATGATGTTAAGAAGAGCATTATGACAATTACTTCCAACGCTGTTAGAAGTGACTATGTCAGCCGTAATATGATCCTTCCTATTCTAGACGAAATTCTCCCCATTATCACTCATATCCTCAATCATTCTTTATCAAATGGTCTGTTCCCACCTACTTGAAAAATTGTCCAAATTACTCTTATACCTAAAAAACCTAATCCAGTATCACATTCTCATTATCTTACTGTTCTTGCTCTCCTTGACTTTTCTAATGCTTTTAACACAGTAGATTTCGACATTCTGCTCAGTATTCTTAGCTCCCTTAACAAATCTCCAGCGGCAATTGATTGGCTTTGTAGTTACCTATGCGGACGATGACAGTGTATATGCATTGACAATACTCCTTCATCTTTGTGTAACATATCTGCCGGCGTACCCCAGGGTGGCGTTCTATCTCGTCTTATTTTCGCAATTTTTATAAATTCAATCTCTAATCAACTTCTTTCTCACTACCACCTTTATAAAGACGACCTTCGGATACACTCTAAAGTAGGTCTAGAAAAACTGTCCGATGCATTTGTCAATATTAATAAAGATCTGGTTCAAATCTGTGATTGGAGTTTGCCACATGGGCACAGTAAACCCAACCGAGGCTCAAGTTATTGTTGCTAATAGTTCTAGAAAGATTTCACGGGTTATCTGGTCATATCGGGTATTTTTGATGGCACGCCGATACCAATCAGTCGAAAGGTAAAAAATTTAGTGATATTGATTGATGACCCTAAATTATCTTGGGGCCTACAATTAAAGGAAGTAAGCCATAAAATGTTTGCGTCTGCTGGTTCACTAAGATCACTGGCCCACAGGTCACCAAAATAGCACTTGCGAATACGCTACTACTTCCAATCCTTGGTTACGCAGATGTCAGCTATCCAGATCTCACCAAGACCCAATTAGACAAACTCGAGTGACTTCAAAATTTTTGCATAAGATTCATATTTGGTTTATGCAAGTATGATCATATCTCACAATTTTGTCAAAAAGCTCGAGTGGTTCCCAATATGCCTTCGCCGGAATGCTCATATCTCTATTATATTATATAATGTTTAACCCTTCCACACCTTCCTACCTTAAGGAATGCTTTGAGTTCCTTCATGATATACATTTGAGATTCTTAAGGTCATCAGAAAATTTGGAATTAAAAATGCCTTTGCGGTTTTATTTTTATTCACTTTAGACTTCGTAGTATTACGCCCTTCTTATTAATAGCAATAATTTAGTTACAAAATGGGTATTTTTTGGTATTAGAGGTAAAAGCCTTAAGGCATATTCCTTTAAGATTTATTGTAATTTTTTAATGGTGTTCAATAAAGAATATTCTTTCTAGATAGATATTGTAAAATATTGCAAAATAGTAAAAAATGATAACTTTATCCATTGTTTTACGTTTTAAAACATAATGTAATATTTAAAACACAATAAAGGAAATATTTTTACAATACTATAATAATAGATGGCGTTATAATAAATGAAAAAAAAATGTTTGAAATTTGTATTTTATTTTATTATCTTCAGTTTTTCATAAAAATAATTATAAGTATTTTTTACGTATACAGGTAATAATAATTTGGAGGACGTATTTCTTACATGATTTAGGCGTTCTATAAGATGGGAATTTGAAAATTCATCCCTAAAGGGTCAAAATAGGGAATGAAAGTTTGCAGGAAACTTTGCCAGTTTTGAAGTTAGATATGTAATAATTGATATATGAGCTAAGGGTTAGAAAGAAGAGTTTACTGTGTCATGTTTTTTTCAGAAACGTCTCCCTTAAAGAGTTAAAATAAGGGATGAAAGTTTGTAAGACACTTTCATTTTGATTATGACCCAACTTAAAAAAAGATTTTTTTTCTCAATTTGACACTCATGTAGGTCTCCATCAAATATGAACTAATTTTGTTACCATGCGAATTTGGTGAAGATGTGATGAAGATCTCGGGATCTGTTTTGGTCTACAAACCGAAGGCGACTGGTGGGTTTTCCCTCCTCAATTACAATCTAACAAATACTATCTAACCAACGGGTCATCATCTCAGCGGGGCCAAGCAACAAGGTGGTATGTCGACTCGATCCAACTATAACCACACAGTATTCCGTCACCGGGTCTTAAGGCCGGGGCCTCAGGTATATCCTTAATTAGATTACATAAACTCTACGATGTCTGATGTCCGCCACCACGCGGACGAACTCGCGGGCAAAAAAAATTTATTAATATTTTTTTTTTTTACTTTTAATATATTTAATTATAAGAAGTATTTATATTCTCATTTTGCAGTGTTAATTTTTACAATAAGTGCTTACCCGAATATTAAAAAGGGTAAACTAGTTATTACATCGAATACATACCCAATTTATATAATAAATGATAAAAATATATGTGTAGGCTATTTGTATTCTTTTGAAAGAGATGTTACTGCAAGTTTGGAGGTACTATGTACAAGTGCCCGTGGAGGTGCACATATTATCTAAAGGCATGCTAGCGTTCACAATATCTAACACAATCCTACTTGTTGGATGTAGAGTATGATTAATTCCCAAATGCCTGGAGATGTATTGTCGAAAGTTGTATTGAAACACCTTCACACCATTGTAATATATATAATACTAACTGAGAGAAAAGCATATAATAATGTATTATGTAATAAAATGCTTTTACAAGTACTTTATATTTGTAGGTACTTCATATCACACGCGAGAGCAAGCTTCGGTTTCTTAAATTGATTATTCAAATCAGGAATACAACCTAAAAGTTCTGTGAATCAAAATTGGTAAATTCTAATTTATCATCATGAAAATACAAGTCATCCACTTGAAAGCTTGTAAAATCTGAAAATGGAGCATGTATGCTCAAGAAACAATTTTTTTCAAGTTGAAGTTTGTTCCAAAACTAGTTAAGATAGACATGGTGCTGATATCAATAACAACAAAACAATCTCTCCCATAAACTAAAAAAAGCCCAATATCTCACACAATAAAGCTGACAAAAATATGTATTATTATTTTTGAATAATATTTTATTAAGGCACATTGACTTTTTGTTGGGACTCATGTTTGGATATTCTGTAAAAGTAATAAGAAACCCACATTAGTAAATATAATAATAGTTTCTGCGTTAATAGTTTCAGAATGTTTAATAATAAATAGACAAAAAAATGATTGGGCAAACATTTATGAAAAATTGTATATGTAAATATTGACTTACGTGGAAGAGAAAAAGAATCATGTACTTAATTTATTATTTACATCATCATTGGCTAATCCTTATAATTAGAATTTTTAGGATACCATCAAATATCTTTTACTATCTACTATATCTTTCGAAATTATTATTGAAGGTACCGAAAAGAAATACGAAAACTAAGGTTCGAATTATACGAGCGAAGAGTCGAAGCACAGAGAAGCGTTCATCGCAGTTAACATAGCAAATTCACCCATAACTCCACAAAGTAATGCATACATTTAGAATAAAAGACGAGACGAGGAAACAAACATCGTGAATTTGCATTATTTACTTTCAAATGTACAAAAATCAAGAAAACAGTTTAAAATATTTATAATTTGGCTCACAAGTAATTTTCTTTAGCATTGGGCGAATGTCATTGTCAAAGTTAAAAAGGCAACGGCATAATGCATTCTGCTACATTCTACTTCGATGAATACATAATTTTAACTATGTCTTTGTGAAACAATACAATGAATAGCTATTGTTAGTGTTTCTAGGCAAGAACTAGCATCATAGATTTTGAATAAGATGCATATTCGATGAGAAACAAAATACCTTGACACAACAAATATTTCGGACAAAAAGAAATTCTATATTGCATACATCATTTACACTTACGGTTAAAATATGCACATAATGGTACCAAAGTACAAGTTTGTTATTTTGTTGTAGTTTTTAGCACATTGAAGATGAAGGTAGTATAATAAATTATAAATACTTTGGGTAGGCAGGGAATGGAGCGTCACCTTATTGTCCTTGCATATCTCTTTCGCCTACGTGGATTAGATTCTATTCAACTGCATACAATTCGATGTAGGTTCAATCTTCATTTTAACAGCCTATAAACTTCTTGTTTTAAGTGTCTTCTATTAAAGTGTGACTACTGGCTAATAAATTAGGAACTCTAGTCGTATTTCACGCAATATCTAAAGTAACAAACTTTCGATATTAACTTTTTTGTCAAAGTTACATCTCAAAATCTAAGTTGTATGTTTTCTTATATGTTAGTACAGACTGAATAGTGCATTTCTAGTTTGTGAAATATTATTCGAAAAGAAATAGGTTGCTTTGATGGGTCTTCGATTGTTTTTTTTTTATTTTTAATAGTATTAACTTCTTTTAGGAACTTATAATTGTTAGAGTTTTTAGTATTGGAGTAAAAAGGTCACAGATGTGGATGATAGGCTTAGCAATGCACAGGTGACATCATTAGTTATGAGCACCGGTTGTGAAAACATACAATTTTCGTATATTTTCTAAGTTGCCAGCAGTTGGAAGCATGTCATGCTCGCCTACTACCTCTAAAAGTCCTACTGGTGGTGGCGTTTGTATCAAGCCGTTCGTCTTCTTTTAAGTTTTTAGAAAAGGTTCAGCGAAAGAAATCCGGCAGTGGCAATAATTATGTGCCTCCAGAATTAAATAAGTTCAGTATTAAGCGCCTTTGCCACGCTTTCTCACTCAACGAGACGTTTTTGACAGAACTTGTCTCGTTGGGTGCGAAAATGTGACAAAAGCGCTGGATACTGGGTACACGCTTTGACTTACGTAAGACAGCAGCTGTTATATTAATAAGCCTATATAAATAACGTCTCTTTTTTTTCAAAGTATAGCGCAATAAACAATTATCAATCTAACGTTAAGACGCATTGACAAATGATTTCATAACCAAGAATATCCCATTATTCATAGAAACAATTCAAAATAAACCTGTTAGGAGGCTAGACATTGAGAACTCAAACAAGGTCCACCTATAAGACTAGGCTTAATTCGAAAAGTTTGGAGTGTAGTTTGCAACACAGGAAAACACTACTACTACACTGTAGAGCAAAATCTGATTCTTTATAAGGCGCAAGTTCTGTCTCCCCGTAGTACTAGTAGTACTCTCATTTTTGGGTAAGAGCATATTAACTAGAACCTTTGGACGTAATATAATAGAGAGCCTTGAAGTTTATCGGTGATTCTAAGCTCATCACCCATACAGATTTTATTAGCCTTATAGGCGGAAATATTTTCCCGTCTTATGTGTATGTCTAATTTAAGTTACAGTTAAGGTTGTTTTCTGAAGAATTGTATGAGATGATAGTTACTTTTGACTTTTACTTCTGACTGACATTGACAAAGGGTTCTTATCCATATTTTAAACTAACGTTTGAGAGGATTTCCTCCTAATTATATTTTTCTCTGCTGACTGTAGAACAGAGTCTGCAACCCTGGAGGCACATGAATAAAATATGTTCACATTATGTTGTGTCGTCGTCGGTACGTCGGCTATGTTGAGGTCTTTATGAAGTCGGTTAAAAGAGTCTTCGTTTATTTTTCCCTCGACTCTCCGTATTAAGCAAATGTGTGCGTCCATTCTACACTATAATATGTAAATATGTACAAGGCTAAAGTAATTAACCAAGAGCGTACATTTATTTTGAACTCTCAGTAAACCACCTAAGCGGTAATGACTAATGAGTGCAAAACGATTAGAATTGGGCACTCCATGCCGCACGCTGTAGTGTCAGTAACCTCAATAGCACCGCTTTATGTAACAGACTCATCTCATAGCTAAGATGTGCAATTGAAACGATATATGACAAAATAGTAACTACATATGTAGACACTAACGATCGAACTCGTTACGATAATAGCCATGCGAATCAGGAATAAAAATTTCAGATTCTACAAAAGTACATGACCCTCAGCGAGTGACGAAAATAACATAAGCTATACATTAAAATACTTGGAAATAGGGCTTACATACATCATGCGCAAAAACAGGTTAACCGATTTCCACGGCACTTTCACTGGCAGATAGCTGGTGTTAAAAGGAATAAATTAGGCTATTTTTATTTTGAAAAAAGAATTATGTTCACGCGAGTGAAGCCACGCGGGAACTGCTAGTTTTGAATATTTTCTTTTAAGAATACTACTAACGGGGGTCATACATTATGTAGTTGTATTCTTGTTAACCTCTCTAGCTAAACAAGTGTACTGGGACATCCAACGCATGTCCGATATTATAGCAATTACGCTACCGCCACGCCGCTTTAATTACGATAAAGTGAAACCTACAAAAACATCTCGTTGCTGCGTAACCCTATGAAGTTTTGTTTTGTCCATTAAGTTCACGGATACCATTGACTAATAACGAATAAATTAATTAATGAAATGTTTCCATTCATATACATATAGACCTACAATCATATTGGATTTCAAGATGTCATTTAGTAATTTAAATTGTACATGTAACACCATGACACCCACTGTATATTGTACATTTGTGCCACAGCTAGCTATTACAGTGTATCAGCATTTGTTTGATACTAGTATTAAACAAATATGCTATCGTTATTGTTCCCGAAAAGCGTCAACAGTTTAAACAATCAATTATTAACTCTGGATTCAGTTTACAGCAGATTGTGCTTGAATTAGACCTACCCAATTATGGTATAGCATTCAAACAGCACAGTAGACGAGGATTTTTTTTTTCTATTAAGTACATAGGATCACCAGGTGAGAGGACTGACCACGGAGAAGATACAATGACTGACAACACACAAGTGACTTCACTGCTATTGCCATTTCGGTACCATTTAACCTTTTTTTTTTTTTTGTGCGTGTTTAAAACCCCCTCGGGCCGTCACCCCACCGGGGTTTTCGGTGGGGCGGTGTGTCGGAATCGAACCGACTAAAACCACACGGTGTGCCGTACTGCGCCTTAAGTAGGAGGGATCCGGGAACAGCTTTATTAAGACATCCGGAACCCTCCTAGCGCCTGCCCGCAATAGCGCGGGCACCACCTTCGGGTAAAATCCTCTCAATTAGGCGACGTCCAGGCACACGAGGACGCCGCCTCCTCGCGGGGGTACCAGTTAACCTTTTTTTTTTTTGTGCGTGTGGAAACCCCCTCGGGCCGTCACCCCGCCGGGGTTTTCGGCGGGGCGGTGTGTCGGAATCGAACCGACTAAAACCACACGGTGTGCCGTACTGCGCCTTAAGTAGGAGGGATCCGGGAACAGCTTTATTACGACATCCGGAACGAGGTACCAGTTAACCTAACCCAACCTAACTAACTTTACAGTATAAATATTATGAAATATTACAAATTATATTTACTATACATTTCGCTATATACTTTGCTTTTCCATTCTCATATAATTCTCTTTACATAATGAGATAGCCTAACTACATAATCCCAGGAGCAATAATAAATAGAAAGCATCAAACAAATCTTGATTAATGCTGCACATCATGCGCAAAAATGGTCGGAAATGAAGCGCATCGCAGGCGTGCCCGCTTCCACGCAGTTACACACTCCCTCTTGTGCCTATTGCGCAAGTTGCCTTGATAACTGATAGTAACTTGTTACTACACTGACAAACGAAAACAACGCCTACAATTTATATAACACCAACATAAGCGATGCCACTTACACCATGTGTTTAAGATAATGTTTCGGAGATGAAGAGTACGAAGTTCTTTCAAGAATTCCTATGCCCGATAACAAAAGGAGCAGTATTCAATCAATTTCAAAGATATTTTCTTTGAATCATATATGAATCTGAGACAAAGTAAGGAATTGTATTAATAGGCATATGTTACAAAAATAAGAATAGGTAACACTATGATATAATGATTTTATTCCTAGTTACGTATGAATGAAAAGATAAAGTCATTAATAGTACAAAATCTATAAGAAATAAAAGATTTCAAAAAAATCTTGCAATGGAATGTTGTACATATTGGCACATCTTTTACTAAATCGTTATCTAGAACCCCCCAAGGACACTCAAGAGAAGACATTATTGTGTAACAATACTAGTCGCGTAACATATGAATACATAGGCTCTGTGTCATATCCTGTATGGTAATGCAGATGGCAATACAGTTTCTGAAAAGAGTTTTATAAGCCTAAATAATATTATAAATGTGAATATGCATTTGTTTGTTTGTTTACACTTTTACGTCTTAACTACTCAACTGATCATTATGAATTTTTCCATACATGTTACCAGGCGTACAGAAAAGGACATAGGGATACCTTCCATCCAGAAAAAAAGGGCTATTCTCAAGGCAAGGGCAAAGCCGATTATAAAAATGTTCATCTAAATGTTATCGAAAATCATTATATTATTAAGATAAATGCTGATTTAGATGGATATTTCTATAACTGGATAACTCGGAGAAAACCAGAAATAAAATAATTATAAGACTACTAACAAGATCACTAACAAATTATATTGGGTAGCAAAAATACCTTATAATTAATCACTAGGCGTAGGACAATAAAATCATTGTTAGGCATTACAAATGGACGGTAGGTTGCCCTTCGAAATAAAAAAAAAACATCATAATTTGTGGTCAGTCCTCTTCAGTTTTTTCTAGATGTCAGTTTAAGCACCAAAAAAGAACGAATGATATGCGAAATTGTCCTATGCCATATTACCTCCTTATCACAAGTTATGTCGTGAGCTTGCATGCCACCTTGGAGTTATTAGGGCTAACTTTAAAACTTAGTACCTATTTCTTTCTAGAAAAGGAATGGCATGGCTATAATTAGATTAAATGCACAATACAGTGTAATGAAGTGAAGTATAAAATCATAAATTCATTGAACTGGGTGAGCCTTAAAGAGCTATCCAATACAAGCCAACTGTCACGTTGATTTATGTATTTGTAACACAGAATGATTGATAATAATGCGGATTATACAAAAGCTATTGGAGATAAACATCTAATAAACAATTATAGGTACTAAGCGAACAATGTCATGATTTTTATTGATAAGAAAAAAATTGCTATGTCGATCGTTGCTGCATCGTATTGCAGCGGCAAGTCGGCTATGAAAGTGAGATGGCTTCGAACAGCTCGCACAAGTGGCAGGGGTGCAGTATAAAAGCGAGCGCACTACTACCACTCTGACATAGTTCACGATACACCACGTGCCACTTCACTGCAGCACATCACCCCACACATAAACAACAATGAAACTGCTGGTAAGTGCACATCCATTCCCCATAACCCTAATTTCTTCTTTCTTCAACCCTTTATATTTTTTATTTTCTTCTTCAAAATTTTTAAAGAAAGTTGAAAAGTAATTATAGAAGATTATGATTATTATAATGATCGGAATACATCGGTATTGCAATAATTCCCATGTTGAAGGATTTCCCCGCGATCGAGTGTTGTGAGAGGCGGCACTAAATAGGGTCGGCAGATATGTCGACGACTGAACTTTGACATTTAAATGTCTGCGTCTTTAAATTCCTACATTTAATAATACCATTTATCGGTTTTCGTTAGTACTATCTATACAACAACAAGTTTTTATTTTTTTTGTGTTTTGTACTTTCGGATAATTTTATTAAACAGGATTTTATTGAGTTTATTTTATACCAATGCATAGTCTGTTATACAAATATCCCCTAACGTTAATGACTAACCCGATTTTTTTCTTATGTACTTGCTACCTAGTTTTGATACACATATAGTAATTATTGTACTTTTCAGGTTGCTTTTTAAATACATGAATTGAAGGTTATTTGCGTTAAACAGTTAAATATTATTTTTCTTACATGTATATGTGGATCTGGATGAATGAAAATATTTATACATTTATTTCACTAAAATATACATTTACTCCTAGATTTACTTTTCTTTTTTTTTGAGGATATACGAATAATTTTATTTAAGTGCTTACAAACACCTGGAAAGTGCATTGGTATCGATGATTTCCAATATGATTAAAAAAATAACTAACAAATTATGTAAAGAATATTATGGCGTAACGTACTGGTCGTCACTAAATTTAATTTTTACTTCAGTAAAAGATACATTATGGAAAAGTATTTAAAATCATGACATTTTGAGGCTTTCGTCTTGATATATTCGTTACTTTTCTTTCATAACACGATAGTGAATAAAAAATGGAAAAGAAAATTAATTTTATATTACGATATTTTATGTTTATTGGTATAATAATAATAATATAATATTTTAATCAGGAATCATAAGCATTAACACTTGAATTTGTGTTAAGTTTTAGAAAATATACAGATCAAAATAAAATGCTCAAAACAGGCAGTTTTTCCTCTTGAAATATCATTTGACTAGAAAAAATAATCTGCCTTGCAATCAGAATAACGTAATCAAGCATTGTTTCATAAAAAGATAACAGGTTTCAGAGAAATTCAAAGTGATTACATTCGAAGCTGTATAACACATGTCATGCAATAATTAAACATCACGCAATCAATATAAAATGAGAATCACGAAAAAAAAATTAGTATCATACAGAGTGTACGAGAAATTATTATTGCTGTCAATTTATAGCCACAACCTCGTTCTAATGAACTTTCTGTTACACAAATGATCTTGGTTTTGATAATTATTATGTAACGCAATTTCTAGGTCATATTATTGTACCCTTAAGTAATGAAATAGAATATGAATTCGAGACCGCGTTGCGATCAATATTCAATACTTGTGTAATGATTCATTAAAATCGGTTATAGCTTCGCAATTGGAACAAAAACTAGGCTCAAAATTGTAAATTACGTTAGAATGATTATATCAAATCAATCGGGCATTCAATACAAACGTAACAGTATTGTTAACAATTGGAACTTGTTCATTCAATGTATTTATGTTAAAATTATTAACATCTAACAATGTGTTACTCTTAACTTCTAAAGCCATAACTTTAAGTCAATGGATTTCACAACCTTTGCAACGTTTTAGATCGACATGATAACTAAAATATCTACTCTAATCAGCAATATTAGACTAAGTTATATAATGCAGAAACACACTAAAGTACATCTGTGTATGGAACATGTCTTACCAAATTGTATTACGTTCGATAAATATGTTGACCGAGACATCTAACTTGGCCACACTCTATTTACTTACCTTTTGTAAGCAAGTATGCATTACATAATCTGAAACAAAAAGTTCTGCTTGTTAACGTAGCACAACTAAAAGTTGGTTGATCTCAACAAAACAATGCCATCCTCGTCGACATGTAAGTGTCAATACATATTATGTTGGGACCCACTTTCGCCCAACCTGCGTTTCGAATGAGCCGGTTTCACAAGATGCTGCCTATTGTATCCGTTCCACCTTATATTACGACATTAGGAATATGATTAAACTCTTCTTTGTGACATCACTTTTTTACTCAACGTGTACCCTTAACAGTTACGTTAAAAAGTATTTTGTCTGTTTTTACAAATGAATGTGATATGTTTACAGGTCGCAATTTGTGCTTTGCTGTCCCTTGCGGCGGCTCTGCCCCAGAGAAAAATAAATCTAAAAACTGATCCAGAGGCAGATGACCAGATACTTGCAGAACAGAACTACAACAACTACCAACAAGCTGAATACAGACAACAGCCTCAGCAGCAGGAGTACAGACAAAAAAACCAAATTGAAGACTTCAGGCCCAAGGTTCATTTGGAAACCACCACATTTATCCCTATTATTCGTTTCGACAAAGAGCAAGGCAATGATGGTAGCTACAAGACTTCGTAAGTATATTCAAAAGATCTATAAGTATTAAAAATATCGAAACATAGTTTTTTTCATAAAAAATTCCACTACATCACTCAAGGTTATTATTGACCCTTTCATGATTATACAGCTAAGGTAAATAATACATTTGCATAAACTAAGTATATCGTTCAAAAAATTCTGATTGATTCATAATAAAATTTAATGGTAAAATGTAATCTTACTATATTTGTCTAAGTAATATTATTTTATAAACATTACTAACTTGGCATACAAACAAACAAATTATAATGAGATGATTTCACATTTCATAACATGCGTGTTCATTATCATTTGGATCCTCTCATTCACGACATCTATCTCAGATGACCATGGAATCATGTAGATGGGTACAAGTTTCCATAAATTTATTAAATACGACCTTGACCACATACTTTTACTATGTTCGAGATTAAACACACTTAATCAACATAAATATGTTATATTGCTTAAGTATGTTTTTGTATGTAATTTAGTTATTACGGTTAATATTTCCTGCTTAAGACAAGTCTTTATTGAATTTCAGGTACGAAACCGGCAACAACATCCAAGCTTCCGAAGAAGGTTACCTGAAACATATTGGCGAAGACCAGAACGCCCTTGTCCAAACCGGTTCCTACAGCTACACCGCTCCTGATGGTCAAATCATCAATGTGGAGTACACCGCTGATGAATTCGGATTCAGAGTCAAGGGCGATCACATCCCCACACCTCCTCCCGTCTCCCCTGAAATCCAGAAAGGTCTTGACTTGATCTACGCTGGAATTAAAGCTAATGAGGTAAAATTAATCTTTCGAAATGAATGAGACTATCTTACAAAGTGTTGTTCTTGTGTAATGTAAATTTCATATCTTGACCCGGCTCAAAGTAGTGTCAAGAAATGCAGACATATTTAATTGCACAAATCTATTCACACGCCCTGTTAGTGTAGTCCATCTCCATATTGATGTTGAAATATTAGTAGAATCTTCATTTGATAGTACATATAATAATCACCAAATAACTTGTGGCTTTAGTAATAGTCCTAGAACACTACTACAACGTACAAACACTGCCAAATTCAGATGACTATATAGAATTCTGTATTATTGTAAAATGTAGGGACTGTTAGAGATACTATTAATGAACAACCGTAGGTGTGGGTTGCTTCTGGGAATATTGTACTCAAACTAATATAAAAATTCGTCACTGGAGTCCTTCGGGCTCAAAAATTGTAATATATCATGGTTACAATTATACAATTCTAAAATATGTGATTCTAACAACGAACGTCGCTGAATTTTTTCTGATACTAAAATAATTCTCCATTAATTTTAAGTGTCCAGTCAACATTTTGCAGCATATTAAGTAACTTAAGTAACTAGTATAGTTACTTAATATGCTACAAAATTTTGACTACTAAATAAGAGAGATACCTGAATCGAAGGCGAATTTTATTCCGATGAGGAAAATATGAGAATATATTTTTGATTGATTTAATCACAAAGACTTTTACACATATATTTTCTGTTTTTTTTTCAATTTATTCTAAATTTACTTGTACGCAAAGTCTGTAAAAAGGTATGCTTAGTCAAATAGCTATTCTTATAAGAAAGGCGTTGAATTAAGAACCTTCCTTTTCTTTTCGTCGGATACCGTATTGCTTTTGTTTTCTGTATTACTATAGTTACCCTTTTTGTTTTTCCAGGAGCGTGCTGCCATAGAAGCTAAGAACAACCCCCAGGCTGCCAGAGAACAGGAGGACAGGGCAGCTCTTGACTACAAAGGTGTTTACTATCAGCATTAAATAATATGTGGTTTCTCATAGACTCAGTTTTAATACCGTGAATGTTCTGATGGTAGAACCCAAAATGCCATAGAGTTTAAGACTAGGTTCGCCTATTATTTACTTCAAAACCGTCCGAGGTTTTCCACAAACAACCAAAAATCGTTTCCAGACTTTTAAAAAGCGTGACTATGATTGGAAACAAATGAATCTATAGATGAGCCATTATGTGTAGCCACGTATGTGTCGTGGCTTTTGCTTTTAATATTAGTGTAACAAAGGAAATTTAATACTCAAAATGTTATGTAAGATGTAAGAGTTCTTACTCCTAAAAATATTCTCACTACGTGCTATTGTCAAAAGACTCTTTGAATCTAACAAATGTTAAGCGTATCTAGCGTAAAAGCAGGCTTCTTGTATAGAATAACTGTTGATTTTCATATGCTTAAAGACTGTGGTTTTCTTCAATCAAAAGGAAGAACGGAAGACAGCTAACAACAACAACTTATCTTAATGTATTGTACAAATGTATGAACATAAAAGAAAGACTTTAATGACTATATACTACATAAAAATAGAAAAATGTTCAACAAATTGTAAAATATGCTAATATAAGTTTCAATGTGATACGACACCAATAAGCAAAGTGTTCAATTTATATTTTTAAACTTTTGTAAATATCTTACCATTAGTATTAAGTTATCTTTGTATTTTTGATTTTAAATAAACATGTTGTATAATATAGATTGTAATATTTCATTTCTATACACATATTGTAGAAATAGTAGTATGAACAAATCTTTTACTTTTATTTTTTAAATAACATAAAACGTAAATGTGAAATAATCTATGACTAACGTAAGCATTATAGACTTCAACTAGGTATTTAATTCCAAATCTCCCGTTGATTTAATAGTAAATTACGGCTTCATTAATGCGGTTGAAACATTAAAACAATCATTCATTAAAAAAGATTCGAAGTAATAATGAAGCATTTGAATATTAATTTATGTCTATAAAAACAACAGTAAAAACACATAATATAACGAATCATTATTTTAGTACTACACAACATAGATAGAAAGTAAAGTAAAAATTCATTATACAATCACAGGATATACACAGTATACTAGAATGTGACGTAATATACGTCTGACTCGGCTTTCGGCTAATGCTAGCTATTAACCTGTCAGTCTCGTCGACTTCCACAATTGAACCAGTTTTTATCATGTAATGATACTTTCATTGTGTATGAAATCACGACTTATTTATGCTTCGTTTAGTCTGGGCATGTAAATAAGAAATTGATCTCGTTTTTAACAACTAAACTATCTGGACATCAAGTATTTCTCGGTTTTGATATACATGACTAATCAGTCAATTTAAAAAGTTGAGAAGATTAAGGCCTTAGGGCCGCGCCTTTTAAAGTAAATAATGGATTTATACAATAATAAAACGAAACTGATGAATGTGGAAATCGGCATATGCAAATTTGGATTTGGCTTCACAATGATCAGTTATTATTATATTCCATAATAGGGGTTGCTTTTTACAACCCATTTGATTGATACAAGCCTTCAAACTTG
Organism: Euplagia quadripunctaria; assembly: GCA_963859945.1. Taxonomy (NCBI): domain Eukaryota; kingdom Metazoa; phylum Arthropoda; class Insecta; order Lepidoptera; family Erebidae; genus Euplagia; species Euplagia quadripunctaria. Next base: position 13,707,256 of record OY982562.1, on the reverse strand, counting down.
AGAGGAGGTCTTACACGGTGTTACTTCAACCATAAAATATTACCAGATGCACACTTATTTTATTTACCTTCGTAATATTATGATGTCCTTTGCAATATGTCAAGAATTCTGGACATAGTTACATTGCTCTAAAACTTGAAATCAATACTATCGTAAAATTTAAATGAATAACCAACCACCCACAACTTTGAAATCGAAAAAATTAAATAAATCGGCGTTAATGTGTAATTAGCTGCGCCGCGTACACGTTACACGCGTAATAAATTTGATGATAGCTTCTCCTTTGTCTATAGGTTATTTATTACATTACAAATCTGTAGAATAATAAAACAAAGACTGCATTATACTGAAACTTTTGTTAATTAAATGCTATTGTGTCTATATAAAGCTAAAATCTTATTTCAGCCTGTTACTTTCCGAAATTTGAGTCTTCAAACTTACAATCTCTGAGCTTTGTAGTATTTATGCTGATTAGTTGTAAGAACTGGCTAACCTGGGGTCAATAATGTGTCGTTTCGACGCTGTACATGTGGTAGTCCGTGTTTCACAATATAAATTTTATCTGACGTATCGTGTTTAATATTATGAAAATATTGTGCAATTCTAATTAAAATCACCGACATGCGCTTAATTTAACACTTACTACTATTACTATAGTAAAGTATACGCCATTTTAAGTTGCAAAGAAATGTGGAAGATTAGCTTATTTGTTTGAACGCTTGATTCTCAGGATTAACTAGTCACGATACCACTTACGACTTACTTAATGTGATTTATATGGTTTGTTTAACTTTTATTGACTGTAAGTAGTGTTTATAAAAGAATATGATTTATAACCACCACCTACAATCAATAACAGTTAAACAAACCATCTGGACAACCATCGGGCTGGTGTCGTGTAATCTTGATTCTTCTTAAAACAGTGCCATCTTCTGGATTTTCAGATCTTATATTGAATTTGATTAAAAAAAATAAACAGTTAAAGTCCGTATTGCTTTTATTTTTTATTAAGTAATGCTAGCTACCAAGTATTTGTTTATTATTTATATAGATTTTCGAGCATTTATAATCACGTATTAATATATAGATATAATCTATATATTAATACGTGAAGCGAAAACTTTGGATCCCTTTTTACGAAAATTGTGCGGACGAAGGAGTATGAAATTTCGCACACTTATAGTTAATTCATAGTGGGCGATGGACGAAGATATCGCGTAACGTACAGAAAGAAAAAAATGTCAAACTGAGAACCTCCTCGTTATTGAAGTCGATTTTATTTCTCACTTTTTTAATGGGTCAGTTTGTAGTTTATGTAAGTTACACTAGCCTAATGTCAACTGCTCATCACCTTTTACAAAAAATTGCTTTTCCCGGTACTTCAACTTTACCTTCATCTTGTGCATTGACATGAGCATACATTGCTTAGCAACCACTTTAAATTAATCGAATCGCAACGTGAAATACTTATTCTTGAGTAGTTCCAGTGGTCATCGATGTCTTCATCATCAGTTCCATTTTACCAAATGGTTCTTTCCGAGAGCAAATGCACGAACATGTTTTACGGTAGAATGTCGCAGCTCATAATAAAATTTATAAGTCTGTAACACCCTAATGTATATACCCATATTCGCAAATAAGTAAATGATTGATTGATTGATTGAGTTCTTATAAAAAATATCCAAATCTCTATAGGTGTACCTACAAAATTTATAGAGTTCAGCCGTCTTCAAGTAATCGGGTAACATGCAAAAAAAAAAAGATTCTATTAAATTCTATTAAATAAAACATATAAACTATAACTTTGTTTACCAAGATAATAATAATACTAAATAAAGGCTAAATAATAATAAATTGGTACGTATTATTCTGATATACAAATTAACGTACCTGTTTTTCTGCTGCCAATATGAAAAAGGGAATGTTCAGTGGAATTAAAAACCTGTTTATACAGAGTTTTTACACGATTCTCCTCCATGGCTGCACTTATACCTTATATCATCATTTACGTGGGTAACAGAAGTGGCGTTTTGAATCTCAGTGAATGAAGATTACACGTTATGCATTGAAGTAGGTACTTGTATCGACCTGGGTAGCGAGGTAGGAGAATTCAACTGCAACAGCAAGGATCTTTAAAGTGTGTATTTAGGAAAAAGTGTATCTATGTACCGAGATGATCGGTGTTCTAGAACCTAGTATAAGCTATGTTTAGTTTGGTACTCCAGTATTTTTGTTATTAACTAGGAAAGTATGTACTACGGAAATTTTATTTTTTACAATGCCATAATAATTTAATTACTAACTTAGCAGAGCAAAAAAATATTTAGTTATTAGTTACTAGATTTTGCATTGTTATTGGGATAGTAGTATAGATACCCCATTTTTTTCTCTAAAATTTATTCACGAAAACTAAAATATGTAGTAACAGATCTAACTCGTACCAAGAGTTAGATCTGTTGCTACACATTTTAATTATTGAATACTATTTATTATTATTATTATTTTAAGTGCCTAGTGCTACCTCCACCATTTCTGGTCTTTTGTAGCGTACCTTTGCTTTACAGCTGACTTATGGTTTCGAGAAATCTCCAGATCCTATCACCAGTGATTGGAACCTTAGATAAATACTTCGGTAACGCATTAGTGGGTTACAAAAGTATAGAATATGCATTGCAGTTTATTCTGCCTCTTGACAGAATCTGCATATTGTGTTCTCACCCAATTTTAGGTTGAATATATATGTTTGTTCAGTTTGCAGTGTCCGGTGAGATTGCACTGCACAGGTTCTGTATCTTTTGAGCTCATGAAGTTCTTTTGATACTTTGTTATGAATTATAGTAGACCTTTATTAAGACCTTTATTCCATCTCTTGTGTATAGGGCGTTTATGATTGAATAAGCTTGCTGTTAGGTGATTTGATACGATTGAATACTAAGGGACCGTGAATTATTATTAAAATAAATATTTGATGATTGTATACAAGTCATCGAAAATGATAGTACATTACCTACCAGATTACGAATATTAAGACTTCGGTCCTATAAGAAAAATAAATAAATGAAAAATATAACATATATCTAATGATCTTTCAATTGTAAATGCTCCCAAAAAAACGGGATCAATCACAGTGACGTCGAACCAGACAATAAATGCTATTAAGACAAGATCATAGTTGTGGATATCTGTGATATTGATTTATTCTCACGCCTTATTTAGGTCCGTGAGGCCCAATGGTACGGGTAAATGCGTATATATACGAGGTGCCTGTGGGTCTAGTGGTGACTGATCCTGACTGCTGAGCCAGAGGTCGTGGGTTCGATTCCAGGACCCAGGACAAATATTTGTGTGATGAACACGATCATTTGTTATGTCTGAGTGTAATTTATCCCACTAATGTTATAAATGTAAAAGTTTGGATGGATGGATGGATTAATGTCTGTTACTCTTTCACGCAAAAACCACTGAACCGATTGCGATGAAACTTAGTATGTAGATAACTGGAGACCTGGATTAACGCATAGACGACTTTTGATCCCGATATTCCCACGGGATTGGGACTTACGTGGGTGAAACCGCGGGGTGCTGCTAGTCTATAATAATTATGTAGTTAGTAAATATAAGTATGTTTATCAGTAGTCTGTTAGTGTCTAGTTTGGGCCGTGTGTGAGGTGTGATAAAAAAAATAGTATTTTTGGTCCCTGTATTTTAGAATAAATCTTAAAAATTGCACACCTAACTGTAATTGTGAATTGCAGAGTAGAAGCACTTGTAGGAGTAAGGTGCTACCATCGTATGAGCGAAGGTGTATAACGGTGTATTGCAGTCATACCTACTTCTTATACCTTTTTTGTATAAACGGATTTATTTACTGCCTAACTCTAAAGTACGTACCCTTAAATGGTTATGATGCTGTTCGAACCATATTAATTTCATTCCCTTTGGTTGAGGAGATTACTCAAGTTCAAATTCGTAGTAACATACCTTTAGGTTAGTTCAACTTACTAAATATTATTTATACGTGTAACGAAACGTATCTGTCGTAAACATATCTGTCGCACACTTTTAATCTGAAAAGAATTAATATATATATAATAATATTCTGTAAAGTAACTGACAGACAAATAATGTTTCTCAAAGCATGTAATTCCACTAATATTATAAATGTGAAAGTTTGGATGGATGGATGTTTGTTACTCTTTCACGCAAAAACCACTGAACCGATTGCGATGAAACTTGGTATGTAGATAGCTGGAAACCTGGATTAAAGCATAGGCTACTTTTTATCGCGATATTCCTACGTGATCGGGACTCACACGGGTGAAAACGCGGGGCGCTACTAGAAGTACATAACGTGTCTGATCTATTCTCTCCCTAAGAAACCATAATATTTCATGCTATGTTCGTAATAAATATTCATAAATATATATATTGCGAATAATCATAAATATATTATATCTAAAGTATGACGACTTAATTATAAACCAATAAATCATTAATTTATATTATTAAACTACTATATACTGCAACAACATCATCTACATAATGATGTTTTTTTTTATGGTTTAGGGGGCAAACGAGCAAACGGGTCACCTGATGGTAAATGACCTGTAACTCGAGAGTAAGAGTTGCCGCCCTTTAAGGTGGGAGTAAGAGAAGAGGGGGAGGGGGGGAAGAGTGGGAAGAGTGGGAAGAGGGGGAGAGAGGAAGGACGGGAATAGGGGAGAGGGAAAGTTTAGGGCCTCCGGTAACCTCACTCACGTGGCGAAATGCAATGTAAGCATTGCTTCACTGTCGGTCAAATAATATTGACGTATTTAACAAAGTTTACTCATTAACCTACCCTCTTTTCTTTTCGCGGACGCCTTATTAAAATCTCACTCTATGTCATTCCCACTATTAGGAAGAACAACGGCGACTAATGACACGTCACATATCGAAATTCATCAGGCCGCTTAGGCTCTACATACAGACACTCGAAAAACAAACCCCTAATCGGGTTAAAAGCAACGTCTAAAATTGTTTACTTTAAAGAAAGAACACTTTAAATTAGAACATACCAAAATATACGGTGGTGGCGTGTTTGTAGTCTTTATTCTGCCTATTACTTATAGGATTAAACGAGTATTGAAAACAGATTAAAAATACTAACAGGCATAAAATACCTGCCTAAAAAGCAAGTAAAATCTAATAATTAATTCAGTTTAGTTAAAATTTTGATTGAATTGTTTTAATTCAATCAAAATTGAAGCTAGATTCAATGAAGGACTACAAGTATCATTAAAGTAACTATCTGCCCAACGGTTATGCTAACAGTCATGCGATGTAGAGTTTGCACTGCAAGTCATCAACATAAATCCATTTTTTTTCTTGCCGTAAGAAATAAGTGTTCAATTTCTGCCAGCATCAAAACTGATGAATGTGGGAAGCACCTCCACTGTAAAGAAGACGATGGAAAAGGAGCAATACTCGGAGGATACGCGGAGAATTAATAGGGTCTAAAAGACATCAAGCGGAAGCGGAAGAAGGAGGCCAATAGCGAAGAAATTCATAATATGTGGTACACCATCTACTGCTGAACACAAAGAGTGTTATTGCAGAATCACACTACAACGGCTTACTGTCACTTTCACCGTCTAGTGGGGGAACGTTTCAATAATTCTCCAGGTTATAGGGCCTCCCCATTACCTCTTCATCTTCGTTATAACCCGAGATATGCCGATAAGTTTGGAACTAACAACAAAAACCAAACACCGTTTTATCGTTAGACAACCCTTAAGAAGGCCTTTGGCCTTTTAAGCCCTTTAAAAAAAGTTTGAATGACTACAAAAATCTACAAACTATTAAAAGCAAAACAGTGATTACATTGGAAAGGAAGACAGGTTTAGTTCGTCCTTGTTATAGGTGAAGGACAGAAATAAAACATATTCCAAACATGTTTTAAATTATTATTATGTAATAAAAATATTAATATTTACGATTTAAAGTTCTTGTAATTAATTATGTTGAAATCCTTGAAATTGGTTATTCTCTGAGCTTCAATACAGGTAATTACTATACAGGATGAATTTTCAACTTAATATAAGAGTATAAAAGAAATAGATGATTAATGTAGTAGAATTTAAGTTCTGTTATATTTAATCTGAATCTGAAATGACTGTTAAAATGTTTAATACACGCTCAAGTTTAAGGAATTTACAGAAAGCCATATAAATCAAATAATATAATCATATAATACGTCATCTTTGAAAAAGAATTTTAAACGAAATTAAAGTTAAAAAAAATATATTTTAAATGCTAAGTTAATATCTCAAAGTCAAGTCTGAGCGTCCACAAACGTCAGGGCTATACAATAGGTAAGGCTTGCATTTAGGCATTATTCACATGCTTGTGAAGACGTTAGTGTGCTCCGAACAGGCAAGCATGGCGAACACTGAACTTGTTTCGGCTATTGCGTTTCATTTATCACACTTTTCTTTTGTTCCGTAATCAGAGTCAAGATAAAGAGTAAGATTATAACGAAATAAAACTATCATAACTCTATCTAGCTATGATAGTTAGCCTTAACAAGTTAATAAGTAACACTCAATCGACGAAAATGTACTTAGAGAAGTAAAAATGAATATTTAGAACAAATTCCATTGAGAATTAATTAGATGAGGCAGTTATTTGTGTAAAACAGGTAGTAAGTATTAGTTTATTGGATTCGTATTGGAAAAATAAAATCTATCCTTATTTTTATGGTTCTCATGAACTTTGCATCTGTAATGACAAAACAATTACAGTGCAAAGTTATTTATGGCAATATTTCAGCGAGAGTATAGTTTTGTTTGACCAGAGACTCATTTTGCAGTCGGGTATTTCCGTCCAACACTTCCCAAACTTTTGTTGGAAACGCTCTCTGATCTCGGACAAGCTTGTTCAAGCACATGCAAGCTAAGTCCTGTAGTCCCGTTCACACGCTTGTGCTGGTACCTGCTAAAATTTGGTAACCCCGTAAACTTACTATAATACCTATTCACATCATTTGAAGGCAACCAGAGGCAAGTAAACAATAGGAACGTTTTAATACGCTTACTTTTGCAATATAAGAAAGCTTATATGTTAGAAATACATCTAGGTACCTGACTAAATGCAAAAAACTACTTATTTAATAACTAGCTGCACCCGATATGAGTTGCAATGCCATTTTTTTTATATAGATTTTTTGGGCCAGGAACCCTCACGGCCATCTCAAGAACACCATACCAAAGTTTCATTACAATCTGATCAATGATTTCGGAATGCATAGAGGATAAACTTACAAACATTGATTTTTATTTAAATAGATTTAAATGGAATTATTTAGAATATTTAAAAATTTTATACACAATTTTAGTATCATGGAAAAAGAAGCAATACGTAAAAGTAGACATGCATAGCTATAATATTTGATTAAGAGAAATACAGAAAATCCGATCACATGATCGGATTTTCTGTATTTCTCTTAGTCTCATTTCCGCGAGAATTATCTTATAAAAGAATTGTAAAGCTACCGCATTTCTCGAGTTTTTCTTACTTCACTTCTTCACGATGAATGAAGCGGCTGTAGCGTAATCGCCAAGGCATCGGACTTGCGGTCGAGTGGTTGCGGGTTAAAACCCCACCCAATGCACTACCGACATGAACCCACTCCTAACGCAAGTATTTAGCTTAGCTGGAGGGGTTAACAAGAATACTAGTAATGTGTTATCCACGTTACTAGTAGCCGACCATATACTTTTACTACATATAAAAGATGTGCTTGCAGCAACATAATTCAAATATTGATTGTATTTTTGATAATTTAATCATAATCGATTACAGAGTATTTTTTTACAAATTGTAAATACCTTTACCCTATGTTCAATTAATTATATTACCGATCGGTCTAGTCGTTTCAGGTAATGGTAGATTCAAACAAACAAACTCTGCATTTATGACTACATAGACATAAAATTTTAGGCTCTTCATATCAATAGTTTACCATAACCTAGCAGCTTTATATTGACGATTTACTACTTCTCTTAAATTATATCTTAGTTGACCTTACCACTTAAAGTGGTAATGCTAATTAAACGCATAGGTTGACATCAGATATAAATTGCTAGGCATTTGTACAAAGTTATGGCGATTACTTTGTTTGAGATGTCAGTGAGTAAATAAATGCCTTGAAAAGCATATCAGTACATCGATAAAAGCTTATATATAAATTATGGTTTATCGTTTTTCTGAAAAATTATGTTTTTATAATACAGAGAAGATAAACAGCTAGACAGAGAATATTTGTACATAATTATATCCCAACTGGAAACTCTATATGATATTGTCGAAAGTTTACGCGAATGTTACACATTGAAATAAAACTATTTTTAACGGATTCTATCGTGATTTATTTGGTGTTACACACACTGTGTATAGAAAAAAGACCCATACTGATAGGTACTTAAACGGTGAATCTTACCACCATCCAAAACAGCTAGCTACCGTGGGGATCTCTTTGTTTCAGAGAGCCCGTGGGATCTGTGACAAGAAACACCTGGACGCTGAGCTGGCACATGTCAAGCACGTACTGCAAGACAACAAGCTCCCACTACCGCGCCTCCGTCACAGATCCCAAGAAAATCCAGCCACTGTCGAGCGCCAGCCTGCCATTCTACCGTATGTATGAGAAGTTACTGGCAAGATTGGCTACATCTTGAAGCGAGCTTCAATCAATACATACTACAAGCCGCCAACGAAGATAAGTCAATTTTTACCATCTGTCAAGTGCCAAGTACCTCTACAAGATGCAGGGGTCTATAAAATAGACTGTGACTGTGGGCTCTCGTACATTGGTCAAACCAAAAGAAGCATTGGCACCCGCGTCAAAGAACACATTGCTGACATAAAACACCAACGCTCGATGAAGTCTGCTGTGTGTGAACATGTGCAACAAGGGACCAACCATTACCTGCGTTTCGATAAACCACAGGTACTCGCGAAAGAACACCGATTCCTACCAAGGATGCTCCGTGAGGCTATTGAAATTAAAAAACAACCTAATTTTAATAGAGAAGATGGTTGGAACGTACCACCAGCTTGGGATCCGATTATCCACTTACTCAAACCCAAGAAAATACAAAACACAGCAAGGCTTCAAGACACTTTGAGCTCATTCTGCGTAAATAGTAACACCAACAATCAACAAACCTTGGGAACTTTGAGATAACTTTGCGCTTCGATAAATGAGACGACCACCATCTTAGTCTACCCGTGACCATGGCTGCTGAAAAGCAACTGAAACGTCGGGATCAGTGTAAATAGTGAAATAACACCAAATAAATCCATTAAAAATAGTTTTATTTCAATGGAAACTGTATGCCACCCTGTAGACGAAAAATGAGGGAGTAGTTAGTAGCAGAAGTCACCGAACATTTGAAGTATCTCCCCCTTAATATTTTTTTGTGTTCTTGTTTGATAAATAGGGGAAGACAAGGCCACCACCTTAAGAACTCAAAAACAATGATAGAATACGTGGCATACCTAACGTGTAAAAAAGTTATAATTTTTTTTTATTGTTATTACAAACTTTTATCATTATTATTTTTATTTATTATTTAGTTTCACTTGTCCCGCTGTCTGTCTGTAATAAAATCCTGCAAGTTACATTTGACACACTTCCCGGTTTCCGATTGAGCTGAAATTTTGAGGGCATATTTATATTGCGTGATAATGCAATATTATGATGATATGGAGCTGATCTGATGATGGCTGGCCACCTTCCAGCTGGACAGCTGGAAGGTGGCCATAGGAACTCTGTAATGACACGACGCAACCCCATCGAGTTTGGACTAGTTTGATTCATCTTGACGAGTACTTTGTCTTTAGATGGTATCCAGGGTCTTATGATGGAGCTGGAAGGTGGCCATAGAAACTCCGTTATAAAACGACATAACTACATCGAGTTTGGGCTCATATAATTCGTCTTGATGAGTACTTTGTCTCTAGATGGCATCCAGGGTCTGATGATGGAGCTGGAAGGTGGCCATAGGAAGTCCATAATAATACGACACAATCCCATCGAGTTTAGGCTCGTTTGATTCGTCTTGACGAGTACTTTGGTCCTAAATGTATGTAACCAGGGTTTGATAATGAAGCTGGAAAGTGGTTAACTGGTTTGTTACATATTTAGTTTAACATTTTTAAATCTAAATATTTTGGAGATTTTATTTATACTATAGTATAGACTTTATTAAATATACCGCTCCGTAGTAACATACATATATAATATTGACTACGGTTTATGACTAGTTAAATTATATGTTCAATTTACAAACATTATATCTATTAACTAGTGATTCTGCGAATATTAGATCTGTGTTAGATAGTGGAAAGTATTACTGATAATATAATCCACTGCTACTCCTCCATTTCTGCTCCCCTCTGGGTAAACGGGAATATTATGGACTCTGAAGTTTACCTTTAAATTTTTTTTCTTAAGAATTGAATACTCAATATTATTACCAAATACGATACTACTAAAATGCTGCACAATTTTCCTACTTTATCTACCTTTGGCAATTTTTTTCACAGAACCTTGATACAATCGCGCATTGTTATTATATGGTCAAAATCAGTCGATAAACACACTGCAGAAAACTTCTTTTATCCTCTGATAAAAGAAGTTTTCAGCACCTTGTTTAGAATTGAGTACTTATTGTTATTACTTATCAATTAAAATAACCTATCACTAAAAAGTATAAAACTAAGGATATCTCAAGCACCAAGATTCTTCAAAAAGTTGAGAAATACGACGTGTATACACATGGCAGACGATAATAGAATAGGAAAGACCTAAAATGTTCAGGCTTCGGTCTATAATATAAACATCAAAATATATAAAATACGAGTCAATATTTCCCATTCATTTATTCAGATATTAACAATTTATACATTGCCCTCGTTGAACTCGGTACTAAAATTGTGCAATCTAATTAAATTAAATAATTGTGTAAGCATTCTGAATAATTCCAAAAATTGTTTGGATAATTTGGTTTCCATTAGTATATGATTGTTTAGTATGCATACAGGCACGTTTCTTAGCGTGCATACCGTAGCGAGATGTACTGAGATCGTAGGGATGCGCCAGCGTCAGGTCGCACGAAGTTCATAGGTAAACATGCCGCTATATAAAGCCTGTGCAGTGTCAACGTGCACACATTTGTTGTGTTGCCTGTGATTGCATCCAGTCCTTTTGTACAAACATCCTGCCCCACACCCTGCAACAATGGTGAGAAATAAATTTATCTTTAAGTTATTGAAAATTTAGTTTTCAAGTGTCAGCGTGGAATTTAATAGTAAAATGTGTACCTTTTAACGAATTTTAAACAATTTTCTACTTATCATATTTTCTAAGTACTACTTAACTTATACTAAAACTACAGACAAATAATTTTAGAAATATAGTATTATAAAAGAAATATTTTGAGAACAAATATAATATTATTATGATATTTACTATTAAAGATTTTGTGAAAAATTTTTTGCTGTAACTATAATAGCCTAGTGGCATCTAACGCCAAATTGTTTAAATTCAAGCCCCGTTCGCGGACCTCTGATTTAGAAGTTTAGGTGCATTAGTTATCACTTGCTTAATACCGCCAAAGAAAAATATTGGGTTTACACAGGACTGTGCTGTTCGTTAGGCTAAACTGTCACAACTGTGACCTTAAAAAATCAGAAATCATTTATTTCAATTGAACCCATTAAAGGTACCTTTGAATTGCCAGGAGTAGTAGTCAGTCAGACTAAGTCAGTCGTGAAGCTAGTTGCTGAATTTAATATATAGGCCGGCTTATAATAGAAAGAGCCCCGTGCTCAGCGATGAGAAAACTTTTACACAGGGCTGGTTTTTCAAAACCAGATAATAATGAAAGTTATATAACTTTTACCAGAAATAGCAAAATCAAATTCAATCAAAACAAGATTAGTAACGGTTGTGGTTAACATTTTTATACATAGGTACTTATTTAGAATTCTATTACAAGAAGCAAATGCGCACTTTTTGCAACATGTTAACTGTTGAACTTTTAAATATAATGATTAACTAACAGAAACGTAGCATGAATACAAATTATACTACATCTTCACATTCTTTATTTCTGTTTATGTCTAAGTTTAGTCTTTAAATTAAAAAAATCGTTAAATTGAAAATGTCACTCATATGAACTTTAAGCTTGAACCTTTGAAGTAGATACAATGAGAGAAAATGTACTTCTACAACCTAAAAATACAATTAGTCAAATTTAAACTTATTTTAAGAAATAAGTACAGGCGATTGGCATACAGTTTTCTTACATTATGAAAATGCTACACTCAGCAGAACATACATACTTAAAACATCTATATGTAATAAATACATATATTTATTAATTATCGAAAACGCTATGGAAGTGTAAGATTAGGCTAAAGGCTATATGTGTGTAGATTAGAGATCACCTGGTGGTCGAATTTCGACGATAATTAATTAATTTTTAAGTGTTTTGTTTTATATCATTGAACTATCACGGTATAAACTTTTTGTAGCACGACAGGTCAACATATATGTAACAGTACATACATAAAAACTACTACAAAAATGTACTTGTGTCCAAACATGTAGATTTTTGTAGCAGTTTTTTGCATCGTTTTGTAAATTTATTGCACATATTGATTAAAAATTTTAGCTTTCGGCATATTGACATCTACATATAAACTTTAAGTATTGTGCATTTCATATTCCTCCTTGCGCAAAATTTGTTTAAAAAGGGGTACAAAGAATTCTCTTCACTTATAAGAAGAAGAAGATTAATTATCGAAAACTAAATCCTTGTGTAAGATTGGGTTAAAGGATTTATGTAGATAAATCACCAATCAGTTACCAGTTATAAAATAAATCGTACTCCTACATGCTTAATGGCAATTGTACATATTTGTTCGTTATACTGTAGGTCAATACTATTGGTATGTTCAATGATATATTGGGAACACGCAAATGGCATCGCCGATGTTGCGATGTTTACTGCACAACTTGCAATCATTTGAAAAGTGTGCTTCTTTATCACACTTTTGTCCAAAAAAAATGCTGCCTGACCAAAAACACTCATACGTCTGATTGTGCGATTGAAGACAATTTATCTCACAGTGACAGTGTGAAGATTAGTCTCAAGGAATAGTATTCTTGATTTTCAGCAAAAATGTTTGCTTGGTTGGTCAGCATTTTTGGGAATTTTTATACTGGAATATCATTATATTTTTTTGCGAGGAGCCCTATTTTTTTCTAAAATAAAGGTAGCCTAAATTACTTCTTACTACATTAGCTATCTACAAGTGTCCCGTGGAAATCGGTCCATCCATCCCGGAGACGGACCAACCAGATAGACAATTTTTAAAAATTGATTTTTGGTATAAGCACCGTGTAAACATTCAGATACAGTAAAAAAAAGCTAGTATTATGATATTATCAAACAGACACTCCAATTGTATTTATTTGTATAGATATATAGATGAAGAGTAAAAGACAAAAATCCGACAAATAATAAATAAAGATAACGTTTAATATTGACTTACAAACATTTTTGAGACATTTACCTAATAAATATTCTTTGACTAATTTACGTTTTTCAAATAATTCTGTTCTCTTGATTAAGCCTGTGTTGATATAAAACAATGAATAAAGGTCATTGACATTCTAATTAATCGTTAAAAAAATACCGCAGTGGAACAAGGCAAACGCGTCAATGTTTATATGATTAGGTAACTGTTCAAGTGAAGCTCACGCGATCTCACTTCCTAACAAGTCAAGATCACAATTATTTGTAGGCACTAATATATTCTTTGAAAAGTAACTCCCGCAATACCGTGTACCGGATAGATAGAAATAACAATTTGTTAATCAAATCAATAATTGCCTCTTAAGGGAATCGACTGACAACACTCGAATCAAAAGCAGTTATGGGGTTGAACCACTGTAAAGCGTCTTCAGATAAATATACTTTTACAAGGTACAAATGATCTGATCTGATACAAACTCTTTGGTGGTATAATATGGATTATAGTTAAAGATTGCCTCCCTACAATGTTTTTGAGCTTATTAAAAAAAAGAAGAGCGCGAAGTTTCGTTTAAATCTATATGCTAGTGAGGTGGATCCATAAGCACATCCTGATGATCTGATGTTAAGAACTGACATCTAACGGTAAAGAATGCTAAAAATAGAAATTGTGTTATATTCTTTTTTTGAGCTTGAAACTTTATTACCAGTACTATCATTTACATGACTGCCCTGTTGGTCTAGTAGTTAGTGATCCTGATGGCTGAGCTAGAGGTCGTGGGTTCGGTTCGCACCCAGGACAAATAATTGTATGACGAGCATGATCATTTGAGCTGTGTCTGGGTGTAATTTATCTGTATAATGTATGTATTTATAAATATGAAGATAAGTATGTTCACCAGCAGTCCGGTTACCATAGTACAGGCTTTACTAAGTTTGGGATCAGACGGCCGTAAGGAGTGTCAAGTGAAAAAAATGTATTTGCTGAGCTTGAAGCTTTATTACCAGTATCATTATCATGATTTACTTGTACTAGTTAGTTCAGGTCGAACCCATTTAGAGAAATAAGTACATGTAATGTACCTTGGCAACATCTAAAAGTCAATGTAAGCATGTTCTGCTGGAACATACTTACAATATCTAAGTAATAAATACATAATATATTAATTGTCGAAAATAATAATGTCTATTGTTTCAATAATATATAATAATATCTATTGTTATTCGTAACTCCTCTGTGGCGTGGTGGTAGAGTCGCGGGTTCGATTCCTGCTCACTGCAAATACTGCATGAATAAGTTTATTTGCATTGATATGGGTTTGGGTTTTTATGCGATAAAGAAAGATGCTTCTTCAATGATATTCTAATGATAGGTTTTAACAAACATGATGGTTTGGTAACTTAGGAAATCCAAATGAAAATGTGGGTTAAAATTAACGTAGCTAACGGTAACTTGCGGTAGTCAATCAGAACCTGCACAAAGAGATATTTTTTCAAGTTTGTGAATGCAGATGAATGCTACTAAATTACACTCAGCTGTAAAAATGTAAACAATCAGGAATTCAATTACTTAACAGTAAGGGTTACACTGACACAACAATACAATACAGTTAGGATTTAAAATTCATTATACATTCTGGAAAGTCAGAATAAGTAAGTTTTAATGAACTTTGGCCGGTCGCTAGATTTGTATTTACAAAAATTACAGTCCATAGTAATAGCAGTAACAATTAACACCATTTTTATACCATGTTATTTCTTATCACGGTTAAAAGTCATAAAAGAGTACAATCGTACGTATGCGCAACCACAGCTAACCATAGAAATATTATCTTAGTTTAATAAGCCTCAGATCTTCGGTGGTGGTTTCTCAATTAACTAGATCTAGGGTTTCACAGGGATAATATATTTTTCTTAAAGCTGTAACTCGAATACACAATGTTAACAACTCAAGCAAAAATGTACAGAAAACTTTCTCATTGTGCTTATAACTTTTACCTCGAAACAATTTTAGTATGTAAATTTATTACTGTTACCTTATCGCGGGTCAAATGTCAACACGTGTTCCATGAACAGGAGTTCAAAATACAGTTCTGAGATCGTTGTCGCATCACGGAATCCTTTCTTACCTCAAACCAACAATTTCTACCTGTCTACATCACGTTTTCGAGACGAGCAAAACTTCCTCTACAAAGTTTGCACAATATCAATCGTAAAATATAATGTAGTCATTTTCCAACAAAGGACTTTTGTAACTGACGGACGAAATGTATTTATTGCGCGTGTAGGTAAGGTTGTCGACATGTGCAATATGATTTGTGTATAGTATGACCATCTCACACTGTAATTTTTGGGACAGTGCTAATCAATTTAATGTAATATAAATGTATAGTTACCATTTAAAAATTACATAGTGATATCTACAGATGATGTATCACATTACAGTTTAATCCTTTGATTTCTTGCTAATTTTATGCTTCTGAAGTAATTTATTACCTTATATTAGTAAAGGTTAAAACATGTTATTTTTGTAGTATGTATTTAGGAAACACAAATATATATTTTAAAACTCCACATGCGTATAATTGTACGGCTAAGAAACATATACTTTATTACATGAAAGGAAAGCAATCTAGACACAGAAACAAGATTTTACTGTTTGGACATTCGACGTCATTCAACCCAAAATATATGGAAGTGGAGGGGATTGCAGATACTGAGTGGAAAGGAATGGTCGACTAAGTAAATAAGAACTTATCTATCATAAGTTAAATTCTTCCTTGACATTTAAAAGCTAAGGTGCAATTGTGTAATAGTAACGAAGCTGCATATTTTACGAGTTATGTGTGTCGAATTTGCTAATTTGAATGGTCAAGTAACCACCCAATATAAACATTACCGTTGTAGATTCACTCCTGAGAAACTAGTAATGAAAAAATAATCACTAAATTTATTTTACTAAAATCCACTAAAATCTAAATAAATAGCTACCCATCAAGGAAATATCAGCGGTGAGTGGTCCATTCATCTTAACAGTAAAGATTAATAACACATTATATTAGAGTTGTGATAGTCCATTCAATAGTCATACAGTGCTTACACATTCACGTTTTTGACATGCTGTTGCGGCCTCAACATTATTGAGACAAATTAAAATTGCAATGACTGAGCGAATATTCGCTGTGTGAATTTAAACCTTTCTGAAATCATTTGAAATTCATGCAAGACTGTATGTGTAAAATCTTAAAAGTCATGCAATTACTTATTTTTTACCTAAAGGTTTAGCGTATAGCAAAGTAAGCATTATGAAGCTGTTCAGCTTGGTATTACTGATGTCCTGTAGTTTCCTCATTGGGTAGATCAGTGGTTTGTCTCTAACTCTGTATTTACAAGGTTATAATTGATACTTGGCAAAATGTAATCTACCAACCAAATGTAAAACTCTAGTAACCAAGGCTCGTTCTTTCTACCCATTATGCTCTGTCCATTAATTTTTTTTGACAGTTCGATAAATTGTCAATTAGTGATGACAAACTATGTTACCGATTTGAATAATATAACAATTGTTTTATTTAAAAAGAAGTTTCAATCGATTTGAAAAAAGTTGTTAAAACTTAATTTTAGCTAAAAATACTGAACTTGTTTAAAAAATTATTTTACACTCGTTTAGTATTATACATACAAATTGATTATTCATATTACAAAGGACTCAAGTGGCGAATCTAGTGTGTATCATCTTTCATTTTTGTTCATTAGTCTTAGCTTAAACTTGAATTTCAATCCTTTTGAAGTATTTTTTTTTCAAATATAACTAAATATAATCATAGACGAAAAGCTTTTAATACTAGTTTAGAAATAGGTAATATCGATATTTGAATATGCAGTGGAAACATTTGTTCACATCACTACGTACAATAGAACGTAACACTTTTCATTGCGTATAACAAAAATCATTTATTTAAAAAGACAGTACACTACTAGACTACATGTACAGTATCATAATGTTTACGATTGGGTATAAATAGTAAAGTCAAATGACAATAGATACAATCTATATATTTTTCTAATTTTAATTTTATAAACGTTGACACAGTTAGGTTCTCAAGCCATTGTCAATAAGAAAATAAACGAATTGAGAGAGTATAATGATGTGCGTCATCATTTGTCTACTCTACTATATGAGCAAAAATTCAAAAGTGTTCAAATAATTAACCACATTAAATGAGATTAAGAGGGTTTATACTTGTCTGAGCGCAATTTGTGTTTTCTTTTGGTAACTTTACTGACTTAAGTTACAAAACTTAAACAATTTTTATTACGACATTCCGTCGGCGACGGATCATCACCTCGCGCCTATGCAAAAATTTACAAAACACATTAACCTATATGATGCTCATATTCATTAAACACACAGCATAGTTATAGGTCATGGTAAATTTTCAATAATTGTTTTGACATAATTTATTTATTATAGATGTAAATAGATAAACAAATGAGCTGTCTTTTGTCAATTTGATCTAACTATCTGACAATGGAACACTTACTTAAATCACTGAAAGGGCACAGACTCTAGCAAGCAGATTTTTTCAAGAAAAACATATTTTTTACCTAGTTAAAACACCCAAAAGGCGCGATGGAAACAAATTCTCTCAAAGACATTATAAGATTGTTGCTATCTTTGTATCTTAACTACTACTTACTACTTACTTACTAATACTATCGATATTTGAAATTTATATGTATATGTGATATACCGCAGAAATGAAAACTTGTGTTCCAATTTCACGTTTAGGTTTGTTAACGGATTCAACAATACCACAACTTTTTACATCACAGTTACTATTTCACATATCCATTAGCCATAATTTAAAAAAAAACAGAGCACCACGTAAAACATCCTGCTACTGCATATCTTCCCTGACTAATATTAGGCGGCGACACTAAATATGTTGATCAGGATGATTTTCCACGGTTCAATAGTAACACAGAAGACATTGCATGAATAGAAGGGATGTCAGAGATATAATTGTGAATCTAGGAATTGAAAAAACCGCGCTATACTGTCTCTGTCTATTCCTTCAAAAATAGTTTCTTAGTTTACTGACTACACATATAAATCTTCCGACAATGGTTAGCGGTTCAACACATGATTTCTATAAACTAATTTCATTGTTCACGAAGAAAGCACTTTCAACTCGGTTGGTGTCTTCCGGCACCTGATATGTGCATACGTTGCTCATTGTGGTTGACGCATTTAATACAACGTTGTTGGTTGGTTTGTAATATTTTGTTAAGTAAAAAGAATTGATTTAAGTAAACGAAAAACTGAATTTTCGCTACTACTACGCTATTAGGTAATATAATATTATTTTTTTTTATCTTTAGCTAGTATTTTACGTTTCATTTCGTCTTTTATGTTTACCTTTTATTGTGAATTTTAGGGGATTTTCAAAGTGATACAAGATAGCGTTTTTTTAATTCTATACTATAGTGTAATAATCTGATTGACAAAGTAATAAAAACATTGATATAACATAATTCTGATTACTTTGAAAATAAACAAGTAAAATTGCCTATTTACAATTATTTACAATCTCAGAGAAAAGTTTTAACTACGATAGGGAATAGGTTTTATTAATTGATAATGATGATTGTAGAATCTTGTATTAAAATCATATTTAGTGATGACGATTTAATTATATTGTACTTTTACGTTAATTATAATGGTTTAAGTGGTCACCTCGCCGCTACGCCGCGCTGAGTGTTGTGGTTTTAAATCCCACACGGGACAAACATTTGTGTGATCCACAAATAGTTGTCCCGAGTCTGGGTGTTCTTTGTGTCCGTTGTTTGAATGCTTGTGAAACCCCCGCGATACAGGACTATTCGTAATGCGGGAATTGTCTTTTTAAAGAACAAAATTTAAGTTACGGTAATTGGTTGCTGTAAATTATTTAATTTCAGTACAAGCATAATAAATAAGTTCCTTCGCCAAGAGGTCTAAAAGCGCCAACTCACAATATTATCTTTAAATATATTTGTACCAAATAGGATTACTCCTAAGAAAAATCTTTAACATCACCCAGAATAAAAATTGCTACACTTATATACAAGGCGTTACGACTACTGTCGGTCTATTATATTTCGCGAAAAAATTTTGTTAAAAATAGGTACAGCATTGATATTTTCAACCGAAACTATAATAAACAAGCAAATTTTATTATTTTTTAATACCAGTTATTTCATCATTTACGGAAGGAATGTATATTTACTTTTATCAATCTCAATTGTTTAATTTTAGAACTTTAAAGAATTTCTTACAATTTGTAAAAGTAAAAGGTACAATTTATACATAAGTATGTATTACAATATACGTACGGAAGCAATTTCGCGTACCTTACACATACGCACTTTTTATTATGTGTTCAATGATTAACATTGAATTGCTATGTGGGGGCTCATCTTATCAATATATCCCTTTGACACAGTAATGGTCTAGCCTATAAACATAATAATGTAATAGAAATTGAAGCCTAAACTGGTAAGTTTTCGCATGTTATAAATTTTAAGCATGTCGAAACATGATTTTTCAAGCGTCTGTAAGCTAGAGTGATAGCTTACTGTCAGGTTGCAGTCTTGTTCGCCACCTTAATGTTATGGCAATAAACTAATGAGCGAAAAATTAAATTTCTCGCTTTTTTGTCTTTGTTTCTTTGTTACTTCAACACGTCAATACGGGTGAATGAATTTTAACTATTATGAACCAGTTGATCAAAACAAAAAAAAACTGAGGAACAGTTAACTTAATGTCTGCAAATATTTGGTTACGGTTAGAGCTGAAAATCACCAGTAAGATTGGTTTATACGTAGGGCGCTACATAAGTTTTGTCGCAAACTAGATCATAGTATTATGATTTGAAGCCATATCCATAAACTCTACGTAATATTAAAAAAGAAAACGAATTTAGAGGCAAGGAATCGTTTATTCGATTTTTAAATTAATTTTCTTTATGAAAATGGTGGTTTTTTTATTATTTCGTATAACTTTAAGCGTGGCTTAACTTAGCAAAAATGTTTCGAGGAAATGAGTAGTGCACTGAGGAAAACTTGTACATCTCTAAGGATCATAGAACGTTGGTATATTCAATTAATAATTAATGCGGAGGATGTTGCAAGGGTCCAGCAGGCCAATAGAAGTGACTACCGATGACTGTAAAAATTATTGGAAGAAGTTCGACTAGTGACATACCGACAGATCGAGGAAACCCTCAAATTAAGAGCATCAACTGTTCAAGACCCGATACTAGGCTTTTGCATCTAGATAACGACTTTGCACATCCAGCCACAGACTATTTGCATCAAGCTGGAATCAAATTACTGGGACACGATCCTTATAATCCGGATTTAGTGCTATGCGACTTTGCCATATAAAAAATATATCCCGTATATAAAAAAAAAACAACTAAAGGGTTGCAAGTTTTCAAGCGATGAGGAGCTTATAGGAGCTTTTGAGGAGATATGCTGGAGCAATGTGTTCAGCACCTGATTTACAGGTATGAAGATCTGTATTACCACTGGTGGAAACTACTTCAAAAAAATAATAATATTTGCCAAAGTCCGACAAAACTTATGTAGCGCCCTAGTATATTAAAAAAAAAACAATCTTGCCTGGTGATTTTCAGCTCTAACCGTCCGTTTTCAGTTAACTGCTAATTGTTCTATTTATTGAAAACTTTGCAAAAATGTTAAAATTTTAAAAACAATACATTTTATACGTCCCTTTTGATGGTAACCGGTTACTGGTGCCTTCAAACACTTGTCTATTGTATTTGTCAACTACTAATACACCCTACCAACCCAAACCCATCTTCCACCACCAAAAGGCTTGTGTAAAAATAATTATTGTGCAACTTTATAGTATACTACTTGACCACGGTCTTCTAATAATGCCTTTCCATGAAATCTGAAATGCTATATTCTCTTTCATGTAACACACTCATAAAGCTTCGAGAAGAATCTTTATATAAATTGAAATTCTGTATTATGTATATCAATAATATACACAATAAATATAGTATATCCATAGGGAAGAAATATTAAGCTTTATTATATTACTATGTTTTTAATCCGACATCAGGGTTGTGTAAGCTGACTGATCTTGTGGATGCTTATTTATTTCATTGTTTCAGATTACCCCAATCTTCGTACTTCTCATAGGTGTAACGTATTCAACAGCACAAGCACAAAAGGCAAATGAACCGATACCAATCATTCGTTATGAATCCGATGGACCCAACGTAGACGGTACCTACAAGTGGCTGTAAGTTTTATTTGAATAAATATAAATTCTTCTTCTTCTTTGCTCATTCCGACTTTAGATGGGGTCGACTGTCCTAGTAGGTTTGCGCCATAATATTCTGTCTTGGGTTGTCACTTCGGCTATCTTATTTTGATTTAAAGTTTTGGTCATACTGGTAAACCTCCTGGTGGACCAGTATGACCTCCTGGTTGTCTTTGACCTCTTTTGTGCTCCGGAAGGCTCAGCGCTTTTTGACGACATGATTTTCGTCTCTGCATATAACTTGACCAAACCACGTTAGGTGTCTCTCTACAATTTTCTCGGGCACAAGGGTTATCTTATAACTACCGCGAATATATTTCTTTCGAATCCTGTCCAACTTTGTTACCCCTCCTGACCAATAACATCTACATTTCAGTCGCGTGAAGGCTCTGTACACGCGTCTCTTTAACCGTCCAGCATTCTTCTCAGAACAGCGTCGCGTAAATTGAATAAATAAAAATTGTTTTTATAAATAAATATAGTTGTTTGGCTTTAGCAATGTGTCACGAAGCCAGTTATCCTTCCATTTATCTGAAACACACTACAGACTAAAGAAATGGTATATCATACAAAGTTGGGAAACCTAATGACGGACTTATAAAAGAATGTGGATTTTGATTTACTTAATAAAATAATTAAAACGACTAAAACTGCATGGTGTCTCCCTTTTCAAGCCCGAATATATAGAAACAGAGCCATAAAAAAACAGTGGCCAAAAACATGCTCTATAATGTAAGTTACGAGAAATCAAATATTTACGCAACTCACAATTGATTGCACGAAGAATTGGGAGAGCCATGCTTCGGCACGTATCGGCCGACTCGACTCCGCTCGTTACCACGGCCTCACAGAAAACCGGCCGTGAAGCAATGCTTGCATTGCATTTCGCCGCGTGAGTGAGGTTGCCGGAGGCCCTAACCCTTCCCTCTCCCTTATTTCCGTCTTTCCCCTCTCTCCCCTCTTCCCACTCTCCCCTCCCTTCCCCTCTTTTCCTACTCCCACCTTTAAGGGCGGCAACGCACTTTTGACTCTCGAGTTGCAGGTGCCCATGGGCGGCGGTAGTCATTTACCATCAGGTGACCCGTCTGCTCGTTTGCCCCCAATAGCATAAAAAAAAAAAAATTACACATGGATGTTTGTTAGTCGCGCCAGAACGGATATGGACGTGGATGATATATGGCACTGAGATAGATTATAATCTGGAATAGCACATAATCTAGTTTTTATTCTGGAAAAATGTACGGTTCCCAAATCAGAGTTTCCACGCTAGCGAAGTCACGGGCAGCAGCTAGTAAGTACATAATTATATCCAAGAAACTGGTTTTAACATTCAAATCACGTATTCTAGACATTTGTATTATTTCGACGTGTAAAGGAAAAATCCCACCAACAATCACCAAGTAGTCACAAAACTTCTCATAAGTGGCGGTGAAAACCGGTCAATTCTAAATTATAACTAAGGTATTATAATAATCTGATATGTTATACTGCTAACGATATTCATAATTTAGTATAGCTCAGCAGGTAAGATACCGGTGCGAAAAAAAATACGTGGCGGTAAACTTTACACAACATTCAAACATATTTATGTCATCACGTCAACTTTGAAGTGAAATATGGCATCTTCGTGACAAGGTTTGGTTACCTTGCATTCATTCTTGTTTGTAGGTATTCAAAAAGATTACCTGTTAATATTTTTCACAAAACTTGAAACAAAAATATGACAGATTATTAGATTTTTAATTAATTTATTCACTTCAAAATGAAAATCTACTGATTTTCCACATACTACATACGTTACTTCTCAACTGAGAAGTAACGTATATAGTTCTAATTGTTTAATCAAATTTAAATGTGCATAGCATGTTAGATAAATAATGTATTGTAATGTTAGATATTTTAATTCGTAGGATTAGATAATTTAATATTGTGTTAATCCCATTTTCAGTTATGAGACAGGCAACGAAATCAACGCTGAAGAATCAGGTTACGTAAAGAATTTCGGAAAAGGAGAAGGTCAGGAGATACAAACGGCGGAAGGAAAGTTTAGCTACAAAGCTCCGGATGGCACTCTCATCTCTCTTACATACATAGCCGATGAGAATGGATTCCAGCCACAGGTGACTCATTTTATACTAAATTTGTGCTACCGTGGTAGTATATCTGGGTTACAAAAATAGCTGCGAAAGATTTTCCTCTTACTTCGTCTTTTTTTTTTAATTTTGTACCTTGCACAGTAGGTACAAGCTTTGTATCTGGAAACGCTAATGTTTCTTGTAAACTTATATAATGAGCCTAGAGTTGTTTACCTTTCGGCAAAAAACTAAAATCTTACAATAACTACATAACTACTAACTTACAGTAAGAAGGTTCAAGTAATTTTTTTATTTAATAAAGAAAGTTTTCCACGAGCCTATGCTGGAAGACAAAATTGTCGCATTAATAATTGTGTAATACTACATCTTAACACCTGTTAAATTGCAATTATACGACCACCTGCGGCAAATATAAACCTTTACATCTTGCCGTCGGGAACCACAATAAGTTGTATAATCTTCATTCGGTGGATATTTCACGGTGTCTGGTACAGTAACACTGTGTACAATTTAAATAAATAGTGGTTGATTAAATCAAAACGTAAGTTTTAAGAGAAGACAGTTTATAATGTAACTTAAGGTCTTAGAGCTTATATCGAACACTGCATGACTAAATATAGACAAAACTATTAAAACTCAATATTGACGCACAAAATAAATCATGGCAACCTTATGTATAATATAATCGGAGTGCCAAAACACGTATCTTTCGTAAGGGGACTGTAATTGTCCATTTTGCATTATGTAAGAAACGCCCACATAGCTATCGCAATAAGCGATACATCTTTGTTTCTATAACGCAAACATTGATTACATTTACTTTTGTCAGATTAACGATTATGGTCCTCATTATTGTTTTTTTTTAGGAAATTTTATGTCTGCTAAGAATTATATGTAAGTAGTAGAATTAAGTCGCGTCGTGTAATTCTTATTAGCTGGCCGTCCTTGATATTTTTTACTAAGACTTTAAAAAAAACATTAAAATGGATAGGTCATCAGTTTCATCAAAACTAAATATAGGCAAAAGTCTGCATTAACATAAAGGTTAATACGAAGATAAAACTAGGAGTGGCACTACTGTAGGTATGGTTAACTCGTAAACGTCTCGAGTTGGGCCTGAATCATCATTGCGTAAAGCTTTAGGAAGACGTCTGCGGTGCGCTGCGGTGGCGTGGATGTGGGTCTTAGTTAGCCAATGTGTGTACAAATGTCACTGTAAAATATCAAATGGCGACCCGTGACCCGTTCTTGGGAAATGGGAAGCTTTCTGTGTCAATATAGAATATCTGAAGAGATGGTGCCAAATATATCGCCCACGATGGTTCGTTAATGAACCAATGTCACGTATACGCAACATTATGTGAGTTGACCCTTACGGTAATATATCCATTTGTGCATCTTTACCGAAATATGTAGCCCACGTTTTGGTTCTAGTTTGAAACAACGAGGTATGACGTTAACTTACTTTAACATCTCGAAGGTGAAGTTACAACCTTATGCTGTTGTTGTTTTATTTTAACGCACTTCCAATAATTTACCTCTGATTAAAATAGTAGATAATTTCGAAATACTTTAACTCATCCCCTGATTCAACGAGTAGTATGCTGGTATTTTCAAGGGTCACTGCTTTTGAGCTCGGTGTACAGGACGCAGCAGTGTCACAAGTAGGATCTTAGACATATAATTATTCTAAAAGCAGCTAAACGTTGTACCCAAGTCGAATGCCAAGAACTTGTTTATGCGGTTAGGTCGTTGGCTTTACATAGAGTTGGAGGGTTGCGTAATTATAATATAGTGCTATTGTTGAACCTCTGCGCGGCTATTCATGCTACCGTGTGTAAAAGGTCCACCCTAAACCCAAACTTGTTTTGTATTAGGCTTTATCAGATTTGATTGATCGTTCTTTCCAGATCGAAATTCGTTTTAAACATTGTTTATTTATACATGACATAGGCTTTTATTGGGTTGACTTTTATGTCGTAAGTAATCTAATCTGAATGTTACGTCAATGTTAGTCCGTGAACTGTCTTGAAATCAATATTTAAAATTTATGTATTTATTTTATCATCATGCATATGTTTAAATGAATAAATAGTCTAATTATTAAGTATATATGGTGTTAAGAAAATCTAACCCGCGGGCGCCATCTATTGTCGAGTAGAGAAAGTCATACGATTAGGTGTTACGGTAACCTAAATTGAGTTGCACCCCAACTTTTGACATCGAGCGGAACTAGTAGCTTATTTATAGAATATCCCACATTTTATTAGAAAATTCCAAAATGGTTTCGTGTTTTCGGGAAATATCACGATCTCTTTACGCAATAACGTTCGGGTATAAATGGGCATTGCGGTATAAATACAGTTTTAGTTGAGCGATACTGGGACTAACATACGAATAAACAAGTGGAAATATAAGTGCGAAGTACAAGTGATTATTTAAATTTATTTGGCGAAGGCGTCGAACTTGCGATCAAGTGGTTGCGGGTTCGAACTCCACCCAGTGCACTACCGACGTGAACCCATGCCTAACACAAACATTTAGCTTAGGTGGAGGGGTTAACAAGAAAACTAATAATGTGTGACCCACGTTACTAGTAGTCTTTAAAAAAATGTGTTTATTTTGGTCATAAATTGGTGTAATTTTCTAATCTCGAACCTCACCTCGTAACAATATTCATAATTCATTATAATTTATAAGTACATAAATTATTGAAATAATAAAAATATGTTACCTATATAGATATTCATTTTTATCCAACATGCAGATACGGTTTTGCTTTAGTTCAAAAGGAAGGCTCCAAAAAAAGAATTGTAGAAATCTTAAATGTCAATACAAATACCTATATCACTGAAGTTTTTTATTAAACAGATATTTAAAAAAAATTGGTGATATTTTTGTTTGCATTATTTAACTTCGGTAGCAACCAAAGATACAACCCGTCTAGGAAGCGACGGTCATTATAGACAGTGAATCCTTTTAGGGGGTCGACGAAGTGGAATCAATGTCTGCCATTCCCGGCCCTCTTACTTTAGTTATCGCCGGTAACCAAGGTACCACACGAATAAAAAGGGGTGATGAAATTTTTTTTTTATGTAATTCTTCTGTATTCTTGTCTTCTGTTTATTTAAGATAAACGCTACTGAAGTAGCTATAAGGCTCCAACAAGAATTACTTACCACCCCCACAAATATATATCGGCTTATTCTTCTTTGCATTTGGATCTTTAAATCATTGTCACATATTATATTTGCTTTCTATTCATTGATGTATTGTTCACGGTTCAGGTATCTAAGATAACACTAGAAACCTTTAGTTATGCTCATTTTACCTTGACTGGGAAGCTTGAGTCTCTTGTACAATATTGCGTCTTCATTATTACGGAAGTCGTAAACTTCATAAAAGCTAATTTTGTTTCTGTAAGAAAAGTTGAAACACAGACCTGAAAAGTAGACGCTTCGGTCAAAAAGCATGTTTTGTATTTATTATTATTTTCTTTGTCATTACAGGGAGATCACCTGCCAACACCTCCACCAATCCCGCCAGCAATCCAAAAGGCTTTGGAATATTTGAAGACTTTACCTCCTAGCAATAACGAAGGCGCATCCTCCAACATTCAACCTCAGTTTCAAGCCGCACCTTTCAAAGCTAGGCCAAGATTTTAAAATACCAGATCACTAACATTAAATATATATACGAAATTTACATTTAAAGAGTGACTTGCACATTATCGTAGCCTTTATGTAAATATAGCCTTATAATCATTTTAGACCAGATATTTGAAATATCAAATCATTACATACCGAATAGTCAGTTAATGTATAAATTTATTATTTTTTTACTTTTAAACAAACGTTTATTGTTTGATTTGTAAATCAAGAATAAGATGATGAATAAATCTTTTTTTAATATTTTATATTTCTTTAATTGCAACATTGTAAAGCGTATCTCTCTTCTTCCTATATGTATGTACATTTATTAAAAGAATTAAACTGATTTGAAAGTGCACTAATTGAACCAGTCATTATGGTATAAAAATTAAATTTTGGGCCGTATGATCTGGCCGTCTTGTGGAATACTATAATTTAACTGTAATCGATCGTTTAATCTTGAATGACTAACATAAACTACTGACTGACATAACGCTTTATAAATCCCACCAAGCTATAAGTACATAATATACATACATATATCATGGTAATTAAAAGTTAAGGTTTATTTGACATTTTTGATACATATTTACAACTAACTGTGCCCGCGACTTCCTTCGCTTATGTCGGAAAACAACAATAATATTTGTCGCTTATAATAGGCGTAGCACCTCTTCCTGAAATGGGGGAAACCTCCAGGCAGGATTTCTTATAATATATATGCGGTGATCCGTACATCCTGGATCGTACAAAACAATACTGTTTTGATTGTTTACACTCGAAATAACGTAACATTAGGGGAAAAAGAAAGAAAATCCATTTTTTTTCGTGTGAAATTTCACCTCACCGGGCTACTGGTGAGGCCGTATATCACACTTAAACCAACAAAACCACCGCGGGTGGCAAGCGGGCTACGGCTACTAACTGGTCGATATCCAGATACATCCTTCACGGGAGATTTTGCTACGGGTGAAGGACATGAGACCGGTACGCACGTGGGTGCGAGTGAAACTGTTCCGCCAGGAGGTCTTCCTACCGGATACACTCCGCCACCTCTTTACGCCAGAAGTTCTCATCGCAGTACATCGCGGTCGCGATAAAACAACTATGGCGGCCTAACGCGAACGCGAAAGTCAGTGCTGCTTCCTAGAAACTATGAGCCCCTAGGGTCGTTACCAACATGTCATTGTCGTTACAAACAGATACAAATTCCAAAAATGGTAGAAATGGTTTCAGTTGGTTGTCCTCTAACACTACTACAATTTTATTGAAAATATTTTTAGTGTACCTACAGAAACGCAATCGCTACAGTTTTATTATTATTATACAATAGCATTTCCCGCGTGGCTTGGCTCGCGTGTACATAAGCAACCAAACAACAAACTCCATGTCTACAGATTTATTATACATATAGATATAGATGAAAGAAAATTACGTGACAATCTTCAAAGTAACTCCTTTCCAACAAAAAAAAGAATGATTGCAATCGGACTACGTGTTAATAAATTACAACTAAGTACAGATTTACTTTTATCCTCCCTCTCAGGGAAATCGTTCTGAATTTCGGATAAAAAGTATCCTATGTCCTACCTGGTAGTATGAACTCAAATCATGCCAAGTTTCATTTGAATCCGTTCAGTAGTTTCAGCGCGATGCGCGGCCATAATGCAGACAGAAAGACAGACAGTCAAAAATGAATAAAATATAGTTTTAGCTTTCGTATTGATTATAGAGTACCCCTCAAAAAAAATTCAATATATCTTCATTGTACAGAATTGGATCTGTTACAGTTTTATTATAAGTATATAGGTAGGTGGATCACTCAATATATTTTAGGAAACCTAAAAGAGAGTTCTATTTATTAAATCTTTCTCATCACATCTCAGATGAATGGTTTTTAATTACAGCTTACAAGTACAAAATGTGCTTAAAACCCTTGTAACACTTAATGTTAATAGTAGGTACATATATCGTTTGAATGATAAAATGCCTAAAATAAATAATCTTCTATTTAAATAATAATAAAATGCTGTTCGTTGGTAAGTGTATCTCTTGAGAACTGTTGGACCGATTTGACTAATTCTTTCTTATAAATAGTTAATAGCCCTAAGAAGATTTTTACAGAACTAAAAATCTGAAAGTGCCCTGGAAAATGGTTCAATTCAGGGTAAATGGAGGTGCTTTTTCATGTCACGACAACGTCGATCGTGTCAGCTTGTTTAGAATAAATTAATTTAAAGAAAAATACAAATTAGTAATTTAAGAAAAACTATAGCTTTTAAATTATAGCTGTGTTACTCGGAATGAGGTAAGAATTCTAACGATAGTCCATATACCCAAATCTGTTCACGCATTTAGAAGTTAGTGTGAAATAAAGAACCTCACATACATAATATGTACTTATGTGGCACTCTACATATTATGTAGAGTGCCGTATAAGTTTTGTCGAATGCAAAATAGATATATTGTGATTTGAAGTCCTATCCATAAACTCTAAGTAATAAAAAAAAACAAATTTGGTGGCAAGGAATCGTTTGTTCCATTTTTAAATTAATTTTCTAAATAAAAAATCGTGGGCTTCTCTCGCTATGACATTGGTGTAATTATTTTGTATAACTTTATGGCTTAACTAAACAAAAATGTTTCGAGGAAATCAGTAGTGCATTATAAACTTGTCTATCTCTAGACAATAGAACGGTGGTATATTTAATTCATCGCGTTAATTTTAACTTGGATCCAGCAGAGCGATAGAAGTGACTACCGAAAATAACATTGCGACTGTACGAAAATTATTGGAGGAAGATCGATGCGCGACATATTGACAGATCTAAGAAACCCTCAAGTTAAGTGCACCCATTGTTCATCGGATTCTTTACGACCATTTCGAAGTACCTACGGAAACTTTGTTCACTCATACACATTGTGCATTTGATGACTAATGAGTTGAGGAAGCAGCATATGACTTGTGTAAAAAAATCAGGACGACCGACTACGTGATGAAACCTTATTATTTTGACATTCCTAATAAATGCCAGAGTAGAGAGTGGGTGTTGAATGCCGACGTCTGTGAATATGTCCCGATCTGTAAAGAAAAGAATGGTTACTGTATTTTTTACTAAGAGAGGAATAATTGTAAACAAAAGAATGTTTACATTGTTTACCTCAAGTATTAGAACCCGTAATAAATGAACGTCCAAATTCAAGACTCGATATTTGGCTTTTGCTTCAAGAACCCCTGAAACCCCTGCACATCGAGCTTGCAAAACTACGGAATATTTATTTATTTATTTATATATATAGACATGTTAAAGGCCTATTTGCAATTTTTTTGCAAATAGGCATTTAAGTTTTGCATTAGTTTTTTTAATTTGTATTCATTGCAAAGGACTATTTGCAAATCGAATTGCTAGAACTTCCTCCTTATAGCCCGGATTTAGCACCATGTGATTTTGCGTTATTCCAATACGTAAAAAAAACCTGAAAGAACGCAAGTTTTCGAGCGACGAGGAGCTTATAGGAGGCAAAATAAAAGCTCTGGAGCAATGTGTATCACCTGTGTATACCAATAGTGGACGAAAAAAAAACGATATTTTACAAAGTACAACAAAACGTTTGTAGCGTCCTAGTACATACATGAACCCTGAAAACATGACACTAAATTTCGCGCAATCGTATCAAAATAATAATTGAAAGTAATACCTACTTATTTAAAATCGGTATGAAACATAAAACTTATGTATGGACAAAGGATTCTCTCGGTTACTCGTGATACGTTGATCATAAATCAACGAGTGCCATCTACCAAAATTAGAAGGAACTAAAATACATTTCATTTTGTTCTGCGACAGTAACTTAATTAATCTATGCTTCAATATTTTTTTATTTAACAACAAAAAATTTTGTTACTCCAAGTATTTTCATTGCTACTAAGGTTGTAATAAATCTAATGTAGGCATTAATATCTAAAGAAAAGTATTTTATTTCCTAAAGTGAAATCCTTCATTTAATTGGGGGTAGCAATTACGTAAATTGATGTAGTGTAGCTTTTCTACCTTTTTAATGTCATGTTATTTTATGGTATAGGGTGCAAACGAGCAGATGGGTCACCTGATGGTAATGACTACCGCCGCCCTTGGGCACCTGCAACTCAAGAGTCACAAGTGCGTTGCCAGCCATTAAGGTGGGAGTATGTTTTTGTTAAAATTACCCTTTCCTTATTTTTTTATTTGAAGTTTTACAAATAAGGACAACAAATTACTTACTTTACAATTTTTTTTATTTGAAAATTATTCTTATAATCTTTCATATAATCATCAAATTATACAATTACATTAACGTGGATTATTGCGATGGTTCGGGTATGAACATACTACATACAGTTTCGACCAGGGTACAATGGTTACTAAGCGTGTTCACAAAGTAACTGACTGAGCTTAATCACTGGCTGATTGTCCTCATTAAAAGAAAGATCACGAAACTGATCATATTATTGACATTACATAGCTATAATCCGTTCACTGTATTATCACCTGCTTTTATGTTTTCTGCTCTGCTTCTAAGGGTCATATGATGTAAAAAAGCCTAAAACTTTCTTCAAAAATTGAGCTATCAAATGAAGAAAGAACTTGTCAAATCCAACCGAAAAAAATGTCCAGTTTTAGAATATTAGTATCGAGTAATTCAAAGACAAGAATCGCCGTAATCCGGCCAGGTTTACCCACTGTTAAACTTTGATAATAAAATATCAAAAAAGTTAGGATGTCAGCAGAAAGAAGAATTTTCTTCTTTCTTTCAAGAATTCTTCCTTTACAAAGAAAAGGAGACAGTCATAGTTGTCTACATTCACCAGAGGTGATTATAATTGAACTGTACGAGGGCTACACTGAAAATTTCGGGTATCAAGGAAGTGACACAACATTACTGTTTAAAAATGTATTTATTGCTTTTCGAAGTATTATCCGCGAAATTTGACACATTTTCCATACGATGGAACCAATCATTGAAGCAACCATTCCATTCGGAAGTTGGGGTCTCCAAATGGCCGCTTTGAAGGCGTCCACAGCTTCTTCAGGTGATGAAAATCTCTGACCACGCAATTTATTCTTTATTTTAGGGAAAGTATAGAAATCATTAGGGCTTAGGTCGGGACTGTACGGCGGATGGTCTAATAGTTCTATGTTTTCTTCTCTAAAAATTCTTTTGTTCTGTGCGCGGTGTGAGAACTCGCATTGTCGTGATGGAGGATGATGGCGATGAACGGCGGTTGCAGTTCTCTTTACGGAGATCGGAGGAATAGTCGCAACATGGCCGGTTTTGGAGACAAACGTGGCCACCATTTTTTTTTGCAACACTCCGTGAACGAACAGTTTTAGTTGGCTTTAACTCATTTTCGAACACCCAAACTCGTGACTGGTTTTTTGTTTCGGGTTCGTACGCGTATATCCAGGATTCGTCACCTGATACAATGTTGTATACAGCATTTGAAGATCCTGCGTGGAATCTTTCGAGAGTTCTGACGCACCAAGTAACGCGAGCCGCTTTTTGCTCTTCACAGAGCAAATGCGGTATCCATCGGGAAAACAACTTTTTTACACCTAATTGTTCATGCAAGATTATTTGTATTTGTTTTCAGTTTTTGGACGACCTTGACGGGGATCATCCAGTGATGATCCCCGTCAAGGTCGTAGAAAAACAGTGTGTTGACCGGATGCTTCCTGCATTTGGTGATGAAGCCCCATCCAAACCAACGTGGACGTGTCAAGCTCAGTAGCTTGACACGTCCACGTTGAAATTCAGCAAACCAGCGATAAATTGTGGGTTTGGATGGGGCTTCATCACCAAATGCAGGAAGCATCCGGTCAACACACTGTTTTTGTGTTAAACCGCTTCGAAAGTCATAAATCATCGCCCTTGAATTTTCTCGAGTCAATTCCATTTTCTCAACGACCAAACAAGTTTGAGAAGACCTTGTGAGAAGACCGAGAATCTTTTTTTAAATAAATAAATGGTATTCGATTTTTAAAACCAAGGAGTTTTCAATTAAAAAGATTTTAATATGATAGGAATAGTGAAAATATTCCATTCCCGATACTTTTAGTGCAGCCTATGTAGTTGCTGAAAGTGTGCTACTTTTTGGTCTAGATCCATATTGTCTGTCAGATATAAAATTAAAAGAAGTTAAATGTTTTTCTAAACTGCTGTACAAAATTCTTTCCAATATTTTTGATAAAACGGGTAGCACCGAGACTGGCCTATAGTTTCCTGGGTCTGATGTTGTACCGGATTTATGAATAGGTGTGACTTTTGCCACTTTTAGGGTATCAGGAAATTTTCCAGTGAACAGAAGTTTATTGAAGCATTTACTCAAGGCGCCAGCTATTAGATTTTTTATACTTTTTATTGCTTTAGTGTTTATGCCATCTAATCCAGTACTGCAGTTGGAGTCAAGGTATGCTATTATTTTTAAAATTTCATCTTTAGAACACGGATACAGTTCAGACAAAACTGGAGTGTCACTGGGGAGATTATTGAGAAAAGCACAAGAAGAGTTGTCATGGAAGTTTTTGGGTATATCATTTGCTAATAGTGAGCCAATAGTGGCAAAGTAATGATTAAAAATTTTACATATTTCATTTTCGTCAGTTACATATTATGAATAGACAAACAGTTTTGAAGGAGCACTAATTTGTTTGGTTTTATTATTCGCTAATACATTTACTAAGTTCCACATTCTTTTTGGCTTATTATTATTAATACAATCGTTAAATTTCTTGTAGTAGTAGGAGTTCTTTGTGTTTTGAATTTGTACAGATACTTGTTGTTTTTTTACAATATATTCTGCTTCAAGGTTTTTATTATATGGGTTCTCTTTAGTGTGGTCCATAATACGTTTCTTTGGTTGATGCTGTTTATTATGTCTTTGTTTATCCAGTCGCTCTGAGGAGTATTTAAGATTTTTGTCTTGATTGTTTTACTTTTGTCTATCATTAGTTTTATTTTGGTTTCTAGTAGACTGTAGTCGTCACTCAGTTCTTCAATATTTGTTGATTTCAGTAGAATCTGTAGTTTTGTGTAATCTATCGCTTCGTATCGGGTTTTAATTTTTTGTTGGGATTTCGTTTTCTTTATTTCAACAACTGTCTGTTTGTGATCGGACATAGATGAATCAATTTTGCCATATAAAAGTGATCATTTTTAAGGTTAGAGCTGACATGGTCGAGTATAGATTTTCTATTTTTTGAGTCTCTTGTGCAGAATTTCTTACTGATTTTGTTTAATAGTGTGTGTCCGGCTTCTTTTATAACTTGTTTGTATTGTTTTGCTCTTCTGTCTTTAGTTAATAGGTCAATGTTGAAGTCCCCAAATACTCGCTCGCTTCATTTGTTGTAGTTGGTCGTCATAGACTTGCAGAAAATCATTAAAATTCGTATCACCGGGGTTGTACACTACACCCACTTCTAGAGCGTATCTCTCTAAGTGAATCCATAAGTAATTGTTCCCTCCTTTATACTTGGACATTGATAAACTATGTTTCAAATCATTATGGACATACGCAGAGACTCCACCGCCCCTAGAGTCTGTCCTATAGTTGTAGTAGTGTGTGTAGTTGTTTATATGTAGTTGCATGGCTTGAGATTCAGTGCTAATCCACGTTTCAGTCAGTAAAATAAGATGGATTGTGTTAGGCAGAAACTGGAGAATGCATTTGAGCTCATCAAGCTTTCCTTTCTTGCATATGCTCCGGGCATTGAAGTAGAAAAATCTGAGGCGTGATTTATATGTTTTAACGTCTTGGTAGTTTGTAATTAATTGATAGGTATTGCTAAACAAATCTAAAGTTTTAGTTATTGTTTTAAGTTTTTTATTGAATTTTTAATAATAGTAGGAGTGCCATTTATATATTTTATTGTGAGTTCATTCTTTGAGTGAGCTGGAGTCTGGTCTGAAAATATTTTTATGTGTTCTGGCAATTTC
The DNA here is from genome assembly GCA_963859945.1 of Euplagia quadripunctaria. NCBI lineage: Eukaryota > Metazoa > Arthropoda > Insecta > Lepidoptera > Erebidae > Euplagia > Euplagia quadripunctaria. The sequence goes on along the minus strand of OY982562.1, from coordinate 13,671,609 downwards.
TCTTTGTTACGGAGAAGGTATTTGGCTGGTGCTGAAGCATCGAAACATAGCTTTACTCTGCGGATTTTGCCAGGCGAATATTTCCCTAATCGGAATATCGTAGTTGGTTTTATGACGTCAAGACCAGCGGATGTAGTTATTTTTACAATATCGGCTTCATCTTTGGTTGCTCTCTCCGCCGCACCCGCAGAAGATTGTTCGGCCAATCCCACTATAATCACGTTTTTCTCTCAATTTTTGCGATCTAATACCTCTTTGATTAAATGCTCATTCAGAGGAAGCTGGTTGTTATTTGTTGTCAAGGATTCAGAAGAAAGCTTAAGCGCGTGGATATTTGATTCGAGGGAATTTATTTTATCATTGTCTTGAGATAATTGTGTTTGTAATTGTGACATATGTGTTTGTAGGTTCTTTTGTTCGTTTACCATGCTGGATATTGTTAATTTGATTTCATTAATCTGGGTTGCATTTTCATGAATCAAGCGTGCAGTTTATTCATTAAATGATTTTAGCTCAGTAATTTGAGACTTGACCTCAGACAAACTTTCTTGCATTTTATTCATAATCTGCTCGTTAGATCCAACGTACTTTTCTAACAATGAACTGATGCGTGCCATCTCAGACCTTATGTCCTTGACATCATTAGAGCATCCACATTCTAGTTCGGGATGTTTTCTCTTTCGAAAAGTTATTTGTGAATCGAAACGCACTTAACTTTATTTTGCCTGTTGATTTCACGATATTTTCTTCCCTTTCCAATTATGTTCATGCTGTTATTTTTTTTGATGTTTTACCTTCTTAAAAGCTATCTACATTGCCCTAAAGTTCATAAATATGCCTTTTCTATAGGTTTATGTTTGTGTTCTCCAAACATTTTTAGTGATACTTTTAAACTAAAAAATATATTTTTAAACTGATGTATGTATGTTGTGCGTCCGTCAGTTGATGCTAATTACAAGTATAACAATGTTATTATACAATATTAAATACATTTCTTTTTTTTTTTGGCATTGTATGTGCCATTAGTATTTTACTATATTTTTTACACAAATCTGACATAAGTCTGACATAAATTGTATTTTAATATAAATAGTATGATCAAAATAAAATACATAAATATTTAAATTGAAATCGATAATTAAACCTAGGTTCATGATAGCATTAGGATGTTATGCCATCCGTGTAATAAAATTGAATGACATTTCGGTGGCATACTGATTAAAATATGGCAATATTTAATAAATCTAATTTAGAAGCATTGATAAATAAAAAATATTGAAGTTTCTCCTAGCAACCGATGACGAATGTGGGTGCAACCTATAATGTCGACATATTAGAATCAGAATTTGATTAATCTTGTTAACACATTTACTCACCTCGACGACCTTGTTTCATATTTCATCAATTTCTTAACTGATAATAATCATTAGTTACTGTTATATGACAGATACAAACATTACCAGAAAAACTAGATATAGGGAAAATTAAATACGTTAAGTGAACCAACATCCGTAATGAGAGATAACGCAATGAGTGAGTTTGAAATCAAGTGCAAGCAGTCAAGTGTCTCAATTTTATGGCATTATTTACGAGTTGATATGAATTAAAATTAATTTAGAAGGTTTATATTTGTAACTAGGCAAGTGTGGTTTACTTTTGTAGTGTGTTAGTAATGAGTTGAGCACATTTCTTCTATAAAAGCAGCATCAGCATCGCTCTTCAACCGCCAGTATCTTAGTACACAATAACATACTAGGCTCAAGTAATACCTGCGATTTCACTCATTGATTATTATATCGTCAGGTGTCGTCGTCGTTTTGGTATAGAAAACACATACATTTAAATATTTGCATTTTTTAATAGCAAGTGGATTGCAATAGGTTCAGTAAGGTTTGTGATGTCATAATAAACAGACACATAGAGATCTGATAAAGATACGGAAGAATATTATATTTAAAAACACCTAATGGGGTTTTTCTAAAATCGTTTTGAGTGTATCTACTTCATTGTATTCGCCTATAAATAGATTAATCAATACGGAAGCTTTTTAAATTTATTACTACACTAACAAAATACTAATATAAAAATATAAATAGTATAAATTAACATACCTATCCCATACAAATTATTCCTTAATTTACTTTATTATAACATCAAAATTTACAAACTATATCAATTAAAACTATAAATATTTACAAGAGTGTTCTATTGTATATTTGGATTGACTCGTTGAATGGTAATCTTATTTGATTGTTATAAAATTTTATTACACTATAGGTAGTCACAGGTCACAGCCAGTCACAGGTCTATCATAATTATATTGTAAGACCTCACTCGGCTGTTCTCGGAGGAGGTTAAGAATTGATAGATTGATAGAAGCTAAGGGAATAATAATTATTTATATTAGAAACTGAACTAGCTACATTAAATACAGTAACTTTATAATGGCTTCAAATATATTGTGCAGCAACTTGACAGTCGTCCACTCTGACTGCTCGCTGAACCGCTTCTTTCTTCTGTTCTTTTTCTAAAGAATTTATACATTTCAAAAATAATATTAGAAATGATTCAAATATTATATTACCAGCCAGTTTTGATCGACACCCGAAAGAGGTTTGGGCGTCACAATATTATACTCTTTCTGCCGGCGGCGATGACAAGGAAGCTTCTCATTAGTTAATCGTTTGTCGTATGAAGGTCTTTTGCATGAGAGGTGTCTAAAACTAAAATACTTTATCAAAATACTTTATTTGTAATCTATCATTTTATTTTCCCTACAGAAGAATGAGTAAAGTTAGAAATTTCTAGCAAACAAAAGATATTAAAGTTAAGCCAGCTTTGGAGAATAAAGTATTTTATGGAAGACAAAACAAACGAAAAATTTCAGGTACCTACATATTATTCTCTTGATGACCCTTGTAAAGAGAATAGCCTAAATTATACCTGTTACATCAAGCATACTTAAAATTACCTAGCTAAAACCCGTTATCACTTTCCCGCAAGAATCATCAACCACAAACAAGGAAAACACACCAAGAACTATTAAATTAACCTGTACATGTAACATTATCTGTATAGCTATGTACATACATTTATACAAAATTACTTTTCAGAAATACTTTTCTTAAATTATAACCGCAGCGCATCTAAATTTTTCTTTTAACTGGAACTTAAAACTTTAATTTCCTCGTTATTATTGATCGTCAACAAGGATTTAGAATTCATAAGATCCTGGTCAACAAGATTCGGCTAATCAGTAAATCCTAACAAATGGGACCACACGAATGATGAGCAGAATAGATACTATTTTTTCCACACCGATCGTCTTTGACGGCTAAATATAACTATAAGTTCAGTAGTTAAAGACCTGGGTTTATATATTAACTCCTCCCTTGATTGGCGGACCCAAGTTACTCACGCGAGTGAGCGAGTCACTGGAGCTCTCCCTGACGAATTTCCTTCCCATTAAAACAAAAACTTCCTAAATGCAGTTTCTAATTGTTCCTATACTATGACTATGTGTGTTATTTCGACCTGAATGCAAATCTTCTCGACAAGCTAGACTGCCTTCTCAATAACTGCATTTGATTCATTATCAATCTTCGCAAGTATGACCATGTGTCTGCTTTACCTGAAGCATAATAATAGTGTACAAAACGCCGTGACCTTAACGGCAAACGGTAGACATTCTGCATAAGGACATACATTGTAAATTCATACTAAAGTTTAAAGAACAATAATAGAGCAGCAAAACATACATAAGTAGCTAAGTAAAATCTTAAAACTGCAGGTACCACACCTTGTCATCTTGCTAAATATCGTTAAGTTTTAATAAAATTATCTGGAAGTTAATTAAAGTTTATGTGAGGATATTATGCTTGATTGCATGGATAAAGACATCAATTACCTTCTTTAAAGTAATAATTGACTTCTTAAATATTACATATACGTTAAAGACTCCTGCTTTGGAAAACGGTTAAGCTTGAAATACCTAGACGTGTTGTATATTATTCTTTTATAAACTAAGCAATGTATATAATAGTGCCCTAAATTATTGAAAAAGTACAAGCCCTTTGCTGCATTTCGTTTAGAATAAGTACTTGTATTGTTATAAAAATTATGGTGTAAAAATAAAATGTAACAACTGTCAGATAACCAATCAATTAAATAGGGTAAAATAAAATAAAAAAAATGTATTACCTATTAGCCTGAAAGGATAACAAAGTTCTTTAGTTTTATGATTCGGAAAATGTCTTCAAAGTTTTAAGTCGTAAACAGTTGGAGTTTCTAACTGGTTCAGTAAAATTCTGTGGACAGATTTGAACACGTAAGTAGGTACTGTACATGTGCAGTTAAATAACAACTTGTTTACACTGATGTTTACTAAGTATTTCGTAGTATTTTGTATTTTTATGTAAGTGCGACATCCATAACACACATTAAATGAACGGAAGTAATGATATTTTGCATCGCACCTTGACCTTGACATTGATATAGTGATGTAATAAATACGTTTACAATCGTTTTGTTAGAGAAGCTATTCATATTGAATCTTAGATATGAATAGGCACATAGGAATGCATATTCTTTATTAGAGGTCCTAATTTATCATAAAGGAATATAAAATGTCAGGGCCATACCACTGGATTGACGTACATGAGCTACACGTCCTGTCCATCACATTTCACAATAACTACATAACAGCAAATGAAGCGGTTAATATCAAGAAATACAAGAACACACACAAATATAACCAGGATCATGTCTGATTGTCATCATCTTGAAATCCTGTAATCATCAAATGCCATCACCATTTTGAAGTTGCAGTACAGCAGACATACATTATGTTGTTAGTTTTTTTGTATCAAAAGTACCGACTGTATGAAAGTAAATCACGGATAGCAAGTGTAAGTTGCTAAATAAAACTAGAATCTCTTCAGAATAAACGTGACCGTGATCATTTTAAATCCGTCTAAATGTTCCGTTGTATATGGTAACTATGTACAGTGGGCAAAGAAAATGGTCTACCAGTTTTGACAAAAATTTCTGTATAATCACAATAGCGATAAGGTTGAACCTACCTCTAACAATGAACTCTTAGAATATTATTGCACGGGAAAATCAACCTTGTTGTTTTATGATGTCAAATGATCTTCAACCGTAGGTAGGGTGGTAGACGATAATTTGGCCGATGGTAGATATGTATTGTCACACCTTGGGCCGGTGTCCACTTAGATGTAAACCATGGAAATGCATAATAAAGGAGTACTAGAGACCGCCTGATGGTCGAGTTTGAACCATAATTAATAAAGTTTTAAATATTTAGTTTTACTTAATTGACCAGCACCAAATTATGTTTAAAAGGGTTAAAAAGAATTATCTTCAGTAATTAATATGTAGATACTAGACGATTATTACGAGACAGATCAAATTATATCTTTAGATATTTTTTTTCTATAACTTTTTGTAAACTATTTGATACTTTTTAGAATCTTTATTAAATGTTTTCGGTGGTATAAAGTTAGTAAACATTAGCACATCGCATTAACATTTATGTTAAAATATATAAGCAAAACAAAAAAGAAGGAAACTATTTAACATACATTCTGAAAATCATACAGCTGGTTATACAACACTCCGCAGCGTTGACAGGTGCTGTTAAATTGTTGTATCATTTTGTATGCATTCTTTAATAAACAGATTTGTATTCTTATAAATTTAGAGAGGAGCAGAAAATTCATCTCATGGTTGAATAGAAATTTAAGATCAATTTATTGATTCATATCGGCAAAACAAGACCTTCGAACTACATCCATATTTTTTCTAAAGGCCACGCATATTAATTGATTATAACCACAGTAATCATTTAATATTCATCAACAAATTGAATTGTTATTTTAACTTTTCATTGTAAACGACACACAAAAATAATCGTTTGTTATGCTGATTGAATTCGATGCGATTATTACCGAAACCCGTAATTGCTTAACAATAGTTTGTAGTATAAATAATCAAATTTTTGAAGCATATCATTACATATTATAAAACAAAGTCCCCCGCCGCGTCTGTCTGTTCGCGATAAACTCAAAAACTACTGAACGGATTTTCATGCGGTTTTCAACGATAAATGGAGCGATACATGAGGAAGGTTTAGGTGTATAATTTGTATAGCTTTTGTGTAAATTGGTTGAAATATGATGATGATTGTTGAAGATGTCTCTGCTACCCGTACGAAGCCGGAGCGAGTTACTAGTCTGTTTATAAAATAAAATGAATAGCTTACTAAAAATATATACATGTTTATAATACGTTACTTATATCTGTAATACATGGAATTAATTACTAAGTTCCGTGGTATAAATCTATACCAAAATGGGATAAGTCACGAAAGTAAATATTGTAAACAATATTATACATTGTATTATAATATTATATGTACAATGTATAAAGTATCGTTAAGTTCTCAAAAGACGCTTTTAAAAATTTCCATTATTGCATTCAGTCCCTTCTACAACAAGGTTTTAGTTACGTTGAACTCGTTTATAATTCAGTTAAGCAAAATAAAATATTTTAGAGCAGCACGAGAGAATTCTATTTGAAGGACGAGTGCCAGCAATGCGGAACATCTTGGCATTTTCGGGCGATAAAGATCAAAGAACAATAAAAAATGTTATGTCAGTCGTACATTCTATGATTTTAAACTAGTTATGTGCAATTTTTTCACATCGTGCTTTAAAATTATATGTCACAATAAATAGTAAGCAAAAAAAATTACATACATTATACCACAAACTTAGTATATTACGCTATATTATATAGTATATTACGTATACTAGGTTTATGCATTATACATAATATTAAGAAAAGTTATCCTGAAATTAAAAGTTAAAAACGTTTAGACACACCTTCTTAGTTTAGAAAATTTGAGTTGTCCTGTTGGACAACTCAAATTTTAAACCTTTCCTAAACCAAGAAGGGAGTCTTAGCTTGTTAGCTAAGACTCCCTAGTTTTGGACTTACCTCAGAGAAACAAGCACAGCTACTTCAGACATGTTTTCTTGGCACGTTTTATACATAGCCGGACATGTACCTAACTTGTTTTTTACTGTACTATTTAAGACTCTTCCTAGTATAGTATTATTGTTTGCTCTCTATCGGTAAAGGATGATTCAGAACAATGATCGATTCGATCGTTTTTGTTCCGACCACAGGTTACACCCAAAATTAGAATTGAAATTGAAGGAAAATAGTTACAAAGATAGGCATTATTATTTCCCACAGTAGTAATTTGAAGAATATTAGCTATTCACACAAAATAGAATTGCCGTTTATTTCGCGATGAATTGCGCAAACCCAGTAAAATATGTTTGAAGGACGACAAACAGTATACAGGTCCCTTGAACTAAAATTGAGAATTGATTGTAGTGATACACAATAAATAGGTACAAGAATTCTGAAGTTTTGAAAAAGTTGCTATTCTTAACCGTGATAGGAAGACGTAACAAGCTGTGGAGACACTCAACAATAACACAAACACTTCAAATTATACACCCCCATCGCATAGGTTTTGTGGACTATGTGTACAAAAGGTCAAAATAATCGCACCTTTGCAAGGGGTAATGTTGAAAATTAAAGAACAAAAGAATAGTAGGTACAGATACAGTAAATGTGTCTAAATACAAAGATTAGTATGTAGTAAAAAGTTTGTTATTTATGGAGCAGAACGTAATAGATAATTTTCTGCTACAAGTGACTTAATTCTCTGATGTAAACTACAAAACGATGTAACACTGTATATTATGTAGGTACTCTTACAGACTAGAGGTACAGGTAGATTGTCATGCTACTTGACTATCTACCTGTTGTACCAACACCTTGGTACTGCAGATCTTTAAGTTAAAATTGTATTAAAAATGAGATATAATAAATATGCTAAATATAAAATGTACTACATACATAACAACAAATAAGGTATACACTACAATACAAAAACTTGTTTCAGCTTTTGTTACATGCATAGTGAATAACTCGAACATTGATGAAATTTTATTTTTAACAACACAATTTTGTTCTGCCTACTTATAATCTATTACTTATAATAAACTAGAATTTCATTGGCACTTAAACCAATGTCCTCCATCTTTACACAATTAAACATTATATATCCGCTTGTATGTCTGTTTCCATTTTGCCATAGAATCTTTTTTGAACAAATCATATAAATCTGTTCTTAAATGGATTAACAATGAATCAACAAGCTTTAAAGTTATAAATATTAGGTGTCTTCAGTATTGGGTGCACAAAAAAAGACTAACATAATGTTTATTTTACTATTTAAGATTCTTATCGTGCCTGATTTATGTATGTAAATTATAGAACATGCATTATATTTTATTTGAATTGACACTTGCTATGGAGCATAGACGATATTTATTACATTCTTTATTTGAATTTGTAATTAATGAGCAATAAGGAGGACTATCGACGCTCCATCACACCAACACATCGGATGTGTGACGGGCAATGGTAACAACGGGAGCGGTCGCTATTCAAATTCTCTTTTAATATGATGTGGTGTTAATGTGCAAATAAAATTTCATGCGTTATGTAAATGATTAAGTCATAGCAATTAATTCTGGTCAAGTGGGAGCGCTCTCTCGCAAGATATGTGCAGACTTCAACTATAAAGAGTAAAGCATCAAAACCCTGCATGCGTTGGCGTATTAACCGTCTCTCCCAGCAACGGGTCTAATATTATACTATTTAGATTTAGCTCCACTCCGTATATACGAGCTTTATTAAAATCTGGAGGTCTTCCGACGAAAACCAAACTGTAAGTACAGGAACATGATTAGATAACTTTCTCATAGTGAAACTTAGGCACCAGAAGTGGCAACAACTACCACTTTTTTTCTATGGTTTGTTAGCGATGAAATTTAGCAAGAAAGAAAGTGTAGCATATGATGAGTTTAATTGACCCTCATCATCCTTATACTCAAAGAAACACACAGAAAAACCAAGTCTATTTTCATATATGCTTATAAGAAATTGCAAAGTAATTACAACTACAAATGTTGGGACAAACTGCTGTTTATAGAATTTGAATTATATTAAAATAAAATTAGGTCAATGTCTCAGTCGTGGCAATGGACATATAATTCCTTAAAATATATCTGAAACTGTTAGTTTGTTGGTTTATCAAAACCATTTTCTTAGAACTACTATACTAAAACCAGAAAGGTAGACTCCTAGAAAATAAGTCAAAGTTAGCAAAAACAACTTTTAAAGATGTTTAAATACATAAAAGAAGTAGATAAAGATAGTATGATAGTAATCTTAGACACTATAATACTACAATGGATGCAATAAACGAGGTGTCCTATGAAATAAAATTCTTGTTAAAAAAATATTTGCAGAATTGTGGACAAAGGTTTGTAATTTTTTCAAATCCGTGGTCGCGACCTTCTAGGATTTATACTATAGATATATTAACTCTAAATGATGGTATTAAAATAAATAGACTAGACTCAAGGTCAATTAAAGAGGAGGCTTCCTCGTTCTTTGTTTCCTTCATCCTCATTATTATTCAATTAATTTTATTTACAATAACTTTACAAGTTTTAAGCTAACGAAGTACCTATTATAAATTTTAATTATTTTGTCTCTCATTTCAACCTCTTAGTTTCACAAGCATATGTACACGTTATTTAGGGCGTTATCTGCAAGCAAATTAAATTTCACGCACATTAACTACAATAACTAAGAAGCGCACACAAAAGGTTAGGAATTTAAATTTCAAGACATGGCGTGTTGTGATTGGCAGTGCACTCAGAATGCGTTATTTAGCCATTCCGTGCAGTTTCACCAGCGTTTATGATCATAGTTCTGCTACAAGAGGGTTGTGGCATGATGTTAAATACCTTCCTGAAGATTGAGCTATCAAAAATAATGCTAAAACATTTCTTAAATCCGACAATTAGAGTTTAGGAGTTCGAGCGCGTTCAACCAAAAAGAAACAAACTCTTTCACTTTATTTTATTAGTACTAGAAACTTAAATTTATCCCACATTATAGCATTTTTGACTAGTCGTTATTCATAACAATACATACATAATTGGTTCGTTCGTGGGAGAGCCATGCTTCGACGCGTATGGGCTGGATCGACCGGAGTGATACCACGGCCTCACAGAAAACCGGCAGTGAAGCATTGTTGCATTGCTTTTCGCCGAGTGAGTGAGGTTACATTTCAATTTAACAGTATGGACTAAATGAAGCTGAAATTTAATCGAATACTATTCAAAGGGTAAGCTCCAAGCCGCTGCCGAATCGGTTGAAAAAACCATGCGACCATTTAAATTCAGTTAAAATAAAAAGGAACTAACTGGGTGATAAAGATAATAATAGATTAAAGTTTGGCGACGTTGGCCTTGAGAAACCCGTAAGCTCATATATATTATTTATTTTACTATTGACACAATTTTATCCAGTCGTAAGAAAATACACATCAATTAATTATTAAAAAAAGATCCATTTTTACACAAGAATAAAAGTAATCTTCTCAACTATATAATTAGCCCAGTTTCAGTTATTATTCACAAGTTATTATAACTTCTCTATATATTAATAATAAAAATAATTAATACTAAAAATTCTAGAACATTGTGTAATTCACAGCGCCTTCAATACCCATGGCTTGCATAGGTTGTACTATGAGTTCTAAAACACAGATAAACATACTTATTTCTTATGTTGTAAATATATTTACATTGATGTATCAATGCATAAATATTTTAAATAAATATATCCAGACCAACAGAAACAGACAATTTCATAGCATTTCATAGAATGCCCTTCCACCGGGCCACATAGGTCGTAATTTTCAATTTTAGATACTAAGTTGTTCCAAGCGCCTGACGAAATTATGTGATAAATATGAGTATGTTGCAAATTCTTCTACTGTTATTATGTAAACAGCCGGTTTCAAATATTACTAAATAATAATAACGAATTGATATATAATTGGATTCTATTGTAAGGTGGTTCAGGATGCAATAAACGCTTGTGATTAGCAAGTGAACCGTTGCCTTAGGGCTTAGCATAAAATCAAAGTTTACACACATGTTAAGCAGCTCACGACGCTCCACGGTCCCTCTTTAACAACGAATAACCGCTTACACAATTTCTTTCTGCACTTATAGACATATCGAATTAAATTGAGTATTTAACGCGTGTAGGCTATGACCTTGCAAAACTTGAAGAGCTACAAGAATTTATCTTTTATTACCGATTAACATTAACTAAAACGCCTTAAACTTCGACATTTCCTTTCTATTTTATCATTTCCACGGTAGATTATGTTTTCATTTGTTTTTATCGATATCATAATTCGAGCCATTAAAAAGTTGAGCAATTAGGATATAAAAGGTTTATAATATTCAAAAAATGATTTGATGATAAAAAAATACATTGCCATTGAGGACGTATTTTTATATGACTATGTGGGTTTGGTAGTAAACGTGAAGTGCAGTACCAGAGCAAACTCCTAATCCTAATCCTACCGAGCCTCATATAACTCATGGGACCCTTTTCAAAAGCAGAACCATAAAATTATACTGGTAGTTCTCTTCAACCGCGATCTACACTTCAACCTTCAACCGTTGCATTAGTTTGCTTAGGATGGATGAATGTGTTTCAGAGAGACAGTTGTACTTGAAGGTGCATTACAATTTTTTTATGAAAACTATAATTACTATAACTTAATCAACATAAAAATATACAGATATCCTGTATATTTAGTCTACTTTTGCATACTAATACAAAACATACATAAAAATATAATATATATATGTACTTAAGTCTATCATATAACATACATACATATTATCATTTATACGGAAATGATTAAATTAAAGTGATAAATAATATTCATGAACCATTTTCTTTAAAATTGTTATTGATTGCGCTCACCTAATGGTGACTGGCAACGCATTCCACAAGCGTACAGCTTCAACAGTTAAGGATAGGTTATAAAATTTTGTGGAATGTAGTGGCAACTTCAGTCTCAAATCTTATGATGACCTCAGAGATTTTTCTTGTATATCATGAAGGAACTGGAACCCTTCTTTGAGATAAAAAGGGGCCTTAGGATTGAATAAGATATTGTAAAGAAAACTGAGTATGTGAGTAATCCGGCGAAAACGAGTTCGAAGCCACTTGAGCTTTTGACGGAATTCAGAAACGTGATCACATTTTCGTAGCCCAAATATTTTAGATCATACAAAAATTTTGAAGTCGCTCAAGCTCATCAAGTTGTGCTTTAGTAAGATTCAGATAGTTAACATCGGCATAGTCGAGAATTGGAAGAAGAAGTGCTTGTGCAAGTGCAACCTTAGTGGCAGTCGGAAGAAAGTTACTTAACCTTCGCAAGGACCCTGCTGAAGCGAAGACTTTATGACTGACTTCTTGCAGCTGTGGTCCCCAAGATAAGGTACTATTGAAGTAAATTCCCAAGTTTTTGACACTCGTGCAAATCTTTAATGTGGTGCCAATGAATTGAATTTGCCCAGTTGTGACTAGTCAATTTTTGAAACTAACCCAGGGCTGCCAATAACACGGTACACTCACATGTATCATACTGTATACATAATATATATTTTATTATTTTTTACAGTATAGTAAATAATATTAAGTTTTAGTCTCTTCATGCTCCTTCATGCTCTTTAATTACCTCTGATAAACTGCATAAATAATGTCCCAAATTAAAACATTTCATCAGCCAATATTTTGTTCAATTGAAATTACATTTTAACGTGTATAATTATAACTTTTTAAATATGTTTCAAATTGTAACTTTTAAAAATAATGTTTAAAAATGTAATTCGTAAAATCATGTTTTTAATGATTAGAGCTTATAAGCTTAATTAAATACTTTTTAAATACAAATTCTGTATTTGAAAATACTATTGTATTCCGTGAGAAATAACAGATATCGAGTTGACTGACACAAATAGCAGCTAGACCGAAAACAAGTATCAGAAAAATAATCATACTAATAAAGATCTTACTTATGGATGCAAGTATTGGTAGGTAGTCCTCTAGTAAACTTTTAGTTGTACATTTGACTTTGCTTTATCATACAAAATATATGTCTCGATCTTTGCCCTTGTAATAAAATATTGATTTCCAAAACTTTTTAATAAGTTTTATGCTGTAGGTACCTACAACTAATTCTTATAAAAAAACCTAATTCTTACTCGAAAAGTAGTTAGGAGTAAAAAAATAAATAGGTGCAACTTGTTAGTGGCGATACGAACCGTGAGCCATGAGAGAAAAAATAAATAAATAAATAGGTGCAAAAAAAGTGCTCGTGTATATAATGATGTGATAATGAAATGTCATGCTGTGAAACTTTTTAATTATCTAGTTTATATAAAAACAAAAAAAAACTTTCAAGTGTATTCTTACTCTAATGTCAAAAGAATCTTTATTCAAATATAACGCACTTTTTCATGAGAGTTATTTAAAAACAAAACCTATGTAACAAAGGACGCATAATAATATTCGACGTAATTTCGACGGTGATGGCTCAGTCAGGACAAGGTTCTTTAGATATATATATATATGTATATATTAAGAGGTGAATAAAGTAGGTGTTCGCATTACGCAATTTTATATCGCTAAAGAACAAAAGGATATCTGCACAAGGATCTTAGACAAAAATGCAATTTATATTCGAGTAGCTTCCCACGCCAAAATAATAATATATCACCGAGATACTCACCAGTTGATAGCTTTAATAATGTAGTGTAGTACGTTATACCAACAGGCAATATATTATGCTTATCTTTGTAATCGATTAAATTATTATACAGAAAGATTCAATGAATACAATGGAGTGCCAAAATTAAGTTTGTTAAAAATTTGGATTGGTTCTAAATAAGCAATTATTTTTTATTACAGACAACTAGTAAAATACTTCAAACTTAATTGTTCTCTCATAAATTACTTATGTTAGGAGATCTATCAATTTGTTTGCAAAAGGTTAACTTTGTCCTTATCATCTAGCTCAGGCATGTATCGTGTTTGGGGCTTTTGATCACAGGGTGCAAGTCTACCTCAAACAGGATTGGACAACAGGATTGGCGAATATCCTAAGAAGTGAATGCCTCTATACAAAGACTAAAACAGTGTCTTGATGTCGTAAATATTATGTGGTTTTAGTGGATTTTATGTAGTTGTTTCTACACCATTAAGGCATAAACCGAATTATACTATTTCTTATCATGGGAAAGCCATGCTTCGGCACGTATGGTGCGGCTCGACCGGAGTGAAACTACGGTCTCACAGAAAACCGGCAGTGCAGCAACGCTTGAGTGAGTGAGCTTCCCCCCTTCCCCTACTCCCACCTTAAAGGTCGGCAAAGTACTTGCAACTTTGTCCATGGGCGGCGGTAGTCATTTATCATCAGGTGACCTGTCTGCTCGTTTGCCCCCTATATCGTAAAAAAAAAATCTAAATATATAGCATACATATATATGCATCTCGTAAGCAAATGCCGTATTATAAAGAAAAAATTGCATTTTAAGTGGCATCAACCTGCATTTGGTGACCGCATTCCAGACGCAACTTTTTCTAAGGCTGCCACTTACGTCCTTAAGTCGCAAAAACATGTAAAACAAATATTGCTGGAAGTTAAAAAATCGTCAAACTGCCGGCAATTGTATAATCAATAATCCCGGCTGATTTTGCAGCAGCTGTGGGGTGCTCAAACTCCCTGCCGGATACTCCGGACGAAGTGACCGCGTATTCAACTTAAGCACGTGCGACGTTGTCAACTTGGTCATCTCGTATAATAAACTACCTTGTTGGTCTTAATTTAGAAGCTAAAATTACCTATGCTGTTGATAATTAAAATCAACCGTGGTAATATTGTGATATGTCTGAAGAGAAGTTTTAGAAATTTCCGCAGCAGAAAAATCTTAAATTTGCTATATCAAATTGAGATGGATGTGTGGACCTAGGATGGACAAGGTGAGAAATGAATATATTAGAGGGAGCCTGAAAGTAGCTCTAGTGGATAAGATAAAAAGTCGGTTATCGTGGTATGTACGTGTGATGTGGAGGGATGAGCCAAATCTGGTTAAAGGGTTTTATGTATTTTTGGAAGTTTACGGGTACAAAGAAAAGGCCAACCGAAGAAAAGATGGATAAACTGCGTCCAAGAAGTTACTTGAGACACCTCAAATACGACCGTCTGGGCGTCTGATCCCAAACTAGGCCGAGCCTATACTATAGTAATCAGACTACTGATAAACATACTTATATATTACTAAATACATACTTATTATAGAAAATTACAACCAGACACAGAAAAAATGATCGTCTTTATCACACAATTATTTGTCTTGGGTGGGAATTGAACCCACAATCTCTGGTTTAGTAGTCAGGATCACTAACCTCTAGATCAACAGGACCGTCCAAACTAAAAATATATATTTATTTCAAGATTTCCCTCGATTTCTCCTGGATCCCATCATTAGATCTTATCCTTATGACAATGAGACTAACTAGGAAGCCTTTCAAACAAAAAAAATAATTTTCCATATTCCAAAGAACAAATTCATTCAAAAGAACCAAAAAGAAAAAGATCCCATAAGAACTGCAAACCTCCTTCTTTTTTAAAGTCGGTTAAAAAGGAATTAACAAAAGGCTGTGGAAACAATATTTCGTTATACTTGTAATATTTGACAGATATGATGGATGAAGTGACAGTATTGAAGTTGTTACGAAGATACTAAATGTAATAAATAACTCATAGTCGTTTGTCATCAGAGCTACTTTCGTAAAATATATAATCAAACAAAATGTGTGTGGGAATTATAAAGACACCTAAGACCCTATTACTCTACAATTAGTCTTCAATCAGATTTTAGTTATTTTTAAAAATAGACATGTTTCCGAGTTATAAAAATAGTGTTATGATATACAACAGACACTTGTACTACAAAACATGCAGTAAGATGTGTTGCAAGGTTTTAACGTTACAGAAATAATGGGTAAGGTAATGTAATGTTCCAAATTAAAAGGCATTCATTATATATGCTTACCAAGCCTCGAAAGACTCGAGTCTTTTAGCCCTTTTTTTAAGGCTTGCGTCTTTTCTTGCCATCTATGAGGTTAAAAGCCAATTAAGCCGAAGGGCTTAGTAAATAGATTTTGAGGCTGAAGAGCCTCAAAACCTATTTGTTTATAAGAGGCATGGCTCTGAGAACTTCTAACCTTATTCTAAATTTTTTTTTTAATTTCAATACTTAAAGCTTTTATTAAAATGTTCTATACATTTTAATAAAAGCTTTATTATAAAATATTTTAGCCTCCAACGCTCACTAGAAACTGAAGTCCAAAAAAATTTGAATAAATTTATCGCCCTTCATTGTTTAGTGACTTTAATAAATACTTTCGTATACACACGAATAAACAGAAAGTGGCATTTGGTTATTTGATATATTATCCATCCAAAAAAACAAGCGTTCCTAGTAAATAATCTAAAGCAGGCAATTTAATAATTAAAATTATACCAATATATTACTATTATCGATTTGTTTAAGAATATAATGTTATTCCACACACTGGCCACATTTACGAAAAAAGTCAAAGAATATTACTTGGCTTCTTAATTTCTCCTTTTTCTCCTTTGCTGCATTTATCGGATATATTCTTATTAATTTTTAAATATATATGTATTATATATTATGTATGATTATGATCTGAGTGATCACACTTGTTTCCCTATATTACTTATCTAATCTATAGGTATCACACACACCCACACCAAAACTACATATTGATATTTTTATATCTGGTCATTATTTTTCCATCCCAAGGTTGCCTGAAAGAAATTGCTTTTAGCAATAAGGCCGCCCTCTGTATCCACATATCAATTTTTGTAAAATCACTGTAAGCAATATTTACTGGTGTACAATAAAGTTTATTCTATTCTATATTATAATAAAAAACAGTTTCTTCATAAAAAAGCCTAATCTCGATTAAAAAAAGCCTTGGCCTTTTATTAAGACTTGGACTTTTTAAAATAACTAGCCCTTCAAAAGCCTTTTTTTGTGAGCCCAGTCCTAAAAAGGACTCGTGAGCTTAAAATTTCGGACTAAAAAACTCGGGTCTTTTGGAATATTAGTCTTTTTAGACTAGTGTTCCAAAAGAGCTGAGTTTTTGATTTGATTTCCCGCAGTTTGATTTTTCTTTAATATTTAATTTTATTTAATATTACATATTATAGTTTCTGTATCGTGGCACTTACGCAGCATAGGTCGGTCTAACAAAGTAACCCCACCAGGTTAGACTATAAAAACTTGACTATAAAACTTATAAATTTGTATCAAAAATTACCGTTGGGACAGCGTGACCTGTGCCTGGTGTTACAGACCGCAGACATTGACACAGAGTAATTTCTATTCAAATTCTAATGTTACCTAGTATCTGGCTTGCTCATTAATAACCATGCTTACGTTATTTAAAAAATATATTGCCACTCCAAATGCTTTCCTACGTCTAAACTTCTTATCTGTTTCACTTACTCTGACGTTGCAAAACATCATGAATATATTACTGGCTATTTACATGGTAATCATAACATAATGTAATGTTCATATTAAGCCATAAAATTAAGTATAAATCACAAGCATAACAAAATTTACTTCAGCCCGAAAAAAAACATTTTTGATTGTCTTTTTACGGGTGTGTAGTCATCTTACGAATCTATATCAAATTCTCATTTGTCATAAGACTCCCAAAGCCCAATAAAATTTATTTTATACAACTTCCGCCCTAGGTAACTCCTTATATCGGGATATTTACAAACATACAACTAACGAGCACAAAGTAAACCTACATGTAAAATAATTAACCAAATATTTTTCACTTCATAATCACATCAAACCACTGATCCGAAAATAGGTATCAATTCATACAAGAAAATGGGGATACTGGTAGGTAGTGCTATTTCTTCCTAGAACTGAACTTTGACGTTAATTGACGTCCTGAGTTATCCATATACCTGAAAAAAGTCTAACCCTGACGATGGCTTAAGAAGGAAATCCCAGAACACGACAGACCTCAGCCACGCGTTGCCAAAACTCTTTAAGAAGACCTTTACTGTTATCGGCCTTTTCTCTTGCATTCGCATCTTTATTCAATTTTTGATTTGATTCGATTTCTCTCATCTTTAATCTTGTCAAAATTAGTGCTAGTTTGCATGTCATCGCCTATAGCTGTCCTAGTATTACTGTAACACAGCCGCAGGCATCTTCGGTCCAAGTCTAGTATTACAGGTTATGATATCATTCACCACACAATATACATATTTTTTTTAGATACAACGATGATTAAATTAGAGTAATATAATTAAATTACATGCATATTAAGCACAAGTATCTAAGATTACATTTGTGCGTGCATGAGATAGCGCGTGCATGCCTCTGTATGTGCGTGTATGTCCTTTGTATGAGTCTTAATTTTAAGATTTAAATCTGTTACAACATAGTGTAGTTTAAGAAGCTAGTTACGTAGTGGCAGGGTGGGTGATATACAAATATTGAGCATTTCGTAAGCTTTATCATATTATTAATAACTAATAAAAAATATTGATGTAGGGCGAGTGTCGTTTCTTGTGTAATAATTGATCCTATTCATGTTTTGTTGCGTCTTGAAATTAGTTTAAATCCTATGTAGTCTATGCTATCATGTTTACGGAGTACCACCAATACTTTAATACCTGTGTCATTGTAACTAATATTTTTAACATAGACTAGGTCAGTGATATATTGTCAATGCTTAACCCTCTAAGCATGTTCTAAGGGTATAATGGTAACCTTGTCTTAAGTACTGCAATATACTTTGGACCATCGCATAATAAGTACAGTCACATCTAAGTACACAGCGGGCAGTTCGTTATAACAATTAGCGATAGCATGAATTTAAAGTTGGTTCAAGAAAGAAAGATAAATAGATTAATTTAGTACAAGCTTTATTATACAATAAAATGGAATAATTCATTTATTTCTGTGGCGTTTAATCGTAGTTGGCTAATAATGGTGAAGATTTTTTAAAACTAAACAGGCCGGGAATCAAATGTTCAAAAAAATCAAATGTTAATACGCAAAAATAGGCCCAAACGAAGAATTTTATGTATGGTTATGTTAATAAAATGACTTATAATTTTAACAGCATTATATATAATTAAGTTTACATCTATTAAAGAATATTTTGTGGTCAACGTGATTATTATATTATTAGTGTTTTGATCTAATCAAAACCACCGAATCAGATGCCAAATGCAATTATCTCCTAAAAAGTCTGGCAATAATCGAACAGCAGTGAAAAAACTTCTAATCATTAAATGTGGCCTTGCTATATCCATCAAGCCTAATGAGGAGTCTATATATGTTTGTGGAAATGTCAGAGAACATCTTAGACGAAATTTGGCAAATAAAGCACACGTTGATTGAAAAATTTACATCTAGATTGTATACATTATTTTTTATTATCTAAGTCTTTTTAACACGTTTTTATTAACTGCATTTGTAGCTAACTATAAAAAAATAATCTTCTAAGTCAATTTTAACCTATTTCCAATTGTCATATCGAAATAAAACTTTGTATGAACTTTGGCTGGCCTGTTGGTCTAGTGGTTAGTGACCCTGGCTGCTGAGCCAGAGGTCGTGGGTTTGATTCCCACCCAAGACAAATAATTGTGCGATGAGCATGATCATTTGTTCTGTGTCTGGGTGGAATTTATCTATGATATGTATGTATTTAGAAATATATAAGTATGTTTATCAACAATCTGGCTACCATAGTACAGGCTCTACCTAGTTTGGGATCAGACGGCCGTGTGTGAGATGTGTGAAGATTTTATTATTATATGTAGTTGAGATGACAATACTTATATTACAACAGAAGCCTTAGCTTGGTAATGATCGTCTGATGATAAAGCCAGGTGGTTAATAGCGAAACTCCTTTTTACTTTTTAATTCAGTTCACCATTAAAGTGTTTTTTTTTTTGTTTTTGTCAATTTATTGGAGGTATAACCACGGATATATTGATATTTTTTTTTACCAAAGGTATTTCCACTTATATTGGAGCTACCTGACTTAGGATGGCATTGTCAACCTGAATAAGGATCACACTGAGTAATTTAAGAAAGAAAATGAATTTTTGATTTGACTAAAATATTTTTTTTTGTACAAAAGAAATGATAAATAGCAGATGGAAATCCTGATTTTAAACCCTCAGGCGTCCCTTTTCACTAGTAGACAAAATGACACAACGGCAGTGGTGGTGTGGTTGAAGGTAATGTGGGTCCAATCACTGAACGGCTGTGCCCTACAATTGACGGATTTTTTAAATATTGTGATTATTACCTTTTAAGTAAGTAAACATATGAAAAAAAAGAAAATAATACATCTTGTAAAAACTATTCTAAATACAAAACTTTTTTCTTCCATTTAAAATATTTAATCCGAGGAAGATCGCCACCCTAACTTGCACTTACCAGGTTTTTTACACTACAAACGTGCTCCAAATACACTTTATAACAGATATTACAAAACATGCAGCATACTCACATTACAGACAAAGTAATTATAAAATAGATATGGTTAAAGCAATTCGTTTAATTGGAGTCATAACCCCAGTAGTCGACTACAATAATCTATACAAGGTTATATGAAAAATTATACTTGTTCGAGGTAATAGTAATAAATGATGGTTCAGAAAAACTAAAAAAACACGTTTTAATAGTAAACTCAATCAAAAACTAAAGCAGAATTCCAGTATTCATCTTAAGGCTTCATCATCAGATCGTCCACACCAAGTGCAATGTATGGAACTCATCATAATAAACTTTTAAAAAAGTATCACTGACTTCAATGCGCCTAAATTATATTTTACTAGCGCCCCACGGTTTCACATGCGTAAGTTCCGATCCCGCGGGAATATCGGGATAAAAAGTAGCCTATGCGTTAATCCAGGTTTCCAGCTATCTACATACCAAGTTTCATAGGAATCGGTTTAGTGGTTTTTGCGTGAAAGAGTAACAAACATCCATCCATCCATCCGTCCATCCTTCCATCCAAACTTTCACATTTATAATATTAGTGGGATAATAAAATGTATTTTTCTTATTTTAATTTTACTTAAATTGGACAAACTTTAAGAACAACCAGTTCAATTTAAAAAGATAATTATTGAAATTGTTTCTCTGTGAAATACACAAAAAGCAGTCGAATTGAGAACCCCCTTTATTTTAAAGTCAGTTAAAAACTAATAATATGGCCCTAAACTCGATGTGTTGATTGACCTCTGAATAATTTAACTACACACCTCCTTGTTTCAATATTAGACCATCGTTTCTAAGCCTAATCGTATGGACTAGTCGAAACGAATCGTATGACCAAAAACTCGAGGGGTTTACTAGTAGTCCCTGAAGAGTTCCAATTATTCACCTCCTCGCTTCATTATCAGATCAGTTGCAAGATGCCAAATTATAGTATTGTTATCTGAACTACATATGCATAAAAAATATTTCGATACGGCAATTAGAAGTGGGTTTATATTAACTTTTAAGATTTATTTATATTGGTAGTTAGTTAGTTAGTCAGTTTCAAGTGAAGCTAATTAAAGTATATTAACCAATGAGACATTAAAGTACGACGTATTGTAGAGGACGGAGAGTGTCAGGGCGGGCGGCTACGTACTTATGGTCGTTGTGTTGCGTTTGCTCAGTACTCTAATTCCGCGTGGTGTGCTGACGCCGGCCCGTATAAAAGCGGCGGCGGTCGATCTGTATAATCATTCCCGCCATACACATCCAACGCCTATCATCACCTGCCTTATCACATTTTATAATATAAACATGAAATCGGTAAGTTGCCAAAATGTATATTTACGAGTCACAATAACACTCAAATCAAATCTGCCTAATCATTAACATTGTGGTAATACAAAAGATAATTATTTTCATTTTTCGACCTTTTTAAAATGCAATATTTATAAAATGATTGAATTTTCTCTTTAATATAATTTAACTATTAATATACGTGCAATTCCTTTAACCTATAACATCAACTACTAATATGGAATGACCAATTCAACTGCAACTGATTTTAAATAAAAAAGTCATGAAATCGAACAACCCTCTTTTAATTTTTTTTTTATTTGTGACTCCTAATTTTCTTCTGTTCCTTTTTGATTCAAATATTTACGTTTGATCTATTAATATTAAGGAAGATAATACATTTAATTATATTTATATATAATTAAATGTCTTATCTTTAATAAATATCGGGAATTATAAAACTTCAACTTACCGCGTTTTTCAATATCTCATTCATTTGAAAAATAATGTTACTTTAGAACGACTTAAGTTGGTCTAAAAATAAAAAAAAAACTCCCGAAAACTAAACCAACCTTTTTCTATGTCATTAAAACAATCATAAAATATTGTAATTTCGAAAGGACAATGGCTATCGGGTCAGCTAGCATTTAATATACGAGTACTTCTGATTATGTCAGTGATCTATATACAATGTATAGGATCTCGACACTACATGCAGCTTGCAGTTCATCAACGCGGCCGAACAAAGCTTGTGAATATGATTTACTTTGTTTGTATGATAATTCTTGACATACATTCCCAGGTGTAATTAGTGTTAGACTAATATGAGAAAACTTTTGATTTCATTGTCAGAATAATACACAATACACGTCAAATTAAAAGTTTTGCTCACTGTTTAATAGTATGTAATTAACTACTTTAACAAAATAATATGTAACTGTTTGAATAATTTTAGTAAATGCAGATTTATTTTCGAAAGATAATTACGTAAACGATTTTTTCTACATAATAATATTCTAAATAATAACATGTTTAAGAAAATAGACATAAAATTTTCGTTCTAAATCTATTTAATTCACTTATACTTATAACCTATCTGTACTTTTTCAAATGAGAAAAACATAGGTCAAATTTAAAAAATACGTCGTAATATGAAATACAATTCCCTCGAATTTAACTCATCCATATCACCTACATATAATGTGTCATTAAGATTCGTCACAAGCTAAAACGTCAAGGCTGTAGAAACTGAATTATAATAAAAATAACCAACCATTACGAAAGTGATCAAATCCAAAGAAGTGTTTCAAATATTTAAACATAAAAATGTTAATATACATAAACCGTTATGTTGAAACCATATTTGAGCTACCTTTTATAAATAATAATGCTTTTATAGGTCAGTAAATATATTTCAAAAGAAAATAAATAAATTTAATCATTTGAATGTTGAGAAATATAAATTACACTATACGTAAATTGATACAGAGTGTTTTGATTATGACAATTGGCAATGACGATTAAGATGGCGACGACGATTGCTAAAAACGTAAAAATAGTAGAAATTAAACGCTTAAAAGAAAATAATACTTACTCTTTTTTAAAGATTCTTGTATAAGTGCAGTTCCGTTATTATCAATAAGCTAACAAACAATATTCATATTAAATGGAATTTAATAAATATAATTCAAAATTCATAAAAGGCTAACACGACCTTTAAAGGCAACGTGTAAACAATAACTAACTAAACTTACAACTACTTATAGCACACAATGCATAATACTTATAGTAACATTTTAAACATGAATGTATAATGCATAAATGTACAAGGTATATCAAAAACTTATTACTGGGTCATCAAAATGATTAACCGATATTTTTAACAGTTTGTCATCTTATCCGCCCTCGTGGCCATCGCCTGCGCCGCTCCGCAATTCCAGGGCCAATATCAGCCACAGGACCGATACGCAAACCAAGAGATCCCCATCCTCAAGCAAGAGCAAACTATTAACCCTGATGGCTCTTATCAATACAGGTATATTTTTAAACTCTTTATGCATATTTACCTACACTTTGAATTATTCATGTGACCCGGTGACTAAAGTAGTATGACAAGAAATAATAAAGTATCTCAATAAGTTCAAGTCGGTCTTAACAGTTTTCCCTCCAATGCATAAAGCATACAATTCAAGTTTATAAAGCAGCCGCAAAGATATAGCTGCAACACGTTCAGCATGAATAATTCCGCAAGTACAGTAAATAAGGTTTATCCTTTTAATAAATCAACTCCAGTTACAATGATATTGTTTGCGTGAAAAAACCTTTCAATAATATATTATTCCGTTTAAGTAATTTTGTTTATGTCCTAAATTGATCGCAGTAATCATTTATCTGATTAATTTTTAGCTATCTCAAGTATTCTACGCAAAAAACCTCTGGACCTCAAACTCGTATCATTTAACGGACTGTGAAAGACTGTACATTCTCCGTGTAGACTACAGTGTAATAATAACGGGCATTCCTTTAGTGTCAAACATATTAAACGTTGAATTTGTGGGAGTCATCTGAGCAAGTGTTCACAACCAAGCCCTGTTTACGCAACAAATTGGCTCAGGTGCTATAACACCGTATGAGTTCGTTGGTATTTGTGATTCACCTACATGCCTTAGCTACACTTTATTAACACATGTTGTGTTAATAAAGTGTCAGACATCATCGATCAATTTTATTGCATCCTAAATTAGATTATTAGGTTTATATTAGGCTCATCAAGGTTAGCAATAGTTTAGTAATATGAATTAATTAAAATAATTGAGAACGATAAATGTTTGTTATAAATTTGAAGGTCTGAATATTTATAACAAAAGGATATTTCCTACTACCGGGTTTGACACAACTTTTAGGTTCTATGTGTAATATGTGTGTAAGATAAAATCCCATAAATAACAGACAAAAGTTCCCAAGAACAACGAAATTGACAAAACATAATGACTGCATGAAATGAAAATGTTTGCATGAAGCATATAATTAGATTTGATCTTTGTGAATGTTTGGAGTTGCCAAAGGCTATAACAATTGTTATTCATCGTTGTAGACAAAGTGATTTAGGCTTTAAAATATTAAAAATGGCTTTAAAACAGAGGGACATTTCCTCACCTTTTTAATTAATTACCAAAGATAATATCTAAGATAATTAGAAATAATAAGTAGCAAGCATTATTTAATTTTAGACCAACAACTTTATCCTTCTTTTTCAACTTAGTTTTATAAAAAAATGCATTCACATATTACTAATACAACATAAGTCTTGTACTAGTACTAGAAATAATTTTATTGTAATTAATAACGGTAGCTCTGGGGAAATATATTGTTCCCTAAAGACTTGTTGTGATGTAATTATGGTTAAATTTTTCACAGCTACGAGACTGGCAATGGCATCGCAGCGCAAGAACAGGGCTACCTGAAGAACGCTGGACCTAACAACGAAGGATCTGAAGTTGCTCAAGGTTCCTTCACCTACACCTCTCCTGAGGGCATTCCAATCTCTGTCACTTATGTTGCTGACGAGAACGGTAAAGTATCTTAAAACATTGCACTTTTATAAATAAGTCATGTACATTTTGGATAAGACAAATAAAACAAAATTATTAATGAAACCATCAATGAAAACCGATCAAAGGAAGTCCGAGAATCATCTATATTAATGTTATAAATGGTCTAGACTATTAACCCCTTTACCCACCATTAAAACTTTTTAATACTAAGTAAGTGCTTTAGACACCACTGTTATGTTAAGTCATCAGTGGTATATTTTTTTTAAACTGAGTTAATGGTGACAGTTTGATACTTATTGATACTTACCTGCATCGACACACCATAAGGTTTTTGCTCGGACTTTTCAAGTACGTATGCGGATTTAATAGCTAAGTGACATTTTATGTTACAAAACATTTCTAATGTACTTTTCAATGGTTAATAAACATTTAACATTTACGTCTTTTATAGTTTTTAGATACTTGGACTTTGATGGCTTTTATCATGTTTGATGTTGTTTTATATTATGACTAGATTCTTCAAAAAGATTAAGAATTGTATAGTTCAACCGTTCCATTACATTATATACATATAGGCACATTAACATAAATATTTAATTACAATGGTGTTCTAAGCATATACCTTTAGCGTTATATAAGGAAAATGTATTTGAAAGGATTTCTTTACATTTAAAAATGCTAAAGCCTCTGCTTTAGCATATGTTCTAAAATTATCACATATTGAATTTAAGTTTTCCGACTTTTTTATATTTATTAGTCAATTGAAAAAAATATTTTGTTATTGAATATGCATTTCTCTTCCTAAGGTATTTGTCATATAATTGTACGGAGTTATTTTTAAATTGAGATATTTGTTTACAGGTTTCCACCCCGAAGGCGCTCACCTCCCCACCCCTCCCCCAATCCCTGAAGCCATCCTTCGCTCTCTCCAGTACATCGCAGCCCAACCCCAACAGCCTCAGCCCGCGTACCAGCAACCGCAGACTTTCCAACAAAAACCTTTCGGACAGGGCTTCCGCGGTTAAATCCCACCAATCAGTAAATAAATGCCATACGACATGACGACATGAAAAGATACTCATCGCACGCTTGTACCTACCATGAACATATTATTAAAGATATAGAAGTAGTAATAAGTATCTATAACAATTGTTACTGTGATTTATTTTATTTTTAAGAAACTTATGACTTATAAGTAAAGAAAAATGATAAATATTTATTTTGGTTTCATTCTTTAAGCGGCTATTCCTTTCTCGGGTTTAAAACGTACATAGCTAGAGTCAGAAATAAAATGTTTACAGCTTAGATACTAGTCAGGTTCTTTATAAGTGAAAAGACGAGTCAATCTCAAATGTTTGAGTAAAATTGTATAGGGGAAGGTATTAGGTAGTCTTTGTCAGGACATCGGGATACAGCTTCTCATTTAAACTCTATGCATATTTCTAAATTTGTTGCGCGCCATGTTATTAGTGTCATGATTCTAATTAATATGTTACACTGACATTAATATGAGTTTTTATTAAGCATTGAACTACAAAGTTTATACCAAATTATTGAAATGGTATACCTAATCCTACTAATATTATAAACGTGAAAGTTTGTGAGGATGTATGGATGTATGGATGTTTGTTGCTCTTTCATGCAAAAACTACTGGATCGATTGCAATGAAACTTGGTATGTAGA
Organism: Euplagia quadripunctaria; assembly: GCA_963859945.1. Classification (NCBI taxonomy): domain Eukaryota; kingdom Metazoa; phylum Arthropoda; class Insecta; order Lepidoptera; family Erebidae; genus Euplagia; species Euplagia quadripunctaria. Next base: position 13,644,460 of record OY982562.1, on the reverse strand, counting down.
TAGCTGGAGACCTGGATTAACATTATCCTGATATTCCCATGGCACCGGGACTTACATGGGGTAACTTCTGAATCTAGCCTATTCGAATCTAGTCAAACAATCCGAATCGGTTATAACGCAAATAATGATAAAATAAATATCAGTTCTCTTTACACTTGTGTTCAACAACAACCCATGACAACGCCATATCAATTACTGATACCAACATATTGCCGACAATTCCAAAGAATTGACATTAAATATTAATTAAATATTATTTTATTTTAAAATAAAAATATATAGGTACATATAATAAATCTAAAAACATGTGAGATCATATTAGACCTCAATCAAATTCTGAATTCGCTGTCGAAAGATCGATGAACAGTATAAATAAATAAGATCATACGATGTCCTAGTACTAAATCATGGATTTAGAAATTAACCTGTTACGTGCTGCGGTATAACTACAGGGCAGGGCAATTGATAAAGAAACTGCTTTTAAATTGATTAGTTATTGCAATATACATACTATTTATTACAACATGAGTTTCAGACACGGGTTTCAAACGATTTCGACGAAGATTATTTATTTCTGTAGCAAAAATGCTACTTATAATCATAAATTAATGCTATGTATATAAAAACAATGTTTGATACCAATGTATTGTATTGTAGTTTACATTGGTAAGGTTTTTCGTTTATGCAAAAATCGTCACACTAAGTCATTTCATACGCCGTGCTACTTTCTTCTTAATGCTTTTTATTCTTATAATATAAATTGTACAAATAAAGAGATTTATTACTATTATTCTTTTTAAACAAACATATGAAGTTCATTTTTAAATACATTTACATTTATACAAAAATATATATTAAAAAATATTAAAAAATAGTGTCCCACCGGTGTCCAGAGACAAAAACCTCCTCACTAATATTTAATCGATTAATCTATACTAATATTATATGGCTGAAAGGTTGGTTGTTTGGTTGACGCCTCTAATCTCAGGAACTAGTGGTTCAAATTGTAAAATTCTTTTAGTGTTGGATAGTCCATTTATCGGGGAAGGCTATAGGCAACATAACATCATGCTACAACCAATAGGAGCGGAGTATCAATGAAAAATATTGCAAAAATGGGGAAAATTTACAAACGCGGACGAATTTGCGCGGGTATGCTAGTTATTAATACATGTTCAGCGGGTGATTGAGTGTTGCGTTTGCAATCCTCGTGAACGGGTGGTATTTGTGCCTATGACGTCATTATATTTCCAATTCAATAGAGGTATTATTCCAAGAATTAAGGAAAACTGATGCTACCAGCTGCTTAACCAGCTAAAATAATGTGCTTTAAATTAATATTTTAATATATTATTGGGACCAAACTAACTTGCTGTAACAATTTTAAGACACGTAACATGAGCCGTACTTTACTATTATTCTTGTTAACGCGATTCGAGCCCGCTATAACTGGATCGCAAGTTCGACGCTACGCTACCGCCACGTCTCGCATTTATGCGCACCATTTTATGTTGTACACGTACACATGGTACACAGTTGTACTATACTTACTGAGACGTTTGTAAAAGAGTGGGCGTTAGTTTCAGTGCCAGTGATTCCTTTCTCACGCCTCTACAGATTGTATTACAAATATAGCTGCAAATTGAAATTATAGAAGCACTTAACCTTGAACTTTATAAAGTGTAAAGTAACAACCGTAAAGCACTTTATGACCTAAATAAATATTTTGAACTTTAATATTCATGATGTCCAAAATAGCTCTTTGAAGCTAATACTATTAATAATACTAGTATGTTTAGTGCTAGATTTGAATTTTATTATATTTCTGTTCATTGATACCAAAAAGAGTATGTATGTATATTACATTTACATTGACATAATGATACTTAATTATAGACAGATACTTGGAAAGTATGGTTTGCACGCAAAACTAATTTCAGTAACATTCATATTTTTTAACTTTACTTTTTTAGCTGTAGTATAACCCAATCTAGTAATTTGATAGTTTAAAAATAACTAGGAATCGCCCGTTGGTTGAAATTCGACCATAATTAATTAAATTTTCAACGTTTTGGTTAATTTAATTGACCAGTATAACTTGAACAGTCATTTTATAGAATTGCCTAACAGCACAGGTCAATATATGTACTAGATACCTTTACCGTTTTCACATAATTTAAATTAAAAGAAATCCAAAAAAAATAATTTTTCATGTTTTTTGTAAATAAATTGATTATTTCGAAAATATCTGTTTTGCTCATGCCGTCTCATGCTACCTAACTTATTCGATTTATTTTTGTTATATTTTTTTAATCAGTTGACACCTATGACATCGCAATATGGCGCAAAGTCAGTTCTATTCATATTTGAATCGCATGGTACATTTGTGATTATAATTAGTCAAGACAATCACTGTCGGTGCGCAGGGTGATTGCGGATGCATTGTTTGGATTCAACCTTCTTCGTAATCAAATTAATTGCCCTCGTTTGCTTGATTTGATTAGATTTCGGGCTCCAACTAGATCTCCCAGAAACGCGCTTACTCCCTTATGCCCACCCTTACGTAGAACAGTTTTGGGTGCTAACTCGCCAGTTCCCAGACTTTGCAAAGTAATAAACGCTGCAGTGACATAGTAGACATTTATAACGATAACCTTGGGAAATTTTACAATACAATTGTCAACCCTTATAATAGGAATAATTCATTTATAAATTGAATGTTAATATAATTCATTAAATTTTTTTCTTGTACTTTATTTTTAATTTATTTATTGTCATTATTATTTAAATTATTATCGTTGTTATCACTATTGCATATTGTATTATAAAACTATAATATCTAATATTTTCTATAATTTAAGATTTAATAAATTTTTGAACTGTATACCTACTAGTTCGTAGCATTATATGCATGCGGTGTTAACCTTTAATTAATTGTTACACTTATGTAAGTAATAAGTTTGTAAATAATTGTAAGGTGCAGTGTAAACAATTGTTGGTTAACCATAAATAAATAAATAAATAAAGACAATATTATTCCTGAAATTTATCCTTGCCAGTTAGTTGTAAGTCAACCCTTGGCACTTATTAATTTAAAAACAAAGTTGTTGCTACCTTATAAAACGACTTATTGTTAAAAAAATATGTAAAGTAAATTTATGAATTTGCTTGCTATGTGATTTCATAAAAACACTTTATTACAAATACTAATTACTAACTATATGTTAGATAATATATATTATATGGGTATATTATAAGTGTGTTTAGAGCAAAATAAAAGAAAAACGAAACAAGATTTTACTATTAAAAATAGACTTTAGTAATACAGTCAACAACAACAACATACTTTTAATTCTGGTTGGCTGGTTGTTAAGATCAATATTATTAATTACATTTAAAACTCCAAATTCAAATTACGTTTATAATAAAGCCATGACTGCTCTTTTAAAAAAGATTTACTTATCGTTCGATTTTGTATGATATCGATATGATAATATATTCTGGGATCATGAGAACCGATTTTTTTTTGTAATATTAATCTTTAAACAAAAGTCAGACAACGGCGGCTTTTGTGATGTTCTATTCTATTCTAGACTAGGAAAGAAATAGTGTCCATTTAAATAAAAAGTGCATAATAGGTAATGGTAAAGGTTGATTTATAAAGGATAAACGGTATTACTCACGTGTGTATTTGGATGTGTGTACCTTTATCAAGGGGTGAAACGACCTTTTGCGTCAGTGTCAGTACAGCACCTGACATCGACGCGGAAAGTAATACCTACATACGTGAGTAAAACCGTATCCCTTATAAGTATGACCATCACTCCCAAAAAAAAAATCTAATATTTTGAATAATTAAATATTATATTACATACTTTTTAACCGGTCTTCTTGGGAGTCAACGAGGGAGGCGTATGTATAGCAATGGACGTACTATGGCTGAAATGCTGATAATGATGATGATGTACTTTATAAACAAAATCTTTAGTTTTCCTACGTCTAAATTCCAAATGGATTTATCAACGTTAAATAGTTTTTTGTACAGTGGAGGTAAATTGGATTTGGAAGACATAATATAGTCTGTGGTCGTAAATTAACACACGCTCAATAATCGAGAAATTTGTCTTGCGTCAACTTTACGATGCTTGCAAAAATCAAACCGATTATTTATATACTTATAAATCATAACGTCTCACGGATCACATAATTTATTTATGCCCAACTGAAGGAAACTTGTATATTCAACGTTGATAACATTATTTGCATTACATACAAAAGATAGATATCAATAAAAGCTTATTCTGCCTATCGTATGTACCAACATGAAACGATTACGTCAACCTACACTTTAGCCATCTAGGCAAATTAGATGAACCCAATACAAGTCATTAGCATAATATCCAAATAGACACCTGAGAGCGTATGGGCACATTAGCATGTTAAGGGTTACTAGTTTCAACGTTATACATTTGTTGTGATTAAATTAACAATTATTTAAAATAAATTTCAAAATACACTTTCTTAAAGTTATTTCTACGTAAGTATCTAACAAAATTGGGAAAAACTTTTAGGAATTTGTAGTATTCATAATAATATGTGAGTTCTATGGTTAAAGCTAGTGATGTCATATGTGATACACTTTAAAAGCGGCAGTAGGATAATATCTGCGGCGCTGTGCTTGCAACCAAAACAATGTTTGGACAATTCTCTTACGTGTAGCACGTTAAATAATACACGAACAAGGCATCTAGTACTAGCAAATATTTGTTATTAATTTACAAAAAAAATATTTTTTTTACTATGTTCGGCTTATGAATTTGATTGCCATAGACATAGATATTTATCGTTGTTACGTGTCAAAATTACATATTTACATTTAGCATGTAATATCGTTTTGGGATAACCTGTAATGATTTTTTAAATTAGTTTATATAAATAAATATTCGAAGACAAACTTGTGAAAGAAAAACCGCTTTCGCTAATTCATTATAGAACGTACACACTGACGGCACAGTGTTCAAGAAATGATAACTTGCACGAGCCAAGCAAACAGCTATTCTCGAAAAATTTTAACACCTAACGTGTTGTGGAAGAAGGAGTTTATTATGTCCCTCCAATACAAAAAGAGGATCCTCCGACTAGGCGAGGTGATCAAGCCTGGCGGGCCGCGGTCCAACCGTTGATGTTGGGAAGTTGTATATATATATTGTGGAACAAGTGTAATATTTAAACATTGTAATATTTATAATGCCCGGGCAATATGAATAGTGAAATGTCAAATCGGACTGTGTAACGAATACTTATACAAACCTCGTTATTTATCCCATTGTCTGACTATTATGAATATTGCTACGTAACTGTTGGGCAAGTTGATAATTAAGATACATTAGGTAGGGCACTAGGACAATTAACATAATAGGAGGACCAACGTCATTAGCAAACACGCGCTGCTACTGAGAGCTGTTGTTTTATATTTAGTTAGAAAAAGCTAATAAAGATAGTAAAAATTGGATAAAATAGTTGGTTATTAAATGTATAATCTCAGACTACATAATTTACTGTTGCCAATAAATGCAGCTGAAGTACAAAATAAGATATTTATGTACAACCGAATTTATAAATTGCTTCAAGATGGATTAGCTAGCTATGAATTGAACTAACTTAACATATTGATCTAAACATTTGATAGGACAGTTTTATGGCTGACATGTAACTTTTACTAGTGCCATAAATTACACAAATGAATTAATACGACCCACTTAGACTTTTGTTGACACTTGCATGTATCACCATGACCAATGCATCATTCGGTAATCCCGGCACAGAGTTGGTCAATCTATCAACTCCTATTGATATTGTGTCAAACTTTAGATAATATACCGCCAGTTGCATAACATATATGTTTATCGTAGACATTGTGTCATTGTAAATCAGTTAGAGGTTCCCGTATACCAATAGTGTAATACATGATACAAACTAGAGGAATCTAAATTTCAAACTCGTCCTGCGATCAGAGCGGGATTGAATTATAAACATCTTAATTCCCATGGACAAAAGATCAGCACTTTAAATTTTTTCTCATACTGTTTCTAAACAGGTTCACCCCATCCTTATCCAACGGCTCCTGTCACTTTGATCATGATTTTTATGATTCACTAGCTGCGCCCCGCGGTTTCACCCGCGTAAGTCCCGGTGCCGTGGAAATATCGGGATAAAAGTAGCCTATGTGTTAATTCAAGTTTCCAGCTATCTACATACCAAGTTTCATCGCAATCGGTTCAGTAATTTTCGTGAAAGAGTAACAACATTCAAACATCCTCACAAACTTTCACGTACGAATATATAATATTAGTAGGATATTAGTACTAGTCTAACCATCTAACTGGTGAGACGTTTGTGTGGCAATCTTGATCAAACAGTCTTTCGAGGTAGAACCATACATTTAATGTACTAGCGTAATACTAATTTTATGGGTAGAACATGTTAAATGGATTAGTAAACAAGTTTAAATAACGTTAATAGTTTATCAAGTTCAATTTCATTGGTAGATTTAGATTTAGAAATATTGTCGAATCAGAAATCTGAAAATAAGAACAATACTTAGTATTTGTCAAAAAAAAAGGTAAGGCTATCTCAATCTTAGATCACTACTAAGTAAGTATTGTTTTAACGAACGACGGGGGCCTCGTCGGATCTGAAACTAGTCGGGTATCCCCGAAATACACACATGAGTAAAACCCAAAACATGTCAAACCCAGACCGATTGACATCGAAGCGTCAACGCTCGTAGTTGCTCAAGAGTATGTCTGCCTTAGGCAGGTTATCCAACTCGGTAGAAACAACTTCGAGAAAGAAGTCACCAAAAAAACACAGTTAGTTGAGGCAGCATTTGGTAAACTACGTAGTCTTTTCATCACCCTCAACGCAATACCTCAAAACCTACGGTGCCGAGACGTAGACACAAATAAAATGTCGCGCAGCAGGCTAAGGAGCGAGCTGTACTTGAAGTTTCTTTGAAAGATAAAATTCGTAATGAGGTCATCCGACAAAGAACTGAAGTTACCGACATAGCTCGCAGTACAAGCACGCTGAAGTGGCAATTGGCTGGTAGGTCTTAAAGTGGATACCGCGAATTGGTAAACGGAAGGAAGGAAGCCAGCCAGCTAGATGGACCGCCGACCTAAGGACTTATGTAGCTGGGATAGACTGAATGCGGCAGGCGGAGTACCGGGAGCTATGACGCACATTGAGAGAGGCCTATGTCCAGCAGTGGACTGCAATAAGCTAATTAGTTGATTGATTGATAACCTGCCACTGTGCCATACAAAAAACTGTTGAAAAGAAAATTTGGTTTTTCAAAATTTTCTTTGTACACTTTGTACAAATGTTTCAGGGCGGGCGGTGTTTTTATTAATGCGAGCTTGTGTTGCGCTTGCGCCGTATTGTAATTTTAAGCGGTGCGCTGACGCCACCGCCCGGCCCGTATAAAAGCCGCTGTGGAAGATCAAAGTTATCATTAACGAAATAGACATCCTTCGCAGATCATCACTTAGCCTATCGCGTTATATAATTATAAAAATGACATTTGTAAGTTGCCTTATTAAATATTTTTACTAATTATTAAAACTACCATAAAATCAGACATTTACAAAATACGTATAAACAAACAATTACATTTAAGTTCTTATCAATTTATTGTTCCATGCATTCAGCCCTTTCGTATTCTTAAGCAATAAAAAAAACGAAATTAATACCGATATTTTTGACAGCTTATAGTCCTCTCCGCTCTCGTGGCCGTCTCGTGCGCCGCACCACAATACCAGGAAATTCCCATCCTCAGGCAAGAGCAAACCATCAACCCAGATGGCTCCTATCAATACAGGTATTTCATTTAGTCAATTATAACATATGTACACGCTATACATTCCCTGTGTGTATATGCACTGCAACAAATACTCTCTAAATATAATATTCACAGTAACAGGAAATCTGTTTGGTATTTAAAATACATGTTATTTAAGCTTAAAATATTTACATAATGATAAAAAGTAAAAACTATGCATAGTTTTTACTTTTACTATTTTAATTTTACTATGAGAAAGGTTGCAGTGGAATAATGAATGAAGTTTTGTAATATTCATTCATTAATTCATTTGTAACGAATAGGATCAAGAGCTGTAATACTCTAAGATCATTAATTGATATTTATGATTTACCAATCTTTAACCATGTTTACAAACAAAATTATGTTACACATAGTCCATCAATTTTAATGTGTGCAAATTAGACTCATCAAGGACTTTATCATCTCATATTGTTTAGAAATATTAATCTATTCAAATAATATAGAATATCTTAATGGCAGTGTCAGTCAGATTATAATTTATTAAAAAATTATATACTTTCTACATAGTATCAGGTAATGGTGTGGGCACATTTTTTATTACAAAGGGTTTTATTATGATTTAGGGTGATTACAAACATACACAAATAACAGACACAAAGTCCACTCAGACAGAAACTGGTAGTGCCACTAAGGTATTTCTATATTATGGAATGAGATGTTACAACTCACTGTGACACGTGGTTCATACTCATTATTTGCTGCAGCTACGAGACTGGCAATGGCATTGCCGCGCAAGAACAAGGTTCCTTGAGAAATGCTGGACCAAACGGTGAACCAGCTATAGCAGCTCAGGGATCCTACAGCTACACTTCACTCGAGGGCATCCCCATCTCTGTCAGCTATATTGCTGATGAAAACGGTAAGCAACTTGGTCTAAATTTTATAATTAGCTTTTTCTTGAAGCTTCTGTCTTAATGACATACGTACATAATCTAATAGTTATATGAAATCAGGGATAGAAGAAAAATTCTCCAATAGCGACTACGAATGTAAGCTGAATGGGCATGTAATGTATATAGATGTAGCCGTTGCCAATGAACTCCAATAGCACCAACTCCGTTCTAATTAGTATTGACATTACTTACTAAAGTATTTTTTTACAGGTTTCCAGCCTCAAGGTGATCACTTACCTACTCCTCCCCCCATTCCTGAAGCTATCCTCCGCTCTATCCAGTACATCCAATCCAAACCCCAACAGCCCCAGCCTTCGTATCAGGAGCAGATTCAACCCACTTACCAGCAACAACAACTCCAGAAAAAACCTTTCGGACAGGCCTTCCGTGGTTAAGTTTCACCAGAACCTAAAGGATATGGGTCTTGAACACATTTATCATTTATTCCAATGCTGTAATTACCATGGAAACTATACTTTAGACTGTATACTAAGTATCTATAACGATTGTTACTGTGATTTATTTTAATTATTAGAAAGTTAAGTGAAGAAGAAGTAAAGAAAATGATAAATATTTATTTTATATTATTTATAAAGTACCTTACTTAACATGTTAGTTCGAATTAGTCCTAGTCCACCATTAAGTATTAATTAAATATAGGCTAGTCCCACTTCAATAGTACTTTAGCCGGAAATAGACAAATCTCCCGCAAAGAAGAAGGAAGAAAAATCGCCACTCCCATAGGTGATTTCTCATATTTCAAATACACCTAAACCTTTTTTCTTAAAATGTCAAAAACAAAATTCATCTTATTTTAAAAGAAAGTGTACAAGGTAGAAAAAAATTAAGAAGAAATAAACCGACTTCAACTAAATTCATTGTGAAAAAACCTTCGTGAAAATATGTAGAATACGTTAATAAAACAATCGTGATGGAAATTGGTCCATTACTTTTTAGGAAAATCGCGACATAAACCATACATACATAGATCCGGATCTAATGTAGTGTTTGAATACTCTTTGGATACGGATCGAATACTGAAACTCCTTTCTTGAAGTTGATTAAAAAGAAACTAAGTAAGTTTAATTAGAACCATAACGAAATGTAAAGAATGCATACAAGTCTACATTATTTCGTTTCGTTTTCGTTTTAAAAAGACAACTCCCGCATTAGGATCTACTCCTGTGTCGCGGGGGACTTTACAAACATACAAACAACGGACACAAAGAACACCCAGACTCGGGTGGGAATCGAACCCACGACCTATGGCATAGCAGTCAGGGTCACTAACCACTAGGCCAACAGGCCAGTCTTTATTATATTGTGTATTGATATACGAGTAACTTACGAGATTTCTACATCCAACTGATATAACTTGAGATTTGGATAAATATCTATAATAGGACAAATAAACAAACACACAACAGTAAACTTATCTTTATTACAAGCTCAAAATAGTAGCAGTCACATTAAAATTATACTTGCATGGTTCAAAACTCCTGACTTAAAAAAAACTAATGAATGGTTAAATTTTTTAACGAAGTTTCTTATCGCACGTTGCACTTTAGATGCTCGGCGGATCGGGGCTAGACGGAAAAAAGTGTTAGCGCGACGAAAATACTGTATTTACCCCATCTGTGGCTTCTGCGCGATACTATTGTACTTTGATGTTGGTTGTGTACTAATATTATATATTAGTTCGGGAAAAAATTTCACAGACGGCGCAATTTTAATTTCGAGTTTTAACAAAATTTTGATACAATTTCAATCCATAAAATATATTTATATATATGGCAAAAGAAACTTCGTTCCAACCGGGTGTCTGAAAGAACCTCACGCGCTAATTTTTTATTTTCGTTGGTTTTGGCATTATTAAAAATCTCCGAAATAAAAAATTTAAATACGTATTCCGACTGAATATATACAACAGAGACAGTTTGCAATAACAATGCAATTTTATAGACCATAGGCCTAAAACACGCGCTTTGCGTTGCATTGTTGTGCAAATAAAGATCAATTACAATTATTCATACTGCAAATGTTGTAGAATATCAAACAACCAAAGAATTACCATTGTGATTTAACGTTGTTTGACGTTAGTAAAGCATAATCACTATATTCATTTGCAGCAAATTATTAAATTAATGATAAGTGCTTAACAAATAAACTGATGCTTAGAGAGAAGCATGTGTTGATGCTTCCCTAGTATTGATTGGACACGTAATAGCATTAAATGAAAAGTGGATTTCATCTATTATGATTATCGCAAGCGGTATGCGCATGAGCTGAACCCAGAGCAAGCCTGAACTGAAATTTCCAACAAAGTCATGGTTATTGTTTGGTGGTCATGTTAAGGTATACTATAAATAAAGGCCCACTTTTAGGTTTTGGTGTATCAATAGAAACAGATATTACTGACATTGACCAATCTCACAGACAGTGCCCAAGGACATTGTCTGTGAGATTGATTGAGAACGACTGAACGCTGATTCGTCAATCCATTTTAGCTAGTATTTATCAGTATTCATATATTTGATGGCGGTACACTACTTGACAAACCATACCGACATGGTAAATGGTACGATGACGTCACACACCGAAGGACAGATTCGAAAGTAATTGTTGTTTTTTTTTAACTGTCTTTGTATATCCCTTTTATTAATCTTCTTTTACATTACGTTATATGTAAGTTAAGTTTTCACTTCGGATGTGCAGTCCTATTATTTTGTAGTTTATAAGGTTGTGTGTGTTAACCGATTTAAGTAATACAAGCTAGGTCAGTCTTTGACCATACCTAACACATTGAGACCCCTCTATGCCTCGGAGAGCATGTTAAGCCTTCGCCCCGGCTGCCATACGAACATCAAAAGAAAAAAAAAAGTTGATAGGGTTGTTTTTTTTAATGTGTGTTTTCATGTGCTTAATATTAAATTTTATTTATTTTGGCTTCTTGTAAAAAGTCAACTTATTTACATGTTTATTCGTTCTCTATCAGCTAAGATGTTTTAATAATAACACCACACTGGCCCAGTCAACTGCATTAATCAGTATTTTGAGATAATAATAATAAGTTCAAGATAAATTTCATCTGGTTATTCTAGGAATATATATATATTCTAAAGAAGCTTAACTTACTATAGTAAGTTTAGCTTCCTTAGACTTACAGGTGATACACGCTACCTAATATATGTATATATATATAGATACGTACGTACGTAAAGCAGTTCATAATGACGTAATATTGTACTGTAAACCAATAAAATAAGTATAAGTTGAAAAATGTCGTAGATGATGGTAACTTTAGAAAAACTATTTTAGCTCTTTTACCTAAATTAAATCTCACTGTTTTAAAGTTCGCGTTTTAGTTTTTTTTAATTAATGATAATTAATGATAATTTCGCCATTGCACGAGAAAGCTTCTAAAGCATATTCAACCTTATAGTTTAAAATCAAACTACTTTAATTTTAACAGTTCCAAAGGAATTTGTCAGTTGTCACCTTAGCAAAAACAAAGTAAGTCAGTAATGTTTGAAATGGTAAACAATACAAAATGATAGACTGCGAAACGGTTTCATAAACTGATTAATATCTGTTACTTCGCCTTTCCATGTCCCATACGAAGTTTGTTCTCTACATATTTCTGTATCTATTTTTATTTAACTTGTGATAAAAAGGTATGTTGTAGTTTACGAGGGCGGGCGGCGCTTTTATGTTATACAAGCTTGCGTAGCGCTTGCGCTGTATTGTAATTTCACGTGTTGCGCTGACGACATCGTCCAGCTCGTATAAAAGCCGCTGTTTTCGATCTAAATTGTCATTGAGTGCATACATATCCACCGCCCATCTTCACCTAGCTTATCGCTTTATATAATCATAAAAATGACATTTGTAAGTTTTCTTATGAAGTATTTTTTTAGTAAATAGTTATTAAAACTAAAATAAAAACAAACGACTTCTAAATATTTGAAATGAGTCTGTTTTATCTCAAACTGTATTAAACATCAGTTCCTATCAATATTAATATTTGATGCATTTTTGAATTTGTGCTAATTGTTTTTCCGAGGTTAAGCAATATTGAACAAAAATACAAATACATAACATCAATATTCTTTAATAGTTCATAGTTATCTCCGCTCTCGTGGCCGTCTCCTGCGCCGCACCGCAATACCAGGAAATTCCCATCCTCAGGCAAGAGCAAACCATCAACCCAGATGGCTCCTATCAGTACAGGTATTTTATCTTGTCCATTATTACATATGTACACGCTATACATACTCTCTGAATCGCATACACATCACAAAATAAAATATGCCTGGTAAACGGTAACCTGTTTTGTAGGTATTTAAAGTACGTGTTGTTGTACTAAACATTTTGCCTCCATTTCACAAACTATTTATATCTATGAATTATTTTCATAAAACAGTTGAATACAAAACAAAAAACAGTATAAATGAAAAATTTCAAAATCGTGTGTTTTGCTTAATTGCTTATTATGAATACACCTAATTAGAAATAATGCAGATTATCATTTTGCCAGTAATGACTATGATTTTTTGACTGATTGATGACTTCGCATAATTTAATAAGCTAAGCTATCCTTGGTGTTCTACACTGAAAATAAGGAATATTTACATATTGATAGAAAGTAAAAACTGTAATTTTGTGTTAACTATATAAGTACTGTGAGAAAGCACTGCATTGAGATAATGAATAAACATTTCTTTACGGCATTCATTGATTTTTATGATTTACCAACACGCTTTACTAACAAAATTGACACATCATTCATCAATTTTATTACATAGGTTTATTATCAAGGACGTATCTAATAATCTAATAATGTTTCGAAATATTAATATATTAAAATAATCTAGAATATCTTAACGCCAGTGTCAGTCAGTGTACAATTTCGAAAAAATAACACACTTTCTACATTATGTCAAGTTCATTGTGTAATAAAATAGATTTACAGTTTGTGTGTACTTTATGTATAAAACGTTTATTTGGTATGGAGGTAACTAAAAGCAACCTTGATTGCATAAACTGGAAATGTTCACCGTGATGAGTCAAGGAGCTAGAACATTCCAAATTTCTTCGCGCATGAAATTTCTATCCTTATCGTAAAGACTGAAGTAGTGCTGCTTTTGCTGCTAGTTATGAGGAGGGATAGAGTCATACAGAAATGATTATAAGTATCAGTTACCGCTTACCATCAGGTGAGCTTCTTTATGAACTTAGTTGTATTACAAATTATAATTTATTAACGTAATATTAAGGTCAAAGTAAGAACTTCATATAATTTTCTATCACCATATCTCTACATATTATAAAACAAAGTCCACCGCCGCGTCTGTCTGTCTGTCTGTGACGTGATAAACTCAAAAACTACTCAACGGATTTTCAAGCTGTTTTCACCAAATAGATAGAACTATTGATGAGGAAGGTTTAGGTATATAATTTGTTAGTTCTATTATAAGTTAAAATTACATTTATAGATTTTATCGTAACCTTTATTTTTTATCAAATAAATAACTTAGGATCTACTTCTTATTATGAAAAGACAACTGCCACACAAGGAAATACTCCTTGTCATGGGGAAGTTCATAAACATACAACGACGGTCTAACGAACAGCAAGTACAGTCAGATAGTACACACAACAGAAATAACTAAAATTGCTAGTGCCTTTATAAAGTATTTCGATAATGTGGAATAATAGGTATGTAGGAATGTTGGTGAAGACTCAGACATAGTTGTATATGAGAATCGAGTTTCCTATCCTAAGCAGGCGGGCTAAGAAATTAAACTATATCTCACGGAATGTAACTCAACAATATTAATTGATAAAGTATAACAATTAATTTCGAGGCAACGATCCCTCGGACAGAAGCCTGTGCATGCAACGGCCCCAACATTTCGCAAGGACATGGCCGCGCTACACTCGCGCCACCTGGCGCGGCGACCACGGCTGTTCCTTGATAGTCAACTCAGTTTATTTTTATCACTTTTACCGACATATACCTATTTGCATTTCACTATCACACGTTATTAATACCTACTTGTTATTTGTTGCAGCTACGAGACTGGCAATGGTATAGCCGCGCAAGAACAAGGCTCCCTGAAAAATGCTGGACCAAACAGCGAACCGTCTATAGCAGCTCAGGGTTCCTACAGCTACACCTCCCTCGAGGGCATTCCCATCTCTGTCAGCTATATCGCTGATGAAAACGGTAAGTAATTTGGACATAATATTATGCATAGCTTCATAATCTATTCGTTCTGTAAAGATTTTCAGCGCTGTACGACAACCGATAGATTTCGTGTTAGATTTATCTGTTACGGCTTAAATATTTTACAAAGCAATTTATTTTAAATAACTAGTAATTGACATATAGATAATAAAAAAGGTTCGCTTGGTGGTTTTCACATATATTAATTATGTACAAATATACGTAGCTTGCCAGTACAATTTGTTCGTTACAGTAGCAAGCTAATGCCTACAAGATCCGCGACGTTCATTATTATTTGTGATCACACATATATACATACATACGCTCACGACTGTATCTCTGAAGGGGTGAACAGAGGTGTATTAAATCCCTACATTTTGCCAACTATAATTTTGGTCCTGCTCACGTAATTGCTGGTAAGCCTATTGCCGCCAAACGGGCGCTTTGGAATGAAAGATTGGAAAACTGCGAGGGGTGTCTATTGAAAGGGAAAGCTAGGCAAGAAGGGAAAGCAATGGAAGGAAAAAGATATTGCTGATAAGGATTGATTGGGAAGTGCAAATCGAGAAGGTCAGGGACGCGTTGCTGTAAATCGAACTGGCAATTGCCGGAAGTCCGAGCCTTCTAACTAAAATAAATTAAATTAATTTGTTTTTGACGTCACTTGTAACCGATTTTAATTTTTTTTGTAACATTATTATAACGGGCCGAACGCTTAACCCCAAAAAATGTAATAAAAATATTTATACAATATATTTATAAATATAACGCGTTTACTAGAGTCATTACTAGAATCGTTACTCTCGTAAGTTCCCAGAAACAAAATAAAAGCTTTGTTCAACAATATTCTGAAGATTACTGTACAATACAGCGTTTCAGTTCTACCAGTTTCTGCGGGCTATAGAACCAAATAAATATTCATTTAGAATAAACACAAAAACACTGTGAACATTGTAATATTCCCAGAAATTATAACAATAAACAAGCCCTCGTGGATCTAATTATATTAGAGATCGCCTGGTGGTGAAATTTTGACTATAATTAGTTAAATTTTAAATATTTCGGTTTATATCATTGACCAGTAAAACTTGAACTGTCATTGTATAGACTTTTCGTAACATGAAAATTCAACAATATATAGTGGATCTTGTAGCCGTTTTCGCGAAAGTTTTAAACTCATACCTTATACTGATTAAAAATTTTAGCTTACGCTCCGTACTAGTTACTACCGAAATTTGTGTACTATTGTAATTTTTACAGGTTTCCAGCCCCAAGGCGATCACTTACCTACTCCTCCCCCCATTCCTGAAGCTATCCTCCGCTCTATCCAGTACATCCAATCCAAACCCCAGTCTTCGTATCAGGAGCAGATTCAACCCACTTACCAGCAACAACAATCCCAGAAAAAACCTTTCGGACAGGCCTTCGGTTAAGTCCCACCAGTACTAAAGGATATGGGTCCTGAACACATTTATTCATATGCTGTAATTACCATGGAGACTATACTTTAGACTGTATACTAAGTATCTATAACGATTGTTACTGTGATTTATTTTAATTGTTAGAAAGTTAAGTAAAGAGGAAGTAAAGAAAATTATAAATATTTATTTTTGTATCATTCTTAAAACATCTTTAGTACCCTTTACATGTTAGTTCTAAATGTTATCATTCCTAGTCAACAATTAAATATCCTTAAAAAATAGGCTATTTCCACCTTAAGCCGGCTGTAGAAAAATCTCCCGTAAAGAAGAAGGAAGAGGAATCACAACACCTTGAGGTAGTTTTTCCTAATTCAAACACATTGAAAGTGGGCAAAAATCAAATACTAACCATATAATCAAGCATAGGCAACTCTTATAATCTTAGTAACAATTGACTTAGTGTTGGTAAACATTCTGCGTTTGGAGTGTCATCCAATGCCGCAGCATTGGAGACTCCCATTTGTCTGAAAAAACTTTTAAGACACCGTTGGCACTGCCGCGAAGGTGAGTGAGAGTGGAGGCATATCTTTTACGCATGATAGCCACAAAACCATCTGTATTTCTTTCGGAGAACATGATATGCTAACAATAGTTTGTTTTACCTCCCCCTTTTTTTAAAGTAAAATTTACTTAAAAAAGGGGTAGGTAAATCAAACTATTGTTAGTAAACAAATTAGTAAATTTACTTAAAAAAAAGGGGGAGGTAAAACAAACTATTTAATTTTAATTAGAAACCATAAACACATGTAAAGAATGTTTAGAAGGCTAAATTACTATGAATAAATATAGCCTACAAGATTTTTAAATCCTGATCCGTTCAGCCGTTTAGTCGTGAAAAGCTAACAAAAAACCAATAGATTTACTTTCGCGTTTACAATATTTGTATGGATTTACGCATGTTTACGTGGGTAATATTATCATCGTCTCAAAAGTTAGGAATAACCGAATGTCAGTGAAAGTATTATTCTTATTATATGACGATATTGTAAGCCTCGCTTTGTGGAGAGGATTTGAAAGGATCGGATGCTGATGTGTACGGAGAGTAATTGATAGTCAACAGGAAAACTGAAAGTTAATATATTAATAACTGAGCTATCTACTTTTAACAAGATCACTTTATAATGGCCCAGCAACTTGACAGAATGCTGAGGCTGCGGCGATTCTCTATTCTGTTCCTTTTCTAAAGAATTTATACATTTCAAAGATTATAATAGAAAAGATTTAAATATTATGTTACCAGCCAGTCTTGCTCTACACCCAAAAGAGGTTCGGGCGTCACAATATAATCTAAGTTATTATGTTTAACCTTCCCATATGGGTTACACCTAACTGTAAAAGTCTATATGTGGAAAGATTGTTTCAATATTATATTCTAATTTTAGCACATAAATTAGATTAAAATTATAAATTCCGAAATTGGACTTGAATAACTTAATCTTGTTTATTAAAATTTTTGCTCAATAAAATACAACGGCTGTCATCTTGATCAGACAACATGGGGGTAATAGCTAAGAGCAATTTATTGCTCTTAGGGTAATAGAAATAAACTTACAAAAGAAAAATATTGATTATGAACAAAAACTATTATATACATTTTAAGGGAGGCTCAAAGCTTAAGTCCTTTAGTCTTCTAGGTTTTTTATAAAGTTTTTGTGGCATCTCAACCAAGCAACCAAGATTGTCTTACTTTTGGACTTCAGACTTTTGAGCTTTAGGGCAACTTAAACTTGATTTATGTTAAAGAATCTGACTTTTATGTAATTAATAGATATCCGCTTTTACTGACATTCGGGCCGTGAAAAAGTGAAAAGAGGTTTTATGGAAATTGTTTTGCGACGACATTTAACGACTTGGAAACTTTAAAAATTAATACTAAATGTACTAGTTACATTAACGACAAACAACTCTTCCATCAATCATTTTGTATGTAAAAATATCCTTCCTTTTTTAGTTAGGATAGGTATTTTTAGTTGTAGTTTCATATTAAAATATATTTGGAGTTGTATGGAGGATATAAAGGGAAGCCGGAGTTTGTTCTAACAATATATGTTTCATTGTTATCATCACTTGAATCTTGCATGCATTTAAAACGTGAACTAAAACACTGACAACTGTTCCATGTAGCTTCTATGAAGATTATAATTTTTTTTTACAAAAATTTTCTAATGCTAGATGTTTGTTGATATTGTATTAATGTAAATTTATAATATGAAACTTACTACAGTTTAAAATTTTCCCACTTACGAATAAATATTAATTACATTTCCTAAACAGTATATTCCTTTTGTACAATTTACATTTATTTTGTAAAATTTTCAATTTAATTTGTAAAATTTACACAAATCTGACCACCTCTACATCCATCACACAGCCTCCTTTCATGGTCAAACATAAGTTTGTTGAGTTAAAATTTATAAATGAACATTAAACGTACTTATCAATACCTATATAGTTTACATCTTTACACTACAAATTACATTCCGATTACAATCTAAATTATTGAATTATTGAACTTACGCAAGTAGAGCGGTTGGTGCAAAGTCAATATTTAATTAATTAGTTACATAAATACTTTTTAGCTTATTTGAATGCAATTAACTTCTAAGATAAACTGATAAGTGATTTATTTACATATATTACTACAAAATTGAGAACAACCCTTGTAATAAGATATTGATAATGAAGTCTTCAATGACGAACCAAATCTGGGTCTATCAGTCAATGACAACTCAACTGAAGTTATGTAAATACCTGAGATCAAGAAATAAACACTGACCAAAATTAGTGCCTATAAACATGACATTGAGATTAATGTTGTATGTTTAGGATATCGCGTAGCGCAAGCAATACTTATTTAGCTCATAAAAGGAACATGGTAAAGTAAGGATTGTCGTTCATTATTATTTTAAATGTATTCTGATTTAGCACAGATTTATCCTATCACATTTTTGATCGTATTGCTCGTTAGCAATAAAAATATCTAAACATATGTAGACGTCATGATGACTTGGCTTGAATGTGATTTATGCAATAATTGACATTAACCCACTTTACAAAATGCTGACATTAATATTTCACCTGCTTATTATTCAGTGATTAATTCGGACGAATTATAAAGCTGCTTATAATAACTTTAAGTTCCAAGCGAATTGTCATCCAGCTCCCTGAGTAATTTTTAACAGACGCTTTTCCCCAATACCCCATAGCTACCACGAGTTAGAAGTTGGTTAAACTTCTGAAGATTTTGCAAGATCGTGACTTTGGATTCTGTACTTGGTCGCCTGTCAAATAACAGGTAGCGTCACCGTGGAATCTAAACGCTTGAAACTATTAACAATCCCAAAAAAAAATGTTGTCCAGGTATAGTCTTGAAAAATTACAACCGTGACGAACTGAGGATATACTTATTATTGGTTTAAAAAAATCCTTTTACTTTGCCTTGGCACTTTGTGAAGATACTCCACCTTCCAAATAAGAAATAGGTGTAACAAAAATCTAGTTACAGTTCTAAGCTGCCTGTTACTTAAAGCGATCAAGATTACAACAGCTGAGTTGTAGAAACTCTCTTTGGAGTGAAGTATATGTATGTTTCACTCTAAAGAGGACTACTCTACTGGAATATCGTGCGGTCATATAAAAAAAAGTTCGGGACGGTCCTGAGTTTTTTTAAACGTTTTGTTAACTTCGGGTGAATTTCCTTTGGGGTTGATCTATCTACAACGAAATTTTTTATGAGCGCACGATATTCCAGTTTATCCATTTTCACGAAAAACACTCAAAAAGTCTACGGCAAAAATTCTTGTAAAGAAACTACTTATGATATTTAGTTGAAACTTGTCAAAAGAACTAATGACTAGTGCACCTAGGCAAGAATCATATTTTTTTCTGATCAGAACGCCCTCTACGTGCCAAGGCGAGAACTTTTAACCTTATCCTAGTTATATACTACTAACATAAACGTAAAAAAAATTCAAATCGGATTTTATTGGACCAAAACGAAGGGTAGTTTATTATTAGAGGCCCCGTTGCGGTCTTCCAGACATATTATATATTTAGAGGCCTAGTCTTATTACTAAGAATTTCTTAACTGAAAAAACTCAATAACAATTTTTTTGACCTAGGAAACGAGCTCGGGTCCTCGTTAAGCTTATAGTAAACGAATACTGTGGGGGCGGGCGGCTACGTACGAGTTTGGTTCATGCGAGGCAAGTTGCGCTTACGGTACTCTAAATTTACGTATTGCGTTAACGCCAGCCCGTATAAAAGCCGCAGCGGTAGATATTAATAATCATTCCCGCCACGCACATCCACTGCAGATCATCACCTTATTATCATAATCAAAATGAAGTCGGTAAGTAGCCTGAGTAAATATTTTCGGATCATTATAATAAATAATGTTTTATTAATAAATTCAATTTTTAATAAACAAATAAAACGATAACAAAATATACTTAGGTGTCAACAAGATAAAAGAAAAAATATAACTAAAATTATTTTGTGAAAAGCTCTATAAATTGACAGACCTAAATAACATATTTATTTAATTCAATGAACCGATATTTGTGTATGAAGTATTGTTACACTTATTTCTTTATCTGTAGAAATAAATATATAAAATAAATATCTAATATTCTTTTTACCACATTATCAGTGTATGGTACAGGCATTCAAGTTAGAAGTTATTGCATACATGTACTAAAATCCAATTTTATATAATCTTAATTATTTGGAACATGTATAATGCTACTATTGTTATAATTTTCTAAGAAATGTATTCATCGCTTAAGTTCCACTTAGTAAAATGTCAGCGTGTGTACAAGAATATCCTTCCTGTTTTAGAGAAGAGTAGGTTCTTCGAATAGTTTCTTATATTATAGAAATAATGAAAAATTTCGATAGAAGAAAGATAGAGGCTTTCTGTAACCATTTATGCAATCACATTCTCTACCTCAATTTTTTTTTTTGGGATTTCTTAACAGCTGTCTATCATTCTTAAAATACCTATACTTAATAATATTTTTTTTACAGTTCGTAATCCTGTCCGCTCTCGTGGCTGTCATCTACGCTGCACCGCAATTTCAGGGCAAATACCAGCCCCAGAATACGAACCAAGAAATTCCTATCCTCAAACAAGATCAAACCATCAACCCTGACGGCTCTTATCAATACAGGTATTTAATTTTATCTACCATAATTTTAAACCGCTGCAACCTTTGAATATCAAACACTTAAACTTTTACGTGGGAGAGCCATGCTTCGGCACAGATAGGCCGGCTCGACTCTGCTCGATACCACGGCCTCACAGAAAACCGGCCGTGAAACAATGCTTACATTGCTTTTCGCCGCGTGTGTGAGGTAACTGGAGGCCCTAAACCCGCCCTCTTCCCTATTCCCGTCCTTCCCCTCTCCCCCTCTCCTCCCCTCTAATCCCCCACTCCCGTCTTCCCACTCTACCCCTATTCCCACCTTAAAGGGCGGCAACGCACTTGTGACTCCTGAGTTACAGGTGCCTATGGGCGGCGGTAGTCATTTACCATTAGGTGACCCGTCTGCTCGTTTGCCCCCTATACCACTTATACACTTAACGAAAACATCACAAGTAATGGTGTTCAATTTATAACGGTAATAGTGCATCTGCTTCGTTTATAAGTTATCGAACTTATGTTACATTTCCAACGAATTTTGTCAAAACATTTCTATTTTAATTGAATGAACATTCCTACAGCTTACAGCGTATTAAATATTAAACGAGAGGTCAATTGGTGGTTGAATTTCGACCACAATTCACTATCTTTTATTATTTTTGGGTAATTAAATTGCCCGGTATAACTTGAACTGTCATTATGTAGCTTACCGTATCATGACAGGTCAACATATAGCAGACGCGTGTAGCTTGATTTAACCTTTTTCAAGTAATGTTTACATTTATAACATTGTCTAAAAACATTTTGCATTCTGCACTTCTTTGATATATACAGACTGGCCTGTTGGCGTAGTGGTTAGTGACTGTTATGCCATAGGTTGTGGGTTCGATTTCCACCCGAGTCTGGGTGTTCTTTGTGTCCGTTGTTTGTATGTTTGTAAAGTTCTCCGTGACACAGGAGTCATTCCTAATGCGGGAGTTGTCTCAAACAACAAAAAACAAATAAACTTTAAGTATCTATTGATCCAAAATTTCACGCTCCTCGGATAGCAAAATTTTCTCAAATATGCGTAATAAATATATCTTTACGTATTTATATATACATATATATATATATATACATACATTAGTGGTAATCATATTGGCAAGCAATGTGCAATAAATGCATAGATTAAAATTCATCGATGTAGGTAACTTACCCATACATTATCCTTTTAATGTTTTATTAGCACAACCAGATGTCTCAAGAGAGCGTTGATAGTTTTATATTATACTAATCAAGGATCGTATAATCTAGTGTTAAATTGGAATTGCGAAGTTAGAATAATTCGTGAAATAATCTAAAACATCAGATAAGTGAGATATTAAAACAAATGTATTTAATTTTGCCTCTTTGTAAGTGTGTGTGTGTGCAAAAGCATAATGCAAAAGTTCTCAACAGTTACAGGGAGACAATACTTTTATAAGAATGGATTTTGCTTATTGAGTTGCAGTTGGATCCTCCAAAATGAAAGTGGTTGTTGCAATAAGATAGAGATAGCGTTACTAAATGCATACTATGCAATGTACAGGAAAACTTGAAATTAACAAGTTCGATCACTACAGCATCAAGTACAACTCCATCCATGTACTTTTAGATTACCCTTATTGTAATTCATTTTAAAATGCTTTTAAGGGAACCTCATATTTTATACCTGCTAAAAGTTTTTGGGGTGTCATGATTAAAATGGCTATTGAATTAAGATTTTCATAATAAAAGGCAAGTAATGATAGAATACTTAAGCTCGCTGTGTTATGTAAATAAGATCATATTTTCTACCAAAGAATAAGAGTTAAACTCGAACTTCATACGTTTTCCTACTGTTCAGTATACTTTTACTCCAATCGACAGCCTGGACTGTGTAGTGGTTTTAGTTGTTACCTTGATTCTAATCCCACATTCGACAATTATATTATTTGTAAGATTCCTTTTATATATTTATAAAGTTTTGTTATACATTTATAAAGTCCCTTGGGACGTATATTTCGAAAAAATAACGATACTCTATTAGAATAGGTGATTTTGTATACCCTGTCACAGTAGTTCAAGTTCAAGACATATATTAATAATTATAATATAATCACGCCCGATTAATTCTTTTTTATTCCAAGACATACCTAAATCTCTCTAAAATATAATGTCCATAAGAATCTCGAATAATATATATTATGTATTTAATGTGCCTTAACTTTCAATTGCAGTTATGAGACTGGTAATGGCATCGCCGCACAGGAACAAGGCTCTTTGAAGAATGCTGGACCAAACAACGAACCATTTATTGTAGCTCAGGGCTCCTTCGGTTACACTGACCTCGATGGTACTCCGATCTCTCTCACCTACATCGCTGACGAGAATGGTAAACTATTTTCAAATAACTTTAATATTTAACAGAGACATCTATCGGCATACCATACGGCTTTCACTTAAATTCTACAATGTTGTTTATAACTCCAAAGCAATAGTTTTTACAAAATATGTTAAATGTTACTACTAATGTTATACTTTTCTTTTATTTATTTTTTTGTTAAAGTTTCGTTTCCTAAGAAAGAACACCTACATATATTATATGAATAAACTTAAAAGCAAAACTTTATCTAAATACAAAACTTGATCCAAATCGTTTAAGCCAATTCCGAGATACACGTAATATGTATATTTATATACATTATATTCAAGAATAGTTTGTTTAAAGTCATTAGATTTGTATTATAAATAGATAAGATTGTTGCTGCTGTTTATTAGATTAGAAAACTTTATCCACTTCATTGTATTTGGTGTTATTATACTTGTAATTTTGAAGGTTTGAGTACTTGTAGTTGTAATAAGTTTCCAATTCATCGTCAATGCCGGATTGGGAAAAAACCGTTATTGGGAAAAAACCGTATTCTGAAACGAAACTAAGTATTCGTGTGTAAAATGCCTCTATACCCAATACTCAGTATTTATCGCCATTCCACAATGTATAGTTATAGATAGTAAACTTAAAAATATTTATCATCGTGTACCCTGTCGGCACAACACTGGGTGATTAGGAGAGAGGAAGAGGACTTAATGTACTAATGATCAGATCTCATTATGTGCTTGTATTAAGATTAATAAAATGATTTTACTTTTAGTTTGAAGTACCTATACATATATTTAGTTTTGCACTATTTTATAATTCACTTAATATTTGTTTATTTGGAGTTTTTCATTTATTGAGTTATTTATTTGTTAGTTTTACATATAAAAATATTGTGTACAATTTTATACATTGACATTTTTTGTTCTCAGGTTTCCAACCCCAAGGCGCTCATCTTCCCACTCCTCCTCCAATCCCTGAAGAAATCCTCCGTGCTCTCCGGTACATTGAATCCCAGCCCCAACAGGCAGAGCCCTCCTATAAGCCGCAGGTTCAGCCCACTTTCCAACAAATCCAAAAGAAACCTTTCGGACAGGCCTTCCGCGGTTAAATCTCACCGTCACTAAACGCGCCACGACTACATCAAAGGATACTCATATTAAAGTTGTACCTGCCATGAATCTAGTATAAATTTAAATAAAAGAACACGTAGTCATAAGAATCTATAACGATTGTTACTGTGATTTATTTTTTTAAGTAAATAAAATGTAAACATAATTTTTTTTGTTTTTTTTTTATGATTGGTGATCTGTACACACAGAACATATATTGTACATTTGCTCCCGGTCTATCCGACACAGTAGTCTAGCCAACAAGTTTAAAAACGTTAAAATAGAGATAAAGGTCCTAAAAATTTCTCTAGAACCTCTAGAAAAATGTTTTTTGAAGGATTTTGGTGCAGGTAAAAAATTGCAATTGTTATTAATAAAATAAGATGAAAAAAAAATGGTATTTAGTTTTTCGTTAATAAATCGAAAAATATTAATATTTAAGCAATTTTGTAAGAAGCTCGTTAAAGAAGAGGAAATTTCCAATAAAAAAGTCCTGATTCCCAGAAATCTATCTCCATTATTTATAATTTTAATTTGACGTTGAAAATAAGGCTGTTATGGCATGCGCGTGCCACCGGTAAAGAGAGTTCATCAGATAAAATATTTTTTTTATAACATAAAATGTCATTTTAAAATTTTGAATGTTGATAATTTTTTTTTTTCCATTAATGTTTAGCTATGCCTGTTTTCTAAATATTAATGGAAAAAAAACTATCAACATTTTTTAGATATTTAATTTTGCAGTAGTTATAAAAAAATCATAATTAACAAATTAATAAACTTTATGAACATTTATTGCAGGATCTTATGGAGTATATAAATCAAAAGGGCTCTACGAAGTTTCAAATTTATAGGCCAATTATTTATACATTTTATCTCATTATTTATACCAACGGAGATTAGGAAAAAAATTGTTAGTTAACAATTGAATAATTTTTTGGAAAATGGTGATAAAACTTTTTTTTCAGAAAAATTGAGAAGATACTAGAATTTTTTCACATGTTTAAAATTACATTTTATGTTATAAAAAATTATTTTATCTGATGAACTCTCTTTAGAGGCGGCGCGCGCATGCCATAACAGCCCTATTTTCAACGTCAAATTAAAATTATAAATAATGGAGATAGATTACCGGGAATTAGGACTTTTTTATCGAAAATTTCCTCTTCTTTAACGAGCTTTTTACAAAATTGCTTAAATATTAATATTTTTCGATTTATTAACTAAAAACTAAATATCATTTCTTTTCATCTTATTTTGTTAATAACAATTGCAATTTTTTACCTGCACCAAAATCCTTCAAAAACATTTTTCTAGAGGTGATTCCGAATCCAATGAGCTATCGCTCATATTTTTAGGACCTTTATCTCTATTTTTCATGTTTTTGAACTTGTTGTCTAGACTACAGGTACTCGCCGGAGCGACGGCGTCCACAAAGCACCTGTGTCATGCGAAACGTGAGGGCTCCATGCCCTCTCTCAAACATATGTATCTCCTGCAGTTGAAATCCAAATCCGTCTGCTAGCTTGACTTGAAAGAATATATATACGGTCGAATTGAGAACCTCCTCGTTTTTTTTTCGTCGGTTAAATATAAATATACAAATTATCAGCTTACAAATTATATATAATTTGCTTTTCAAATTTCTCTATTATAAGCAGTGCAAATATAAGAATGCAAAGGACTTTTAGGAGTACCGTAGACTGGCACATCAGTTACGAAGTCATATTGGTACGAATTAACTGATGTCCATGACGATAGAACAAGAAGATTATAAAACAAGTTATAATTTATAGAAGAATGTTGTAATTGTTGTAGAGTGAACCATCAAAGTGGGAACAGTAGCTTTAGTGTTTATTATTCTAAGAACTGTGTAACAAACTATATTTTATTTTTTTTCCGTAGGATGTGTTTACACTGCTATTAAGATGTCTATGTATGATAATGAAGATACGTGGTTTTTTTTAATTGATTTTATCCAAAACTTGTTATATAGGCTAGACAACTTGGTTTTCGCTTGATGTTTGAAATTTTTTCGAATAGAAATCCTTTAAAACAGTCTATGACTCACTTCGATCCCGTGGCCGTCAGTAATCCCCCCGTACTGCATACAGATAATTATATTGAATGCACATTTGAACATTGATAAGCCTCGAAATAAAAACTCCCAATCTTTAACAGATTGTGATAGTGGGAGACTGCAGTGAAATCTTGAAAGAATTTCTTCAGTATACCTAATTATGAAAATTACCTGTGCAAACATTAATTACCTACCTAAAAAATTTTATCAAGCTGTAAAGGTTGATCTATAAAATACATACTGATTGAATTGGTAGAAATTTGTGACACATAATTAATTGGTATCATACTCATATGAAGGCCGAATACTCAAACTGTGCAATTTATCTTAAAAAGATAGTGAAAGACAGACAGAGCACGAGACTTAGCGACGACTTTTAATAGCTGCTTGTGGATTTAGACCGTTAGGTGAATAATTGTGTATAAAAATATTCTAAAACATCCAAATGTCAGTATCAGTTAGTGTTAAATATTAAAATAAATGCATAATATTTATTTTGCATTTCATTCGATTTTGTCAGTCTTAAAATAGGAAGATTTAATTATATTTATAAATTTGCATTTATCATATGAGCAATAAGCATAAAGTCTACACACCCTTCACTCTTCATGCCAACGTTTTTAAGATGAATGATATCAATTAGTTTACTGCAATCACATTTCCAATAT
Source organism: Euplagia quadripunctaria (assembly GCA_963859945.1). Classification (NCBI taxonomy): domain Eukaryota; kingdom Metazoa; phylum Arthropoda; class Insecta; order Lepidoptera; family Erebidae; genus Euplagia; species Euplagia quadripunctaria. The sequence continues at coordinate 13,616,567 of OY982562.1, read as the reverse complement.
CCTTGGCATGAATAGTGTGGTTAGATAGTTCCAAAATAAGCAGAAATAAGGAAAACAGGACAGATTCTCCAAAGTTGATTTTTTTTAAATATTATTTAATGTTTCCTTACGATTCATTGCAGTTACACTGGCAATGGTACTGCCGCGCAAGAACAAAGCAGCGGCACTTCAATCTCTCACACCTATGTTGCAGACGAGAATGAAAAATTGTTTTTCATTATCCTTTAGAACCCTAACTATTTACAAATTTAAAATCACTTATGCGAGAGAGAGATCTTTAGCATGCCATGAAAATAAGAGTCTCATATAAGAAAGAATCAGAGACGACCAACTCGTTCAGTCCCTCTGGTTCCCAATTAATTTTGTTTTACTGTATCATAATTGTAACTATAACTTATTTTCTTTTTTTTAGTTTCGAAAAAAAATTAAAAATAATGTTGTTTTGGACTTATTGCTTTGGAGGTCTTCGTTGGCTTTCTCCATTCTATTCAGAAGTATCAGCATCTCGGCTTTATCTGCAGCTAGAAGAGTAGTATCATCTGCGTGTCAAGAGACTAAAGAATGAAATATATGAAATGTGAAGTAAATTAATCTTGAATGACATGGATCGTGTATGTTTAATGGAAGATTAAGACAGTAAAATTAGTGTATTGTCATTGGACTTGACATGCAAATGAATGCATTTGAAGTTAATCAGACTCCTATAAGTTAATGAAAATCACGTTCGAATATTTGTTAAAATGTGCTTTTATTTCTATTAGTTGAAATATTTTAATCTTAGCAAAAAAATTATTGGTTCCATTCGTCAAAGTTTGAAAATAAGCTCAAATAAATATTTGTCCGCTAAAACCTTAAGCTCCGCCTTACGATGTGTACTAGTAACAGGCCGTCCTCCGAATATCTGGTCAAGGTGAATCCTGGTAAAGATTAATGTGAGGAAGTATAAACCTTAAACCTTATATTCTACAGACATGATCTCAAATGGATAGTTATAAAAAATATATTTTGGGATCAGATGGCCGTGTGTGAGGTGTCTCAAATTATTATTATCATTATAAAGGATCTCTTCAGTTCAGTGGGTTCATATGGTTTGTTTTTGACAGAACGTGGATAGCGGAACTCTTTTACACATTTTAATTCAGTGTTATTAAGGCGTATTTTTTTAGTTTTACTAATCTATAATGATTTTAATTCACTCAATATTAGACAACTAAAGAGCCATTATATTGACAATGGCTCTTTAGTTGTCTACCGGATACAAACTCATTGGAGTTTGACAGACTTTCTAAACTTCTAAAATGCATAGATATCACTTTCAGAATCAATCCGGTCAATCAATACTATAAGAGTATGGCAGTTTAAAAAATAAATGAATATATATATATATATACATTAAAAAAAACGGCATATGAATGAAGTATGAACGAAATTATTTTAAATAAAACCTGTTTTGTAAAACATTCGTATGTAAAGCAATGTTGCCAAAATGATTTGATGAAAAGGTACAAAAATTATATATCAGAAATCTGTTGGTACTTCGTAACACAAAGCGAATCGAATTGCAGTGATAACAATACATAAAAAAGTTTTGAAACTCTCCGTCCGCTTCGTATGTGTAACGTTTATGTACCGGGCTATTGATAGGTATAGTGAAACGTCCTCTGTTTACGACAGAAAAATATCTGGCCACCTAATATTTATACTAAAAAGGCGATCAAAGCAGTGAAGGAAAGAGTTCGAAGAAATCCTTGACGACTGATGACTTAAGAATTCCAGCTTATAAGAGACGACCTGTTCATTACTTAACCGATAATTTAAAAATGATTATGGTGGTGAAATTAAAACACGGTCTTAGGCGGTACGTAAAGTGATCTCCCTTTACGTACCGCCTAAGAACATGTTTTAATTTTACCCTCAGAATTATTTTCAGAAAAATATTATTTTACTAACGAACAAATTTATACTATCGAACAACATTGACCCAGTTTATGCTCGAAGCTGTAGAGAAGCTTTTGAATTAGGATACAACGTGGACATTATCCGGCTTCAGTTTGGTAGGGTGTTAGCTATCAAAGAGTAACTGAAGCCATATTTTTGTGAAAGAAAGGTATCAAAGCATCGGCTCAGGGGTATCAAGCTACTATTCATAAGAAGGTGGTCAGGCCTCTTAACAACCAAGAATGGTTTATAAACAAGACTCAGCACTGGGTGACAAAGCTCGATAGATGTTTCTGACTTCATCAGAGTTGAAGATTTGCCGTTATGGGAAATTCAAACTAATTATGACAGGAGAGCTGTGTTCTTGTTTGTTGGATTAGTTAATTAAAACAATTTCATTAACCATGTTATTATTAATAATAAATCTTATTGTATTTTATTTATGCAAGCAAAAATTAGTACCAGTTTAAAACTAATGAAATACTGACGATCTTTCTACTTTTTCCAAATGTAGAGTCTCGACATTTAAAATAGAATAGAAAAAGTAAAGCTAATTTGAACACAATCAAAAATCATTTAAATGCACAAAACATGGGTAAAAAGATCTGACAGTACAGGGAAATAAATATAAATATTTATTTGTGTTACCAGCAGCGCCATCTACGTAAAGGCTTATGCACCTTGAGTCATCTCATTGTAACTGTGAAGCTCTGTATGTGTAAAAATCTATAAACAAAGGCGAAGATCGTTACTGATACTCTTAAAAGCCGCTAGATGGTGTTTTAAAATAATACTTCATTATCATTTAATCTAAATGGTTTTTAGCTATTTTATCTGGAATTAATTATTTATAAACTACATGTTATGCTGATTAGATTTGAATGCAGTAACCCCTACTATTTTCCTTTGACCATAATGTTTCCAACTTCCTTAACGTTTTGACTATTCTTTTTCGTGTTACTTTATTACTTCAAGGTAAAAAACAGTGATGAAAAATAGGATTAAATACAAAAATAATAATTTATATATAAACAGCTTGCGAGGAACCACTCACGTAGCGCTATAGATATAAAAGTGTTTTTTTTTATATATCAATTTATTTAGAAGTAATGACTGTCTAAGCACAGGTCACGTGAATTGCAGGAACTACACAACGTTATCATTTACAACTAAAATTTTCTAGGTAAGTATCCATAATACAAACTTTGCTCAGTTTGGGTCCAGATAGGCATATAAATAGTTAGGCAGGTATTAATATTTAAGTAAGTGATAAATGTACGTTACACTTTTCAACAAGATATTTTGAAAAAATAAATTATAGGTAATCCTTGCAAAATACTATTATAGAGAATTACGTCGAATAGCGCATATAAACGAGGGCTTCGTCCATGACTAATATAAAAACTATAAAGTACTGTCCTATTTCTTTTATTTTAGTAATTAATAAGTAAGATATACGCTTCCGAAAGTGCTCCAATGTCCCCACATTGCAGCACTTTCTTACACTTATCTTACTTTCAACTGTAATGCGGGAAAATTAAAAAAATAATGATGAAAAACCTATTCGTTCTCAGACGATCTAGAAATAAATTAATTCCCAAGCCTTCTTCGAGATGAAAAATATAGATAAATATATCGTCTATGAATCCTTCCTCCAATACAAAGAGAAAATCCAAAGACTAGACTGAGTGATCATGCCTGAAGGGCCACGGCCCCAACGGTTTTTGTTGGAATATTGTATAATATACGTATGTATAATCAGCGTGAGATCTTTCATTGCGCAGGGTATGATTATAATATAACCTAATGACTAATAAAACTACCTAATTCTACTAGTACGACTTTACTCTTTGAAAACCTTTGAATTGTAGTGTTCATCGCCACTTACATTTGTATCGTCGTGTTAACTGACGCAATCGTCATAATAGTATTAATACCAATATAATAAAGCGCATAATATCTCGCTTTAGATGTTGCATACAGCATAATTATCATACACAACTGATACCTACCCTTTATATTGTAAGGCGAGTGTGCAATACTGCTGCGAAATCCAATCATGTCTCGCATTCACCGATGGGCCGGTTACCTTTGGTCCAATGTCTCATCCGTCAACTTACATAACCGATGAAATCTTCATTTTACTAAGCTCGACAATACAAAACGTAGTTTCAACACTAACATGTGACAGATCATAAATCAATTGTTTGGCCTACGATGTTAAATAATGCCACCTGAACTTATATCGTTATGTCATTTATTGGAACGCACAATCATTAACTGAGAGATACCATCTTTCGTTGGTACAATCTGTGATTGGATTTTTTGATCATAATTATGCATTGTTACAATTTTATTTCTTTTGTTTCTAAATTGTGTAACAACAAACGAAATAAGATTCTAAGCATTAAAGACTTACGGCTAAATTCGTATCCTTTAAATAAAATAATCATACCTTAAAATAGATAGGTTGGTTGATTACACATAAATAAAGTAAATTTGAAAGGTAAAGTGATAACTACCTAAAAGATTAAAAACATGGCTTGTCATACTAAACTGGTTTAAAATAACAATATCACACTTGTAAATAAAAACATCACACTGTTTTTTTTTTAATATGTTTCGATCGGCTCATCAGTAAAATACAAATAAAATTGAAGACTTGACTGGGAGTAGTATCTTATTTGAGTAACTCTTAAAAAGCTGAATGTATTAGGCTTGCTTTCTTCTGAAAATTTAGAACCGCCGCTGCAACTTTATGATGTAATGAGATATTTGTAAACGGGAATTTCGCAGGAGATATAAATGGGGCCTTTGATTATGTGATTCCTTATATTAAAGACAAAACTTAGTTTTGTGTAATTATATACTCGAAAATTACTTATAAAGCTCAAAGCTATAATGCATTGAGAGTGACCTTTAAATTCTTTAACTGTTTATTTTGTTCATAATTAAACAATAGCTCAATTAATAAACTTAGTTTTATCATCAAATTCCAAATTCTTAGAATTTCGTATTTGATGATTTGATTTAAAGATAGGTTCTCTTGAAATTAATAGTAAAGTTATAAACATATTCTTTGTAAATATCTTCATTTAGAATTTTTATCTTAGTAGGAAGGAATGACTGACCATGATTTAGTTAAAAGATTCCGTCAGACACCAACCGTAACATGACTAACGTTATTAAAAAAACAAAATGACGTTTTAATAATAGGTACACAGCAGGAAGCTACAGGATCAGAAGAATGAATTAACTTAAAGCAATTTTTATACAATAATGATAGACACAAAACATGTACGTTGTTTGAACTAAGGAAGATGTTTGATGTTTTTTAACCCTGGCCATATTAAAAGGTTGGAAGAAACTATTTTACACATAGTTTTCCTTAGAGACTATTAACAGGAGTAGGTATATTTGCTATCTTATGGAAGCTACACTAAACCGTCGCTTAATGCTTCATTTCTGGATTTATATTATAAATAAATCCAGTCTGGCCATGTGACTGTGTCTGTTACGGTCTGGTATTGGGAAAAAGCATTGAACTCGCATGACCGTCACGCTACGTCACATCACCACGTCCCTCGTGTTCCTTAAACATAGAGGCTCAGTGTAATATATGTATACATAATGCACGTTTCTTGTAATAGGTGCTATATTTTCGATTCTTTATTTTAAAAACTTTACTTAATTTGAGTTTTGTTGCATGTTTTAAGTTGAGTTATGTTGAATCATATATGTATATGTTATTATGATATAGTTATTTTGTTTGTCTATTAAGTAAATTAACATTCTTCTGATTGGCAACTCACAATTACTTAGGTACCTATTATAACTATTATAAAAAGGTGATTTTTTCATTTTAATTAGGTACCCAATTTTTAGGTACTCAATTACATTAGTATTAATATAATAATAATAATCATGTAAAATAACAAATAGAATAAGCATTTGAAAAATGAACTAAAATGACTGTACCATTGTGACGTAACATAATGGCATCGCGTTGATGACGCGTTGGCCGCCGGGTGACTTTGGATTTTGGAAACAAAATTAAGATTTATTCAATCGGGCAAACAATAAGCTACTTATTAAAACATATTTGTAAATGGATTATCAAAAAACTTACGAATATTTTAGGTACTTTTAATAAAAATTTCCAACATAAAATAGTAAAAATATTTAACGGTTAAAGAAAATATTTTGTTGTTTTCAAAAGGTATTTTCGATTATTTATTTTAAAAACTGTACAACCTACTTAATTTGGATAGCTATTTATATAAATGATAATTATATACTGTAGATTATTTGGACTATATCTATAGATTACCTACCTACTACCACCTACAGTGCATTTGAATTTGAATACATATTTTTTTTATTATAAATCATTAATTATAAATAAATAGGATAAATCAATATATACATAGTTCACTACAACGTTAGTACATCATTATTGATTAGACCCAAATAAAACCAGAATTCAAAACACTTCAAAGTTTTTTCTCAGAAAACATTATAGAATTGAACATATTGAAATTTCAAGTGCTGGAATAAATTATCAAAACGTATTTGTATATGAGTTATCAAAAAACTAACGTATTTTAAGGTACTTTTTATCAAATTTATACTTATAATAAACTTTAACAGGTTCGGTTTTGTACATTGAAAGTATTCTGAATTTTCTTTTTGGGGGCACTCTATAATCGATACTGAAGCCAAAAGTTATTCGGGCTGACTGTTACCCTAGCAGAAGCCAGCCTGAGACGGTAACGTAATGTGTTCCGCGCGCCTCTCTCGTCTGGAGGCGAGGGATTCCACGGTGTAGTCTGCAGATCCACCTACTGATCACGTGGCCAAAGTCTGCAGGGGTTCCCGGAAGCTTCCTTCTTAGGGTATCCCCGGTCCCCTACAATAGACTTATTTGTGATGTGTGGTTTCAGTCTGTTCGAATCCGACATACCACTTCACAATCGGTGAGGTAATTAACCGTGGGAGTTTCCACACGATAAAAAAGTGGTAAAAGTTATGGGTTCGCGTCACCGACATGCTAATGTGACACGTCGTTTTAAATTTTCACTTCTGTCGGTAGTCCCATGACTGCCTATTTTTTTATGTAATTTAGTTTTTTTTATAAATTATCTTTATAATTGAAACCACATAACATTAGCTAATGAAATGTACTAGTCCTGTGTGTATACCTACTATGCGGAAAAGTATGTGGAAAAAATATTCTGTGTATACCTGGGAAAAAAACCTATTTAAGATACTTATGCCACGCAATAGCAACTGTAATAATATTTTGATTAATATTTGGAATAACCTCACGGGATAAAAGATAAAGTTCAAGGAGGCTTGTTAAATAGCTTAAGCTAAGGCCATGGATTAGCATCACACAGTCAGAAGTAACATTGTATTGAAGACGTAAATAATAAAAATAGACTCGATAAACGAAACGCATGTAACATTGTTGGAGAACTAATAAAAACCCTTAGATTATATATAGGTCCAGATACCGTGACTAGTACAAAAGTCACCGTTTACTTTGAAGCCACTTTTTGGTGCTGTGTGAGTGAACCCCGCCCAACGCGAGTGTCTACGTACAATGGTTATGCTTGTGTGCATTGACGGTTTTACTACCAGTGCATAGAGGTTACACATAATTTTTTTTTTGATGTGAGTAATATTAAATAAATACATTTTGAATGTATTTAAATCAGTTACAAATATTCGTTTATTTCATTTTTTCGTTTTTTTCATTTAATTCGTTTAGTTAAAAAGACAAATGTAAAATAAAACTACTTAGTAGGAACTCTTTATTTATCACAATATTTTTTGGTTTGTTTTCAAGACATTTTTTTTAGAGTTTCCTCCTTAAGAATCGATTTTCATATAAGGCCGTATGAAAAAAATATGAGAATAAGAGTAATTTTTTTTATGGTAAATGTAACATAAAAGCTCTTTTGAGTAATAAAATTAAATGCAACTTTATTTACAGGAACAGAGTAACAAAAGGTATTTTGATAAAATAAAGTAAATGTTTTGCCTTGTTTTGTAGGACTTGGATATATATTTATATATATTTTTATAAAGTATCAAGAAACTAGCAAAATTTTACAAGTCCTAAGTGCTCTATAGCTGTGTTCGTTAGGAGTAGTAATAATAAGTTATAATACGAGTACAATCCCACAGCTAAAGTATCGTTTGACGGACACATTGAACTCCGGGTGCTGGAGTTTAGAAATTAAGAATATTTGAAGGATTCCAGTTTCGGGAACATTAACATTAAGCATATTTCTCGTCTTTCTATAAATAACAAGTTTGGCAAAGAAAAATATATATACTGCTAGAATGCGTTATGGGTAAATGAAATTCACGTCCTGGCAACATCTCTAGTAATGGCGTCGTTATTTTATTAATTTGAAATTTTGTTCTATTGTTTATAAATACATTAGGAAATAGAATACTTACATATGAAATGTGATGTTCGGACACTTAAGATTTTTTTTTGTATAATTTTTACAGAATGTGACAGCACAAGCAGGCATTTTTAAATATTATAAGTAGCGACTCGAGACGTACTTCAGCGGCGAACGTTCGCTCGCGTGTGACGAGTGAGACGCTTATATTTATATTAGACGCTTGTATTTTTTGGCTTCAGTTTTGAGGCACGGATTAGGCATCTGGACCTATATATAATCTAAGTAAAAACCTAAGTAAATTTGTAAATACGAATGTGAATTAATGTTTAAAAATATATTTAATAATTTAAAAATGGTTTGATTGTTACGCTTTCACTCCTCAATTACCCGACCGATGATCACGAAATAACATATACGTTGTCAGGGGTCCAGAAAAGGACATAGGGCACCTTTTCTCCCAAAAATTAAACTCAATTCTGAGGGATATATATACTTTTAGATAATATCTACAGTAACGCGAGCAAAACCACAGGTAAAAGCTATTGAATAATATTTTAATGTGTCAGTTTGTTTTTTTAAAGCGTGTCCAACTCATCTTACTCGCTTTGATAATGTCATGTGTCCGCGGTTTAATCTTAGCCGGTTTGTTGTTTGAACTTTAGAATCCCAAAACTAGTTTCTTGTTATTTTACTCATTTTAGTTAATAATCATTCTAAAAACTTACTAATAAAACGCTTGCTTATAATTCTCGAATAAAGAAAGCGTTTTAAATACTTTAAACAAAGTAACCGTCTTCGCTAAGTTAATTCCATAAGACAATTAATGATACGGAAGTTATTAGTTATTGCTTTAGCTGCGACTTCATCTGAGTAGAATCCCTTTCATACACACTCACATTCCCTATTTCAACCCCTTGAAGTTTTATTTTTGCGACAAAAGTAGCCTTAAAACAAAATAAGTTTAGCGGTTCAAATGTCTGCCTGTCCGTTTGTCTGTTAGTTTTTTTTGGCTGTTTTAGCTGGAATAGCTATTTTCGCTTTAATAATATTAGTATAGATATTATGTCAGTATAATGCCAAAAGTGAAAATAGAACGCTTGTATTCAACTGATGACATTCGTGGAGAGTTGTCTCGTCCAGAGTTTTTACTAACAGATTCCCAACACTTGAGTGTTTAAAGTGTGGTGGTGTGGTTTAAAGTGATTTAAATGTAGAAATTATATTTTCTCAAATTAGACGAGTACCAGGACTTTCCTTTAATAAACTCTTTACAGATGTAAATAAATAATAACTTTAAATTTGTTTTGTGGAATTCATTATTATAAAATCATCAGCCTTAGACAGCAACCATTATCAGTAACCGGACAATCGTGTTTTAAGAAAAACATTCTAGCTTTAACGTTAAATATGTATCTAATTTAAACATTCCATTTGTTCCTAATTAATATATTATTTACATGCTCAAACTATTATCAGAGATTTGTTAAGCAGAAACTTTTAAAATCGTGTCTATTTATATGTGAATATAAGACGCCTAAGACGTTTATTTATACTTTGTATTGCACCAAAATTTAATTGCTCTTAGTGTTTAGATTTTGCGAACCTGAACTCATACAAAATGTACCGTGTCTGCGTTTTGTGCGCTCTTTTTTTACTTGCTGCCGGTGCAGTGTTACCTGAAGATGCTCAAGATAAAATCATCAGCTACGAGAACTCTAACAACGGAACTGGAAATTACAAGTTCAGGTTAGTTTAAAATAAATTTGTTATTTACCTCTCGATTTTGTTTATTGTTTGTATTTTTCAGTTTCTTGTTAAAAGATTCTATATCTTTACATATGATAAAATTATAATTGGTCTTTGTCTGCACAAGGGAGATAATTAAAAAACAATAATATGAGCGGTCTTTCATCATCAACATTCTGGAAGTTATCTTTATTATTTTCATATCCTCTAATGTTGATATAGACAAAGAGAAATACGCTGTGGGTCTTGAAGAAGAATCTGCCATTCACAACAGTACAGATGAAATTTCCATAAAACGACCGTGTTGCAAAAGGTATCATATATTTTAAATACCAAGTCGAAATGAGTCACGAAACAATTACACATTAGTTTCGTTTGAAGTGAGGAGTAATTAAAGTCAATAACATTTTAAACACGCACTGAAAAATATGCCTATAATTGATATTCAAAAAAATCTATATTCAATTCTATTAAAAAAGCAATACTCAAACAAATTTAATAATGTCGCTACGCAGTAAAATAGTGAAAAACTTTTTCAATACCCTTTGTCTAATGCGCCTCAGACACTTCATCTACTTAATTATTTATTTTAAGGCATAAAAAGAAGTCACGCGGTGCCAAATCAGGGCTGTAAAAAGGATGACACAGAAGTTTGACCGCTGTACTATCCAGGAAGTCACTTGGTTTTAGCGCCAAGTGCGCGGGCGCGTATTCGTGGTTAAGTACCAGCCCGCGGAGTCCCGTATTCGGGTGCTTCTGGCTGCTGCAAACAGCAGTGAATACTTCTGGCAAGCATTTTGGCAAGGCATTAATGTTATTTTGATCCCGTAAAGGTATTGACACAAAATACCTTTTCGTAGTGGAAAAACTAGCGATCAAAATCCTATCTGCGCTTTTCGATCGCTTAATTTTGGTAGGCCTTGGCTCATTTTGAAACAGCGTAACTGTTAACTAGTGCTTCGCTTCTGGATTTTAATGATGCCATAATGTCGTAAACGTGCTGAGACAAGCCTGCTATCATATCATGATACCATTCCACATCGGAAACTACTATACTATACTACTACATACGAAACTATGCTCCTTATCCGAAGGTGCTCATATAAAATTTTGTGAACGCTTCCTTAACCAATCTTTAATTATGCACTGAAACTCTTTATATGTGTTATGCCAATTCTCTTCCGTGAAATTTTTAATTTCTGACACGTTTTCTTCCGTAAAAGCCGTCAAAGGGCCACTTTATCTTTCATCATCGGTCAAAATTTGCTGACTTTGCTTTAATTGGCTGAAAAATAAGTACACAAAAATTGGTTATTTTGAAATGGAATAAGCGTTTGTTTTCCAACTCATCTGGTGGAAAAGGACGATGAAAACGAAGATGGTACGCTTATAAAAGAGAAATCTATTCACTACACACTTGAACGTTCCAAGATTATAATATTAACATTTAGTTTGTGATAAAATGTGGTTTAAAAGTTTATTCATACTTTATTGTAACTAATACTGAAATGAAAAGAAAAAAAGAGGCAGTTATGTGACTGCCGACAGAAGTATAAACTTAAACGATACGACGAACTTAAAACGTCACATTAACAGATTGGTGACATAAATTAATAAAGAGACACAACTCAATGTTTAGATTAGCGCCCTCTAGTGGCCTCTATATATGTATTATTAGCGTCCCTCTCTGACTGACTGACTGACTGAACTCTTAACTCACTCACTCACTCACTGACTCTCCCCACTCGCCCCTCTCCCTGGCTAGATTCTCTACTCCCACACTCCCCACTCGCTCCACTCTCCCCACTTGCCCCTCTCTCTCCCTAGATTCTCTACTCCTACACTCCCCACTCGCCCCACTTGCCCCTCTCCCTCCTTAGATTCTCTACTCCCACACTCCCCACTCGCTCCTCTCCCTTCCTAGATTCTCTACTCCCACACTCCCACACTCCCCACTCGCCCCTCTCACCCCTTTCGCCCCACTCACCCCAATCGCCCCACTCTCCCACTCACCCAATCTCCCCACTCACCCCACTCTTCCTCTCTTGATTCTCTACTCCCACTCGCCCCATTCGCCCCACTCTCCCCACACCCCCACTCGCCCTACTCGCCCCTCTCGCCCCATTCTCCCACTAGCCCTACTCTCCCCACTTGCCCCACTCTCCCCACCTTCGCCTCACTCTCCCCACTCCCCCCACTCGCCCTACTCACCCCTCTCGCCTCATTCTCCCACTCGCCCTACTCTCCCCACTCGCCCCACTCTCCCTACTCGCCCCACTCACCCCACTCGCCCCACTCTCCCTCCACCCCTTCCGACCGGGAGGTCGGTCCCTCCCTCTCCATGTCTCCCTGACGCTGTACTTGTAAATATAAGCAACTCACCTCCATCTTAAGATCTCGCCATAAAAATATTTTTTTTTTTTTAAATTTCGGACACATTTTCCATACATTTTAAAAAGTGCCCAGCGCCGCTAAAGAAGTTTTCACTTCAAAAAAACTGTCAGTCGTAGGACTACATGTTAGAATGAAAACATATTTGTTTTATAATATGTAATGACAACTGAACCGAACTCCGCAATCAATACGAAATGTATTATTAATTACCAAATTTCAAAAATAAATTCTGAACAATTCTGTTTACAGATCTGTAGTATATGTATCTTTCTAAAACGAAAATTCATAATAATATGTAATTATTATTCATATCAAAAAGCCTGTCATTATACGTATATAACTGCCACCTTTTCAATATTGTTCACTCCCCTCATTAAGCAGAGTTACCATGGCAATGAAACCGCGAATGTCAATTAGTTAGGAACTTACTTATTGCTAATAGCCTTGAAATTGCAAACACTGTTGTTATGATACGTCCATACATGTGCAAGAGATGCAGCGATTTCATCAGCACACTGTCAGCACCGTATTGCAGGTTAAAGGACTTTTACGTTCTAAGCTAATTAGGTTTTTGCAAGAAATCGTTTCGATGGAATTGTTTTAACCATAGTATTAAAAGAAAAAGTTATATTAAAGTTGGTTTTAACGATAATATTTGAAAATTAGTAGAATTAGAAATATTTAACAGTTCGATTAAGTACATTCGCACATCAATAGATAGACAAGGTTTCAGCAATACATGATTGTCCAATTTAGGGATCAAACCGGTTATTTTGCCACAACATTTTTTGGGAAATTGTATTTTAAATATTTAGGTCATCATTCATTAGATTGGAATCCTGTATGCATATAGCATGTAGTGTAAAGTTTGAAACTACATTCTTATAGATACATTTAAAAGAGAAACAAAATTAAGTATTCAGTATAACATCACGAAACTATGGACGCTATAATTATCTCTAGAGAGCTATATATAGGCAGAAGGTTTTAAAAATGCCTGCTATTTGTGTTTTAAAGTCAGTATGTAAATTACCTATCGAGAATAATGTCTTCAAATTTTTTTCTTTGTAATTTGTGTTTAAGTAATTTGGTCAAAATGAACTTTGTTGTGTTATTGTGCTGTCTGCTCTCACTTATTTCGGCTGCTGTTATACCTGACGAGGCTCAAGCAAAAATTGTGAAATATGAGAACTCAAACGATGGTGCTGGCAACTATACTTTTAGGTAATTTTCGCTGTTAAATGAAAATGTTCACATGGTATAAAATTAAACCATGGTATTAAAAAAAAATATAGGTGCAAACGCAAAGCTTTCTGTATGAAATGTATAGTGAGAGAAAACAATGGCAGACTATTTTAACTATGAAATTGACACTGACACTGTTTATTTGTATTATTTATTTTTATTATAATTTAAACTAAGCATCTCAAGAGCAAGACTAACATCAAGAGCATAGTCCTCCCTTTGCTAGCCTTCGTACAACTTATAATTATAAAACCAAAATTATAAAATGAGTAGCTGATAGGCAGCTAAAGGAAAAAAAAACATTTAGTCTTGAGAACTTCAGTAATTCCTAGTCGCGGGAACTATAACACATAAACAGTCACTAACTCATTATTTTTCAGGTCACTAAGTAGTCTCGTAGAGACGTATCCTCTAGACTAAACAAAAATGTTAGACAACTAAATGATTTCTAACTATCGCTTGAGAGCTTGTCTAAGCACTTAATACAAAAGTGTAAAAAACCACCATTAGGCTACAAAGAGACCTTGTGAGCAAGGTCAAATAACCATCAGATCCATTTATTGTAACAATGTGCATTCTGTTACTGTAGTCTGTTAATATATTACTGACTGATGAAAATAACTCAGTCATAAACTGTAAAAGGCAAAGAAAGAAAACAGTCTAGAACCCTGTTAGGGTTCTAGACTGTTTTCTTTCTGAAATTGTTTACCAAGTAAATGAGAAAATTGAAATGAGATGTATGGTTATGTTCCATGTTTATGTATTTCACATGTTGTCACTTGTTTATATTAATTTGATTAGCTAATACGTCATTGTAGTAAAATTATTTATTTTTACTAAAAAAAATACATGACTATACATAAAAAAAAAAGTTTCAAATTGCAATAATTGTCGCAATCGGCAACAGCCTGTTTCAGTTGTCAACGTGTAAGTGACTCCGTGTTGCGAGAGTTTATAGATAAAGGTAACTGTTTACCTTCAGAACGTTGTGTTTCTGTTTATCAACTTAATTGGAAATAAACTAAAGTATAAAAACTCTAAAAACAAACTTTAATAGCAAACCGCAAACTAAAGGATTTTTTATTGTAAAAAAGAGTCGGGTTGCTTGACCTCAAATGTTACAAATAGTTAATTGGTAGTTATAGCGTTGAAAGACTCAGTTACATACGTATATAGATAAAGTTGAAGGCAATAAAAAAGTGTTTCCGCAATCATCATCAAAAAGAGGTTACGGATTCGAGTCCCACTTTTTAAACTACGTACGTAATAACAACAATGACATGGGTACTGTACCACATTTAACTCAAATATTTAGCTTATTAGGAAGGCTTAAAAGAATACTTACTAGTGAGTATCGCTCATTACTCAATACTCACAATGGTTAAAAGAAAATGTAAATTTGTTTTCCGTATACGTTTCAGTTATGAAACCTCCAATGGAATATATCGAGACGAAGTTGGATATTTGGTGAACGTCGGCAAAGAAGATGAGCATATGGTGGTCCAAGGTTCTTATTCCTACACTGACGTAGAGGGTAAACTAGTATATGTAGCATACATTGCTGACGAGAATGGTTTCAAAGTCTTCCCACCTAAAACAGTACGTATATTCTATTAATATAATGCGGAAAAAAATAATCACTTAAATCACTGCGCCGTACGTGCAACTCACGGACGGCGCAGTGATTTAAGTGATTATTTTGCTTGTCGGTGGTGAGATCCCCAAATATAACACATGTTTGTTCGTGTTCCCTGTGACAAAGAGATTATTCCCTAGCGTGAGAAACGCCTTTTAAGAAATGTAAGCTCTTTGAGTGTGTATGCAAATAGAATCACTTTACTTTAGGTGAATAATTTGTCTGTTTCGTCAAAACAAACCATTTTCTTTTTGTGCTTCAAAATAAGAAGCATTCGTAAATAATATAATTGGATATTGGCAAAAATCATAATTTTGATATATATACGGGGGGTCACACTGAAAGTTTTAAGAAAATAAAAAACGGAATGATATAGCAACCTGTTAATATTTTTATTGCTTTTCGAAGTAGTCTCCGTTCCTTTCTTAAAAAGGAACGGAGACCATTGACTGAAGCAGTGAGCCCACTCTTCTTTAGGGAACAAACGCAACCACATCATCTTCAGGGTTCATAAAACGAATTCCTCTAAGTTTATCTTTTATTTTTGTAAATAAATAAAAGTCGTTTTTTTAAAGTAATAAGATAGATTTTGCAATTGAAAGATTCATGTCGACGAAGTATGCAACAAAATCAACAAATTTGTATATGTTTTATCAAAACTTCGTAAGACCGCAACACTAGAAACAGTACTTTTGGCATATCATGGATACTTAGGATCAGTATTGCGGTATGGGATCTTAGTGTGTGGCATTTCCACAGATATAAAAAGAGCTGTTCTAGACCAAAAAAAAAATAGTATGAGGGCGATAACAGGCACTCCGTAATTTAATTTTCGTTCGTAGACTAGTTTTCAATTGATTATACTATTTTTATGCAGTTTTGTAATGTTTAATATAACTTTTTGCATGTCAGAATGACTAAATGTTAGCACTTTTATCAACTATAATAAATTATGTACAACATTTAATGGCAAATAAACTATACTTACTTACACAGCTTTCTGATGTAGGACTTTTTCTTAATGCCTAAAGCTGCCCGAATCTGTTGATGTGTCACCCATTTATCAGCTTCTATCATTAGCCGCACAGCACTTACGTTATCTGCAGTAGTCGCCGTAAAAGGACGTCCCCCTCGAGAATCATCAGTGAGTTTGCTTCGACCACGTTTTAACTTATTAAACCAGTTGTAAACTGTGGTAAGAAATGGGTCTTCGTAATCAAATGCCCATTGAATTCCATCGTAATATTGTTGTTGAGTCAGACCGCAACCAAAGTCGTAGTAAATCATTCAGCGAAAATTTTCTCTTGTCAAATTCATTTCGATGCACGACAAACACTTTTTAAATTGCCGCCAATTTGTAAAAACAAATGACAAAATATGAAATCATTAAACATCTATAGAATCCCAAAGAGTTCCTAATTCGAAAAATTTAAATAAATTTTTCATCGGCTATTTTTCTTACTGGCCTATTCTAAAAACTGTCTGTGTGACCCACGTATATTATAGGTACATGAGGTACGTACAATAAGTCTTCCTCATTCAAATTTTCTTAGAAATAATTTGAAAACTATAGAAAGTGCATTGTATGACAAACAGTGTATTAGTCACTATTAAATAAAAACACAAATACTTTAAAACGATTCCATTTAAAGTCTTAGCTTGACTAATAAACTTATTAGTTATTATAAAATCGAGATAATTAAAAAACTATTTTACTTTATTAAGTACCTTGAACCATTTGTAAATAAATGGAAATCAAAGATTTATGGAATTATTGAATAACCTTACAGTCAATGTTATATATAATGTTGCTAATTTACGGCTCAGATGGCTCACGAAGTTGTAAATTTATATAATATATTCATTGGAGTTACGTAGATGATCATAATTTATTTTATTACTGAGATTAACTATTTTGAAAATCAGATTTTTAACATTCCCTGTTTTATATCTATTTTTGTTCTTTTTTTTAATGTGATATAGTAAGGTCGGAGAGGAAAGGAAAGATTTTGATCACATACTTCTCCTGATTTTAAAGACGTTTCTCCTGTTTCTACCATTATTTGTTTTGTTTTTTTTTTAGATTTCTCCCATTTTTTTCTTGTAAAATTTGGCCCAAGCTCCGCAACCCAAAACGAATAAAATAATCTGTGGTTAATCAATTTATTAATCAATTTGAGATAATCGATTCAATGCAAACAATGGTGGAACGTGATATTTTTTATTTTTTAATCACCTTAGTAAATTTAGTCATGGAGTGTCCTGCTATATCACAACTTCTAAAATATTGTGTGAACTAGTCTTAATGTTATCAGCAAAAGGAATGGTTTTTGCAGGACGTGATTCTTGTAAAGAATCCTTCGGCTTTTTGATTTGTTCCATGTGGTTTGTTCCACCTTCCAAAATCAGTGTGACCTGCACCTATTTTTTAAAGCTTCCATTGTGTAGGACGAATCTGTTCTTTTACTTCAGTGATTGGTGTGGTATCGCTATGTATTAGGTTTTAATTTGTGGCATAAATTGTTTTTTTTTTGTTTGGAGTTGATTTTATTATACAAATGATAGCCATCGGGCTAAAAAGCATTGTAAACGAATATATCAGTGACAATAAATTAAGAAAACACAGATGCAACATGTAGTCCCGTAACTAAATGTTGCATCTGTTAAACCCTTGCATCTTTAATGTATTTATATTACCTTATTTAATTTTCAGCAAGTCACATACAGCCTGCCATCAAGCGTCGTGGCAACATTGCTAGGAAAATGAACCAAGAACAACCAGTTCGGTATATCGGGGAAATAAATGTTTACTTTTTTGTTGTCTTCTTTTCCTACTGTTGTTATATTTAAATAGGTAGCCATTTTAAAATCATAGTGAAAACGTAATGTGGTCTTATTTACGTGAATCATGTAACAATTTCTTTTACGATTTTTTGTAACTAAGTTATATTATAATAAGTAAATAGTAGTATACATGGTTAGTTAAAAAAGCTTAAGGGTATTAAGTAAGCCAAAGATATCACGTTTGATCGATTGGTGTTGTACCTTTACTGTTCAAGGAAAACCAATCGATCAAGGAATCGTTATTTGATTATGCTATGTTAGTGTAGCTATAAGGTGGTATCATGTAAATTTCATAGGAAGTGACATTCGTTGATTTTGAGAAATACCCGAGAACTCCTTAAAATCAAGTAAGATGAAGTATTTATAGAGCACATAGCACGTGGAACGGATGGTCTGAAAAGTTCTCGAAGACCAGCCTTAGGACGTTCATTATCTCAGTGGACAGACGACCTAGTGATGATCCCAGGCCGTCGATGGATGCAGGCCGCTTCCAACCGGTTGTCTTGGAAGTCATAAAGGGAGGCCTATGTCCAACAGTGGACGTCCTATGCTGAAATGATGATGAATGATGATTTATAGGTCTGTGACACAATAAATTAAAGATTCTACACGGTTCTACTCACGTGCGTCTTTTGGGAATGTCTGACTAATTTCGGGCTTTATCAAGGTGTCAGTCAATATGCACATGTGAGTATAATATATCTTTAATTAATTTTAATATAAACTTTTTAACGTTAAACAGCACTTGTTGATTGAGTTATATTGTGTATCATGGTAACCTTGCAACGGTCGCACCCCTGCGCCGTACATAAGCTGTCACGCGCAGTCTGTGTTCCGCAACTATACATTTTACATAAAATAATAATTTTCAAGTAATAAGACACAAATAACGTCAAATACCCACCCAGGTTTCAATTTAATTTCTTAATTTTTTTCTAGTACACAACCCGTCGTGTGCTAAATCTAAAACCGCAAACACAAAAAAAAACACAAGTGCTCATAAGAATTTTATAAAAGTACTCAGAAATACTCACGCCCTCAAAGATATCACGAAAGCGCAACATCGTATTGTTCATAGTTTGAGTAAAATTACCGTTGCAAGTCAATCTAAATAAATATATATATATATATTTAATAACAATCATCTTACTAAGTATTTACAATCATTTTGTAGCGGCAGCCATCTTAGATTTGAAATTTTTCATGGTGTACTGTATTCTATTAGTCAAGCCCTATCATTTGTGTGTGAAGTTATTATTTATTTATATGTAAACCGCCATCTTGTGACGGCTGCCATTTTGGATTTACAATGATACTGAATATATTCAATGTATTGTCATCAGAACTAAAGGTGTGTGTAGATAATAAACAATAAACAGGTTATTTTAAAGATTATTTTATGTTTTTTTATGTTGATTGGTGCGCGAGTCAGACTCGCACTTGTCCGTTTTCTTTTTTAAATTAATGGTTCGATTCCTCGCTAGGAATATTGATTTATTAAAAATCCGATGATGCAGTTTTAGTTTTCATCAAATTTTCATCAAAATCAAGTTAAATCGGGCCCGAGATTCCTTTGAGTACTTTTTAGTATTCTTCTTATTTTCAGATTTAGTCATGCACGCCCATTTGAAAAATTCAGCCTGTGTATTTCAACGAGTGCATTAGAGTACGATGATAACGTGGCGTCTTGCACCATTGCAATAATCTTTGATGACTGTGCAATAAACATTTAAAAAGAGTCTGTACTTAATGCGAGTAGCATAAACCTTGAGTTTTTTTTAAATTCTAACAAAGTATACTATATATGATTAATGTACCTACAACATTAGTTAAAGTTAAAATGTTCTTCGTTATAGTCGCGTGTATCTTGTTTGTTGTTGTTGCTGATGAAACCGAAACTTTTGGGTACGAAAACACCAATGATGGATCTGGGAACTATAGATTCAGGTAATATAAATATTTTATAAATAATTGTTAGCTCTTTGTGTGCTCTACTCTTATGGGACTTTTCGTATTGTTTTATGAATAAAACATAACACACGTTTCCTAATGACGTTTTGGTGATTAATATTGGCTTATTATTATAATATTATGGTTTCTTTACTCAGTATTTAACAATGTGCATCCATTCAAATATTGACGTTTACACTAAAATGAAACTTATAATATATACATACATATTTAACTATGAATTGAATTACAGATTTATGACTTCGAATGGTATCACTCGTGAAGAAACCGGTCGCTTAGTGAACGTCGGCGAAAACAGTGAGCATATTGTTGTTGAGGGTTCCTACTCTTATACAGAACCCGATGGGAAAGAAATAATTGTAAAATATATTGCTGATGAAAATGGATACCATATTCTAGATTCAGGGTCCGTAGTACCGATACGGGAACAGGTCCCACCATCTGTAAGTTTAAATTCAACAAAAAAGTATTTTTAATTTGAATACCGAAAAATAGCGAAGACTGAAACTGCAAGCACCTGTTAGAGGCAGACGATTTAAATTCTAAAAACGCACATACAAAATTGGATGTTCACATTTAATTGTTAATATCTTTATTGTGTACTGATGTTAATGTTAAACTACTTTTTTACAGGTGATAAAACATACCGGAATTAGTTATATTTAAAATAAGAATTGGAAATTAAATAGTATATACAGAAAGTGACTTCTGTAAAGTTCAAAGAAGTTATTTGTGTTTTGTACATGTGCGAACCTGAATAGGTCACCATCTCAGCATAATGCTGCACCAAACAAGATATTGTGCCTAGTTGGTTTTCAGATTGTGCTTTTTAAAGGGACGTCTCGTACGTTTAGACATAATTTAAACAAAAATTACATAGTTTTAATAACAAAAACTTAATAAAAATTGGTACATTTAATATTTATATATATAGAAACTATCACATATATACATATATTTACTAAAAAAATATGCACTAAAATATGTACTATTTAAATAAAAGATTTTAAATAGTATATATTTTTTCATTTCGGAATTTTTCATTCCGTTACTAAGAAAACCCATAAAAACTAAATTAAATAAAACTTTTGAGTTTGTTGTTTTGGATGTTCTCAATAACTGAGCGAATTGTTTCAAATTAAAAAATTTGTACGATTCAAAATGTCTAACTTAACACATTCCACCTGCTTTTCTGATAAACGGAGGAAAAAATACCTCAAAATTTAAACGGTCAGAACTTGAAAAAGGATAGTTTGTTTTTCAAAAAATATTTTTGCAACCTCATGCTAGAGTCATGTCCTTTAAGTGACTTAAGTAAGTGTTCCATTTTCAGAAACACCCTGTATAAATAAGTATAATAGTTTTGTGCTGCTATGTTCCTTAGGTCAATTTTCTATTTAGCTTTAATAATTATAGTCAGCAACTCGCTTACTGATATTTCCGTGTGTTTTATTTTTGTTATATTTTTACATTTATTTAACACATTTATTTACATTTATTTTACTTTGTTAGTTAGATATACGTATATCATTAAAGAAAGTCTTCACATTTATCTGTTTCAGCTTTCATTATCTGGTAATGTGGTGGCTTCATTACTTGGAAAATAAGAAAATAATACAGAGAAACACAATGAGAAGAACATATACACACAACTGACTACTAACTAATAATTATATCATAATAGTCACCAAGATCTTTGTTTAATTTGCCAACAAGAAGTTATCAAATATAAATAGTGTATAGCAGACATCTACCTCAATTAATTTTATGACATGACAGTATTTGCTTTTTCTTGCAGTTTAAGCCTCACCTAAAACTATTTTTAGAGTATATTTAATTAAAAAAAAATATATAAACGAATATTCACTATTCCCTGTCCAGTGGCTACTTCTTTTTTTGTACGATTCTATGCCTGCTTTTTCTACAGTGTTCATCTGATCTTCCTCATTTTCTGTAGATGTCTGTGGTTTTAGCTTTAAGGCTTAGATTATATATAGGTCCAGATACCGTGTCCTTTTCAAAACTATTCGTTCAATACGAAGCCACTTTTTGAAACTATGTGAGTGAACCCCGCCACACGCGAGCGTATTACGCACTCTCCTTTTGCTTGTGTGCATGACGGTTTTATTACCCGCGCATAGAGTTTACCCCAAAATTTAGGGACTATCTAAAAAAAGATGTTGTTAATTTGTGTGTAATATTAAATAAAGACATTTTAAATAATTATATTTAAATGTGTTACAAGTATTTGTTTATTTTTTCTAAAGCTAAAATGGGGCAATGTGATAATAAGATATGAAAAGACAAATGTAAAATAAAAAATAATCATACTTATTTATAACAATATTTTTGGTTTGTTTTTCAAGATATATTCTACGCTAATGCAATTTTGAGTAATAAAATGAAATGAAACTTTATTCAGAGGAACAAAGTTACAAAAGGTATTTTCATAAAATAAAGTAAATGTTTTTCCTTGGTTTGTAGGACGAGATGACGACTGAAAAATTATTAATTTTGAAATTCGTCGTATTCGTTTGTTTTTGGATTAACTGAAAAACCAGTCGGTAACCACGACTGAGTACAAACTTAATTTTTTAACTCGATGTATCACAAAACCGGTGGATTCTATCCCAATATTGCATTTTAATTTAGCCACTCAAATCATGTAAATTGAAAGATATATTTAAAACAATACTTGGATAATTTCACCTTTTTTAGTTATAAAATATCAAGAACTAGCAAAATTTTATAAGTCCTAATGCTCTATAGTTGTATACGTCAGGAGTAGTAATAACAAATTATAATACGAGTACAATCCTTCAGCCAAAGTATCGTTTGACAGATACATTAAACTCCAGGCGCTAGAGCCTAAAAATAATATTTGAAGGATTCCAGTTTCGCGAACATTAACAGTAAGCATATTTCTCGTCTTCCTATAAATAAGAAGTTTGGCAAACAAAAATATACATACTGCTGGGTAAATGGAATTCACGTCTCTGGCAACATTTCTAGTAATGGCGTCGCTATTTTATTAATTTGATATTTCGTTATATTGTTTACAAATACATTAGGAAATAGAATACTTACATACGAAATGTGCTGTTCAGACACTTATGGTTTTTTTTAGTATAATTTTTACACGATTTAACAGCACAACCAGGCTTTTTTGAAAATTATAAACAGTGGCTTGAGACGTACTTCAGCAGCGAAAGTTCTCTCGCGTGTGACGAGTGAATGGTGCTAGTATGCTAATAGTAGTGTATATTTTTTGGCTTTATTTTTGGTGCGCGGATTAGGAATCTGGATCTATATCTATTCTAAGCTTCAAGATAATCATAAAATCAATTTCTTGATAGGTAATTTTATTATTTTCGAACTTAATATAATAGCGATGTTAGCACTAATTATAAATTTATTTTAAGCTGTAACTAAATGATTAATTGTGATGTATAAAAACCTAAAACCATGTTTATTTTTATTTAAAAACTATAATAAATTAAGAAAAAATGAGTAAAACCTATGATCACGTGACTACAACAGTCACGTGATCATAGGTTTTATTCATTTTTTTGGTGCCAACCAACCAAATTCATTGAAGTGATAAACCAGCAGACAGTTAGTATCAAAATATTAACTACATAATATTAATATATACTTATACTATTCTATGCAGCACTGTCAGTTTATCGGCTATTGACGCAATCAAACTCATGTGGCAGATGCGAGTTTTAGCAGGAAATTTTTTACAGTAATTTTTAGATTTTTTTTTAACTTCTACTTTTTCTTCTACTTCGTTCTTAATATTTTTAATAGAATATTTTATTTTTCGTGTTAAGTAAGGGCCTAGTTATAAAATAAAAGCAGTTCCTAAAATTTTTCAACATCTCTTTTGTTAGTTTTTGTGAGTGAATAATAAGAATACAAATACTCCGAGGTACCTAACACAATTTTTTACAGAAATTTACTAAAATAAATAAAAAGAACACAATTACTCGTATTTGTCCTGGGTGGGAATCGAACCCACGACCTCTAGCTCAGCAGTCACTAACTACTAGACCAACAGGCCTGTCTAAAACTAGAACAGAAATAGAACCAAAAGTAATGTAAACACAAACGAGGACGCATCCTTTGCAAGTGCATTATGCATTATTAATCGTACTTGTGATCAAAATTAAAAATCGTTATTTCTAAACGTTATCAAAACTGGTAGACTAGAATAGACTAAAATATTCTTTATTGTACACCATATAAAAATGGTTTTTAAATTTATTACTAAAGTTAGGTGCAATGGGCGGTCTTATCGCTAAAAGCGATTTCTACCAGACAACCTTTGGATGGATTTAGTGACAGGCACGAGTAGTAGCTGACTACTATAATAACTACTACATATAATAACACATATAACTAATCAAATACATACACAAAAAGGTATCTAATAATTGACAAAGTTTCGCATGAAATACTTTTACAATAAATTATTTTTATAAAAAAAAGTAGATAGAATGAACGTACGTAGTAAGTAGGTAGATACTTGTAGGTAGTATCTATCTACTACCTATTAGACTTGGCTGGCACCGACTTCAAATAGATGAGTGGGTAGCGCTTATAATAATTATATTAATTTATTTTTCGCTTTTGAGTGCCTATTTTTTGGTTTTGAAGTCGGTTTAATTTTTTTATAAAAATAATTTATTTTACCCTTTTTAGTCCAAAGCAAGTTTTAATTTAATAAATGCATTTAAAAAATTTCGTATCTTTCCTGTTCGCCATTGAGGAGTTCCACTATCCACCTCCTGACTCCATCATCAAATCAGCTTAATAGTACCAGATTATTGCATTGTTACTAAACTTACATAAGCATGCAAAATTTCAGCTCAATCGGAAACCGGGAAGTGGGTCAAAATTGACTTCTAAGATTTTATTACATTGTTAGTTGGTTGAGGTAGTTTCCTCGATTTCCTTGAGATTCCATCATCAGATCCTGACTTGTTGATAAGTGTATACCCTTTCGAAATAAAAAATATTTTTTAATCGGTTCACAATTGGCGAAATTATCGATAAACATACATAAAAAAACTACATATAGACGAACATAGTACCTCCTCCTTTTAGGAAGTCAGTTAAAAAATACATACAGACGAACATAGTACCTCCTCCTTTTTGGAAGTCGGTTAAAAACTGACACAGTATGGATTTGCAGGCACAATTCATAAATGGATCCAGTCTTATCTAAGGAACGGGATTTTTCATGTCGTATTAAACAGTTACACGTCCACTTCTCATAGAATTCCTTCTGGCGTTCAACAAGGGTCCCATTTAGGACCGATTCTTCATAATATATTTATAAATGACATTCCTGATTGCATCAAAAATTCTACTCACACATCATACTTACGTAAATCAAATATGAATCTAATACAAAAAAATTTAAAATACTCGTTTGTCTAATTGGGTCTCGGTGAGATCTGAAAAGCTGACATCTGCGCAATCAAGGATAGGAAATAGAAGCGTATTCGCAAGTGCAATTTTGGTGACAGTAGGAAGAAAGTTGCATAGCCGTCTCATTGATCCCACAGATGTAAACATTTTGCGACATACTTCCTTCAATTGTGGGCCCCAGGATAATTTAGGGTCAATAAAAACCCCCATATTTTCGACCTTTCGACTGATTGGTATCGAGATACCATAAAAAAAAACCTACAGGAGGTGTAACGCTTGAGACTTTTTTAGAGCTGCCAATAATAATTACTTGGGTTTCTGGTGGATTTACTGAAAACCCATGTGACAAACTCCAATCACGGATTCACCAAATCGTAATGAATATTATCAACTGCTTCAGGCAGTTTTTCTAGAGGTGCTTGGGAGTATATCTGAAGATCATCTGCATAAAGGTGGTAGTGAGAGAGAGAAGTTGATGAGATTGAATTTATAAAAATTGGGATTAAGGGGAGGTAGACGCCACCGTGTACATTTCACACATTGTACCTACTAAATCTAATAAAGCAAAATATTTCACATCGATCTCTAAAAGTCTAAAAATATTATTAGCAACCATCCCAACCTTATTTTAGGATCCCTTTTTAACTGACGCGAGATTAACCCTTCGAACGAAGCCTTTGCATAATTATGTTAGAACTTCACGTACAGGTTTAATCATTAATTATAATATTTACCAACCTCGGCGGAAAAAGGTACAACAATATTAATTTATTAGTAAATCAATTTTAATTATCATTCGTATTACCTATGTAACTTCTCCTTTATTGAAAAGTTTATGTTACGTACGAAGTCACGGGCCAGTTATGACGAAACCATGAAACAGTAAATCTTATTGTTAATTCGAGGCTCCATGTCAAACAATATGTCCTTCACGAAAATAAGTTAATAACATAATTGGTATACAAAATCCAAATGGCGCATCAACAAGCTACAATCATGCATTAGTTTCGTTTGAATGATTATACTGAATGATGAACTGAGTAATTAAAAAGTAGAAAATAAGTTATAAAAAGTTAATTTGGTAATCTTATTTACCTATTTATTGCCTTACTTATTTCTTTGTGTCTTATATTGCCTATATGACCGTAGTGCAGTAGCATTTGTTAAATAAAATTGGACATGTGATGCGGAAATTTGTGCAACATGTTACGGAAAGAGTTTTACGTATGGAAGTTGGCGGATACAATAGTAGAAAACTATCAAAGAAAAGATGGATGTCCATCCATATTCTGTCTGTTGCGTGATAGAGGATATGTCTAGAAGAGGAGTAAGCAGTGAAATGACGAATGATAGAAAATAATGGAAAAGAAAACACTTTGCACCGACACCAAATAAATTTGGGAAGAAGGTAAGGAGATGATGATGAGTTAATAAATAAATATAGTTTAGTAAAACTAAAAGACACGTTTTAATGAATTGCAAGCAAACTGAATTAAAAAGTGAAATAGAACTCTTCTATCAACCTACTAGCTTCATCATCAGACCAACGTTACTAAGCTCAATCTGTTGTCTCGAAAACTCGTCAAAATGAATCATATAAACCTAAACTAGAGGGGTTTACTAGCAGACCCTGAAGAGTTCCACTTGATCACATCAGATCAGCTCCAAGATACCAAATCATAGTATTGTCATCCGAAGTACATATACTTAGGTACAAACTTTGACTTTAATACGATAACTATTTCCTTTATTGTTCTTATGAATTGAAAATTTAAAATTATAAACTAATTAGTAATCCGCCCCGGCTTCGCACGGGTAGCAGAGACTCGGGGGACTTCGTTTTATAATATTCACTAATTCACTAATCTTACTACATTGAAACAGTGAAATTAAACGTCAATCCCTGAAATTTATCTTAGCACCAAGTACCTGAAACTTACGAACCAGACCTTAGGTGCTTTTTTTCAGATATCGAGGCTCTTGAGATCAAGATCTTGGTGGATATTCATTTTAAAGATAGAGAGTTTAGACGGACAAAGAGTTGTCAAGCCAACACAAGAAAGAAGATGAAAAAAAAAATGCATGATAAAGGCAGGAAGTAGAGAGGAATAATCAATTTGGAAACATTATCGGTATTTTACTTGACTTACAAATTATGCGATCAAAGCCTTCGCCATAGTACACACTACACATAATACTACGTATGCAGATGATCGTAGATGATGATGGTTTGTTCTTATTATAATATATATAATTATTATTTATGCATGCGTTCAGGTATGTACAATATGCAGATTTAACTTTGATAGACTTAGTTTTCAATCGGATATGTTACGATTCGATTTTAGAAACGTTAAAATATTTGTCCATCATTACAACTAGGCTCTAAATACTTCCGTGACGTGATATCGTTAGACGTCAGACGTCGATAAACAAAAACACCGTGGCAAAAACGCACTACAATTCATCCATGCCATATTATTCAATAATCCAATTTGTTACGCAGTTGTTTAGTTATTTTTGAAACCTTTTAAGGTAAACTACATAGAATATCGTTAATGTTTATAAATATTAAAAAACAGTGACTGTAGTTGTGCTTCTATGACCTTATGCGAATCACGAGTTAGTGAATTCAAACGATTTCAACGAAGGGAACAATTATATGTAGAAATACTTAAAGAATTAATATCTTCGTCTAAACGAAATGCTCATGATCACTCATATCTATTACAGGATTAAGCCACATCTTATTAGTATTATTCTATTATCTATAATTATAGAAGTTAGATATCTGCACAGTAAGGTATTTTATAGGGTTCCGTTCTTCAAAACAAGAAAAAAGAACCCTTATAGGATCACTTCGTTGTCCGTCCGTCTGTCTGTCTGTCTGTCAAGACCCTTTTTCTTGTATCGTCGTATCAACTTGAGATTAACGCAATTACTTTATGTCTACGGTCCCTTGAAGGTGTAAAAGAATCAAGCTTCTAAGTCAACGTAATCAACAGATACGGTCTTTTAAGTGTTATATTTAAACCAATTTTAACACTTCGCAGGTCCATTATATTCATTCATTCACTTCCCATTGACCTAGATTTATGCAAATTAGTGAGAAGCAAGGTCTCATAGCACTGGTAAAGGAAAAAAAATGCGAAAGTTGTTAATTTGTTATTATATCACTTTTTGGATCGATTCCTGATATAGACGTTTTTTAAAAAGAAAGGACGTTTTGCCTACCGGATAACAGGATCAACAACAGTGAACCACGAATCCACCGAGTACGATAATACAGGTGATCATGCAGATCAAATGCAAACCTTACTTGGAAATTGTTTTTGAACTCCATTGTTTATTTCCTTAACGACAAATATTCCACTCACTGACACGCCATTTTTTGCTAGCTATTGAGACGGACACAAACAGAGTGGTTCAGAATATGTCACTCCCAACTCGGCAGCACGATAGCCAGATGCAGAAGCAGAAAAGCACGTGTTACAGACACTGCAACATAATTTTTTTTTTCACATGTAAGTCGATTCCTTACGTATAATAAATAAATACTTATAATGTCCTTTGAATAGACGATTAGTTATTACTAATTCATTCAAATGACATTATATATATATATATATATATATATATATATATATATATACACATACATATTTATACTTCACTAATTCTTTTCTTTTATGTTTCTACAAGTATATCGTAATAGAAGATGGATAGAAAATTGTTTATTGTACACCACATTATAAATGGACATACACATAATTAGGAACAGTTAATGATAGTGTTATCGCTAAAAGCAATTTCCGGACCGTCTTAAAAACGGCAAATGAAAAATAAGCGGTAGCAGGTGGCGCGGACGTACTGAAAATATTTAAAGTAGCGATAATGAAACAAATGTGGTAGAAAAGCGAATAATACTAACTTATACTAACTTGTATGATGAAATAGGGCATACGTAGAATATCCATATATTTACGTACAAATCATATACATACATATATACATACCAACATACTATAAATATATATGAAGAAAATATATACATTTAGTAATAACTAAGACAAAATAATCGTAATATGAGTTACCTGGTAAGAAACTTAATAGTCTTGAACTCATAATAATAAACATCGTCCATTTAAAACTAGTAGTACCAATTATTTTACAGTTTATTCAGACTTTATTGTAACTAGTACTGAAATGAAAAGAAAAGAAATATCTATGATAATGAGTAAGTACTGAAAAATAAACCATTTTATGAAAAAAAAAATTTAGTCTTTTCCTGCAAAGCAATCTTTTGATGATAGAACGGCGAACTTGTTGGACGTGCTAACGAACACTTATCTTATCCGGGGCCAGCTCTATGCGCAGCCCCGGATAAGACAGGTTTTGTGTCATTCACCTGCAGTATTGCCACTCGCGAAAGTTTGATATGTGTGTGAGACATGGCGCAGTTAAGAGAAGAAATGCGCACAGTGATTTACTTTCTTTGGATATCTCTAAGTGGGCTTAGGGTTTAGTTAATGCAATTTCGATAGGCCTGGCGTGCTATCGCCTATAAGACAGCACTGAAAATGACTGTTTATTAGACAACAAACGAACTGCACTGGCTATGTTTTAACTTATTAATGATAAATGTTTTCATTTCTAAAACTCCTTGACAGATGGTTTCGACATCACGCATCACCTTCGGTTTGATTGATGGGCATCGAACAGATGCTGCGCCAAAGCTTGTATATTTTTCCGCATCCGGTACTCATGAATAACGCTTACCTGTTCCCTGATAATTATATATGAATATAATAATAATAATAACTTTTTTCTTTTTAAAATGAAAACTAGTCACGTGGGACACACATTACTAGTATTCTTGTTAACCCCTCCAGCTAAGCTAAGTGTTTGTGTTAGGGGTGGGTTTACATCGGTAGTGCACTGGTGCGGTGGTCTGCAAGTCCGACGCTTTAGCCATTACTCTACCGCCGCTTTTATATGATAATATATTCTCATACTATACATGGATAGACCTTTACTTTTTTCGATGCGATTTATGTCATAAAACGCCATACGTTTTACTAAGTAGTCGGTTAAATATGGATAAACTCATTACTTCAGGAATTTGATATGCTCTATGACCCGAATAAGTTTTATGGATTACCAGTTTTTAATGAATGTGATGGAAATATTAATCCCCAGAATGATATAGTAAAATCATCCTAAAGCTCGTTAACTAGTCGATTATTTAATCCTACTACGATTGACCTTGTGGCTTACCGCAACAACTGTACAGATCAGATCAGTATCACTTATAGTTTCGGTGTTATCTAAATAAATGCATAAGACGAATCAAGAGAATTCTTCAATTTTAAATTTCTCCAATGCGTAAGTGACCGAGGTAGGTGATGCTGATGATTTAAACAACTGCATAAAATTTGCATTTCTTGATCTCGATCAACTCGTAGCGTAGATACACCGAGCGTAGGTTTCTCAAATGCAGTGTCATTCTATATGTTGTATTAGATGGTTCGTACTTGGTCCGACAGTAAATTATGTCCAAATGTTAAAGCTCTTGTTCTGAAATATAATTGTAGTTTTATGCAGCGCGCACTCTGCAAAGATCGGATCTTTCTATATTTTATTTAATCTTCATAAAAAAATTGTACATAGGCGGATTTAACCGTCACCGTTTGAGTTACGCAGAGCTTAAATCTTTATTAATATAACATGTACATGGTACTATAAATATTACAATCGTTTACAATTAATACATTACAGTAAAAAACTAAACCGAACCCACTTAATATAATTATGTGAGGGGTTATGTAAGGAAGTATAAGTCGACTGACGAGTGAATGTCATGGCTAACTAATAAGAACTTTAGGCAGTTGAAGCTGAAGGTAGTTCAGAGTTGTGGGACATTAACTGTCGGATGATATAGAGGGTAGGGAAACCGCGTAAATTCGGCGTATGAAAATTTGTAAACTTGTCTCTTATCTAACATATCTTTGGCTCCTGTCAACTCGTGTGTTGTTGTTCTCTTGTTTACGCTACAAAAGAAATTATATTTATCATGAAAATATTTAAGATTATTAAGGTGAGAGATACATGAGAGTATCAATTATTTATAATATTTACAAGATATTCTATTTGTTAAATCTTACATCACCCTGAGACGTTGACGCATTTACTTGAAGTCATGTCAAGGTAAGCTTAAGTGATTAGTTACTAAATACCAAAACTATTAAGTGCTAACTTATTGAAGTTCATGACAGGATGGTTGGCTGTGAAATTAATAACACGTATAACTTTTGAAGGCATATATAGTAATAGTGATAATAAAGGACGTGATGACAGATG
This sequence comes from Euplagia quadripunctaria, assembly GCA_963859945.1. NCBI lineage: Eukaryota > Metazoa > Arthropoda > Insecta > Lepidoptera > Erebidae > Euplagia > Euplagia quadripunctaria. The sequence continues at coordinate 13,584,572 of OY982562.1, read as the reverse complement.
AACGCGGTGTTACTTATTTGACTACACAAAATACTACTTAAAGATTTGCCTATAATGCTTGTCATGGTTTTAATATCTACTCAGCGCAAATACGACAGAGCTATTTAAACATGCTTTTATTTAGCTTCATTTCTAACTAACTAGCTATGTAAACAAACCCTTGGAAGTCAACTTCAACCTCCTTCTAGTTGTCATACCGAAATGAAAATTAGTATGTATATGTAGTTTAGATGACAATACTAAAATTTGTCATCTTGGAGCTAATCTGATGATAGAGCCAGGAGGTGGATGGTGAACTCTTCAGTGACTGTTAGGAAACCATAGTAGCTTGGGCTCATATAATTGGTTTAGACGAGTCCAACGCATTGGGCTTGGTAACTATGGTCTGGAGATACTTTGTTTCGTATAAACATAGTTTGTTTCGTTCTACGCCACTTTTATCACAACGTAACGAAGTTTACGTCGTTCCTAAAGAGTTAAGACTCTGTTTATTATTAAAGTTGGCGTTTTCAGGCGTTAGTTATTCTTGGGTGTCATTTAATTTATGTTATACAGCAAGTTCCCTTCGAGAATAAGGCACTTTAATAGAATCGGATAAAGAAACGTTGAACATAATAAAACCTTATAATATTATCTCATCGTTATCTTGTTATTATTGGTAGCTTATAAAATTATTTTAAGTAGAGAATATTGATGGAACTGTAATAAATATCCGTCAATGTTGTATTTAAATATCATAATAATTTACAACCTATAACGGCCGGCAGCAAGAATATTAAAAATGTATTTAAAATATCATTAGAAAATATGTCAAATATATTCAGTGGACTCTTATGCTAATGTGATTTTTTTGTAGTTATAAAATACCAGTGACTTTGCTAGGGTACATTTTGAATAGGTACTCTTTTTTTCTAAATAGACGCGGATCCTAATAATAAAAATATAATAGGTAGAGAACACACTTAATTTAGTAAAACTTTTAATAGATCGCTTCACGTAATCTCAGATCTACTCCTACAGCATTCAAGGCATACATTATTAATCTGATATCATTAGTAGTAATTTCTCACGTCTCAACTCAATACTAAAATTTTAATGCATAATTTGGGGGGGACCAAGCAAAACATCTCTATGCTTTGCTTTGGTTAAAAGGTTCATTTTAAAAAAATACATAAATAGCGCTGCCGGGCTCTTTTTCTCTTACCTTATCTACATTCTTATACTGCACATAAATAAACATGTCAATTTTCACTATGAATTTTACAGTATTTAAAGAATATATCAATACGATATCGAATTACGTTTTTTGTACTTCACTACATATTATAAAACAAAATCCCCCACCGTCTGCCTGTCTGTCTGTTCGTGATAAACTGACAAAATACTAAACGGATTTTCATGCGGTTTTCACCAATAGATATAGTGATTCATAAGGAAGGTTTCGGTGTATAATTTGTTAACGTTTTGTGTAAATTGGTTGAAATATGATGATGATTGTTGAAGATGTCTCTACTAACCGTGCGAAGCCGGGGCGGGTTGTAGATTAAAAATAGAAGCGTGTGGGCCCGATGCAGCTGTCGGCAACCCACCACTGCGCGAGACTGCGTATAAGGTCCGCCGGTGGAGCAGCAGCCAGTAGGTATTTAGTGCGCGCACGTACATCGAGTGACATAGGCCTGGTATAAGGAACTCCCCACAAACTAGAGATGCGTGGTGATCGAATTCGCACCATAGTGTTTCTTTTCTTTTTTAAAAGACAACTCCCGCATTAGGAATGACTCCTGTGTCGCGGGGGACGTTACAAACATACAAACAACGGACACAAAGAACACCCAGACTCAAGTGGGAATCGAACCCACGACCTATAAGCATAGTGGTCAGGGTCACTAACCACTAGACCAGCAGGCCAGTCAACATAACAAATAGTAATTAATCTTTGGTTTATTTCAATCGCCAGTATAACTTGAACTTTCATGGTATAGACTTATGTACTATGACCGGGTTAACAATTATATACTGGGCGCATGTAGCTTGATGTAGCCGTATTCACTCACATTCATATTGTTTGTAAACTTTAACTACTCCAAATTTTACATTCTTTACTGTGCGCGTTTGCTTAACATGCATACAAAGAATTCTCCTAACATCTAGATAACAGGTAGTCGTGAGCCTCAACTCTTGGATTTATAAAGGCGCACCCTGAACATTTCGCGCCACCGTCTGAAGCCTACACCTGCTTAGTTACTTCAAAAGTTTCAACTAGACTAAAAAGACTAAAATATCACCAATAGGTTACGAACCAAAAAGGCAAGGTAGAAAACTGAAGGGTTTTAAATTATTTACAGGTTGCAACTCTAGTGCAAGCAAACAAAACAGGAGCAAATAAATAGGTTACTTGACACACTGTGAGCGTGAAGTCGTCTTCCCACGTTTGCGTAATAATCTTCATGGGGTCAATGACTTGGATAAGTCCTTGACGTTGGCATTGTACTGAGGAATGAAGTCCAGACATGACATTCTTGAAGAACTGGATATAAAGTGTGGGTAGCTGTCCCAACTCTCAGTTCATTTAGAATCTCTTTGATAAAGAACGTGTCCAATATGGTAAGTAATGAAACTTGTTTGACATATATTAATTCTTGTTATGTAATGAATCCGGCTTTCGTGAGCACAAAAATAAAACCATATAACTAAAGTTTACAGTGGAGTCTAATGAACACGAGGTGTGTGAACTTTTTAATAAGCAAAATTTGCATTTTTCGCAATTCGTTTCCTTTTCGGTTCGTTCTGCCATTTCATAATTTCACTTGTAATCATTACCACAAAGGTTAGGTCAAATCTCAGTCACTTTTTAGATAGGTATGTATATTTCTAATTGATTATTAAGTTGATCAAATCTTTTTTCGCTCAAAGTAAATATGTATTAAAATTCATCATGCAAACGCTATGTAAGAATATTATGTCGTCTGTTTCAAAAGCATGTTTACTTTCCTCTCATCTATAAACACAATATTTATATATTTTAGGGCCTATAAGGACTAACAACTAACTAAATAGGATAACACCATTAACCACCAAAATTATAAAAAAGTACACTGTTTTTTCTACCAAAAACTACCAGAATATCTTTTAACGATGTAATTATATCGCAGTAGAATGTCAGACCTGTCAGGAGAGGTAGTTTACTAGAAACTCGTCATCGTCAAAAGAGCGAAAAGTTCCGTTTTTCAGTCCTAACCAGTCAGAAATACAGATTATCTTACTGGTTATTTTGCATCAGATCGTTTCCGTCGTCACCATACGAGTATAAATATGTAGCCATAATAAGGTCAATCACACTTGCTATTTTCATGCATTACTTTCTTTTGTCATGTCTCTTCGTTTTAGGAATGTTCTCGTATTTTAGCATAACCCATAAATAACAATACAATAGTTATAACTTGAGACACCTCACTCCCCAAACTAGGCAGAGCCTGTATTATGGTAAACAGACTGCTGATAAACATACTTATTTATTACTATATACATATTTTTTTCGCCATCGTTCAACGCGACAAAACTTTCATCCCTATCACTTGGACAATTGGCAATCCACCACTGTGCGGTTCTCCAGATATTTTTGCGTCGCACAACCAATCTTTGGAACAAATTGTCGCCTGCGGTATTTCCGGACCGATACGTCCTTCAAACCTTCAAGAAAAGGGCGTACTCCCATCTCAAAGGCCGGCAACACACTTGTGACTCTTAAGTTGCAGATGTCCATGGGCGAAGGTAGTCACTTACCATAGCACATAGGCCCGCAGTACCTATTCCACCTAGATATAGACTATACAAATAAAAGTGAAGTAGGTATAGACCTGTACCCCTGTGAATAGAATTTGTGTTTTCTATCTGTTAACGGGCAGGGTTACGGATGAAAGTCAAGTCAAATGTAATCGAGTCTAGAGGTGATCGCCCCACTCGCTTCTTAGGTTGTCCACCTTGTTCTTTACGGAAAGTGTTACTACTTTTCCTATCAACCTACCAGTAACAAAAAAGACTGACAACATTGAGAGCTACTTTAAAACAAGCCTTTAAAAGTGGTGGCTAAGGCAAGTACTATCTTCAGCATAATTTTGAGGCCAGATGATTCAATATACTTTTGCATTATTTGTTACTTAATACTACTAATAATATATTACTGTTTCTTTTCATATTTTTGGATTTGATATGACTTTCTATTTTTCTTTTAAATGTTTGAATTTACGTATTATCCTGCTTTTACGTACCTGGTTCCGTCCTGCTTCCGTACCCGAGTGGTAACCAACAGAACCCGTATATGAGGCGTGTCAAGTTGCTATTATTATTTGAATTAATTCAACAACTTATATAATGCGATATGGTATACTTGTACTGATTAATTTCTTGTGCCATCGACTTGTTACATAAAAAGCAAAACAAAAAATAAACAGTCTATACCTATACTTTGTTTCGTGTATCATCAAATAAAAATGTCACGAATGAATACCTATTGAGACAAATAATGTTATTTGCTGTAGGTTTTTACACAACTTTATCATTCCATGGATATAAGTCATAGTTATTTCGGTAAATCAATAATAAACAAAATTCGGAGAATTGAAGCACTCATAGTAGCATTGGTGCATATGCACTGCCTGTCTAAACGTCATGGCACTAGTGCACCTACGCTGAGCTCTCTGACAGTAAGTATGGAGAACAGCGGTGGCATCCCCTGTACTAATGATACCATGATTTTGTCTCTGGACCTATGCGATGATTACCTGTTATAAACGGCAGGGGAACAAATAGAGTCGTAACGCCACGATTGCGATGTGTCAGTATTTGTTCATACTGACCACCAAATATTATCTTTTGTTTGTATCAAATTCAGTAGGGTACTATAAAGAGCAGTGTAACAACGAGCGGTCATAACACAGACTGCAATTACGAGATATTTATATCTGTAGTATTTATTTAATCGCCTACTAGCCGGAGCAGATAAGTGACGATAAACGCGTTAATGGCACTGATCCGCTCCAGCTGATGTTTAATAGCCTTGCTCGAGAATTTAACTATCAAATAGAAAAAGAATTTGTCAAACCCGGCCGGTACTTCTAGAGATAAGAGCGTTCAACTAAAAAACAAACTCTTCAGTATTATAACGTTATTATTACTAGAGATTGCCTAGTGGTCCACCGTAATTAGTTAAGTTTTAACTGTTTTGTTTTGCATCATTAACCAGTGTAACTCAAACTGTCATAGTATAACTTTCTTCACCTTGACAGGTCAAGATATACATAATACTAGACCGTTGTAGCTTCTTGTAGCCGCTTTCACATATTTTTTTTAATTTATAACAGGTATTGATTAAAAATTTTAGCTTTCTGCACTTCTTCTGCATCTATTTTAAGTATTCCAATTTTCTTCATGCGCGAAACTTGCCTAAAAATGCGTCCAAAGGTATCTCTTCTTTATATTCTTTACTTTATTATTACTTGTTAGTAGTGGTTACCTTTAACTAAGTGAGCATAAGGCATGTATTTGTAATTTCTTTTGTCATATTAATTACGTGTATCATTTGTTGGCAATTCTAATAAAGAAATAAAATATTATTATAGATACATTTCCAATACACTACTACTACCACCACTTTTATTTGTATTTAACTTGATCCACTGAAATATTGTATGGAATTGATTGCTTTAAGCTATTATACTAGTTTTAAATGATATTCGAAGTACCTTATTCTTTTTTATCCGTAAACAGGAAAATATACTCTATTACGTTGTACTACCGGTTCAAACATTAAACTGTTGTTTAGACGACAACAGTTTAATTTTTAAAACGGTAACACATATACATGTTTACGGGGAATAGCTTTTATCATCAATCATGGAACTTGAAATTATTGGCTACAGCTTAAAACAAACTTGACTTCTTAGGTGGAATGTGGAATTTCAATTGATCGATGAATATTATTTAAATTATTCCTAGTATTTTAAAAAATGTCATGGATTTTAACAGAATTGAGGAAGTTAGTGGCATGTAATCTGACAATAAATATTCAAATTATTCGAATTTGACGAGCGGGGTCTTTGAAAAATCCCAATTTAAAAACTTTGTGTTTTTTTTTATTATTCTACGTAATCACTTAGTCAGTTTAATAATAAGGCAAATTCAATCTACAAAATAGAAACCGCAAATAGCATAAAGTAACTGTTCCTTAATATATCGCATACTGGTAGTTGAACTTTTATAAAATTGCAACTTCAATTTCAACTTTAATTTAATCCCGATTTTGTAACTTAATTATTTCCTCTTAGGCCTAAAACTATGCGTTAAAGACAGTGAAAAATAAATATCTTCAAAAAACCGACTAAGCAACTTAAACATTCCCTCTACCAACAGGAAATAAACAAATAATCCTTATACACATATTTTGTATTTGGGCCTTACAGAGACTGTATGGTTGTATATTTCTCGTATGATGATCTAGCTATGCTATTGTTGACAATTACTCAGTAGAAACTGTTTTTATGTTTATAAACATTTTTTTTTAAAAACAGTTCATTACAACTTTCCTCAAGTTGTTTACAAAAATGTGTCGAAAAAAGGCGTTTTTGGGTAAAATTTCCAGTTTTTCAATTTTCACGAAAATTCATACCATGAATCACTGCCCAAACCCTACATATTGTTCTATAGATTGTTCCCGATCGGTTTCTACCAAAAACGTAATTGTGCAGAGTGCACTATAGGAGATTTCAATGCGCACCCGGGGGAAATGTTCGGTTAAGAATTAAACAGTTTATATGAGGACACTCGATGGATATAGATATATTAGGGCAGGAATCTAATAACTATATCTTTTACGTGGGGGAGCCATGCTTCGGCACATATGGGCCGGCTCGACTCCGCTCGATACCACGGCCTCACAGAAAACCGGCAGTGAAACAATGCTTGCAATTCTTAATAACTCTCAATTTTATATAAACTTATTTGAGTCGGCGCCAAATAATAATTTTATTATTAAGCTCAATACTTAAGACTTAAGAGGTTTATTAATTTTTTACTTTTTAGTTCTTTTCGTCGGTGTATTTTTTGTTAAAAAGATTTTTATTTTATGATTTTTTTTCTAAATGCAACGATGTGATGATTTCTAAACGCAAATTCCTGATAAAGTAATGAAAAGTAAACAGGAACACTATTCGTTCCTACAATTTTCGGAAGACAACTCCTAAGATGAATCCTAGACCCAGCCTCCCTGTGAGCATTGACGGTGTGTGGGACAGCGGGAGCATAGCGGAATTATTCATAGAACATTACTGTTAGGTCACCATTGGGCCCGTAACGCTTGTGTATTAATATTGGAACCGTCGAATCAGGTGAGTTATTTCGAGTATCAGCTAAACAAAAAAAAAGTCGCATGTCAAGGGGTAAGTCGCCTGGTCACGACAGGCTCAGCATTGAACGCTTAAATTTTGCGAGAGTTCATATAGTAAGCGTAATTGAGATGTTCTTTACGTTATGTTTGAATCATTCCTACTTGCCCCCTGACCTCATGAGTACTATAGTTGTACCGATCGTTAAAAATAAAACTTAAATTATTATTATATTATATTATGCAACGTGCAAATAAATTATCTCTTCTCTGATCCTTACATCTATTTATGTATATATGTATAAAAGCGAAAAGATACTCACTCACTTACTGATTAGTCACGAAATTTGGAAAACTACAAGACCTATGAAGATGAAATTTAGTAGGCAGGTAGTTTCTGAGTAGGAGACGTCAGCTAAGACAGATTTTGTGACAGAGCCAGATTAAGTAAAATTCCTGGTGTTTAAACTAGGGGCCTGAAATTTGGCAGGAAGGTAGTTTATACGTAGGACACATCAGCTAAGGTTTTTCGACACTGCTGGATTAAAAACAGCTAAGGGCTCTTGCAAGTTTATGTGAAAGGCCTTGGTTTTTTGTAGTTGCGATCTGAAATTTGGCAGGAAGGTAGTTTATATGTAGGACACATCAGCTAAGATTTTTCAACAGTGCTGGATTAAAGAAAGCAAATGGCTCTCGCAAACTCATATGATTATCTTTAGTTTTTTCTACTAGAGACCTGAAATGTGGCAGGGAGATAGTTTATATGTTTATGGGCCCGTTAAGAGAGTCTAAAGGCTTTCGCAACTTTATGTGAAGGTTCTTGGTTTTTGTTACCAGAGACATAAGGTTGAGTTGTTCTGGTTTACAAAGTATAATTAATAATGGCTTTAGGTGATCAAAATATATTTGTTTCATTCCGGTATTCTTTTAATTATTTTTTAAATAAAAAACAGTGAGTTATTATTACTAACCTACATAATACCTCGATGATAAACAAAAGTATTTTTAACGTACGAATTGTGGATTCTAATATTAAGTTATGATTAAAATAAAGTGTAGGAAATAAATCATTATATAATTAATTACAGAAATTGGCTGTACCTACCTTTAATAAGCAACGATAATCTTATACACGCATCGTTCATAAAGCTCGCATCACTGTTTATACTTAATATGATCTTCTTTTATTCATCACCTTAAAATTGCGTCATTCATGTGTTCAATTATGAATAATGCAATTTTTCAATTAACTCGTCACTGTCAATGCGCGTCATGTTCCATCTAGTTCAATGAAAACATCTCTATAAATAGCTGGTTGTCAAATAAAACAATGCTTTGGATAGGCTCTATGTGTATCAGTTGTATATTTGTGCAGTTTTCCATTAAGTTTGGATATTGAATGGTACGATTCCAGAAAGAGTACTTCCATTCCGTAAAAGAGATGTCATTGTTTTTTCATATTTTTCATTCAGTCATATTAGAACAGTAAAATAGGTCGTTACCCATTTTACTGTTCTAATATGACGACTAACTTTAAATAAACGTACAACTTTCCTGCTTTTAAGTCAGATTACTAAAGGTGTTAACGCATATTCCTTGTTTTTTGGCATTTTACAAGGTTGATAAACGGTGTAGTGTAAAGCGTCCGTGGCAACATCACTTACCTTCAGATGATTGTCATAATATAATCATACAAATGTACTAACTCTTTGCAAAATAGTTTTTATTCAGCCCAATGATTACTACAACATCAATGATTAAAAATTTTCTTGTTTCTAAATACAACTACATTAATATAAAATCGATTCAATGTGAATGTTGCGTACGTTCTTCCTATTAATATTACATCTTCGAAACACGGACATTTAAAGTTCTAGTGATGTATTAAATCAACTAAATAACTCTGTTTAATTTTGTTTTCATGGCCATACCCATCCACATCAATTACGAAACAAGAACTTTTGTAACTTTGTAAGATTATTCGGTACTATTAACCACTGACTATCATCAGGTTATTTCTGTATTGAGGGGCAAGTGATAGTGCTAATTTGGTAATTGCTCTAAGCAAAAATGACGTTTGAATGACACTTAATTTTGATGATAGGTTAATTTGGTTTAAAAATACTTTAAACTGTAATATAAATTCAATTATACTTTTTTTTTGTTGTAGACAAATGAACATCGAGAGAGAAACGCTGTATGTTGATCTTTTTTTTAAATTTGACATTATATTTTCAATGCAGAATCCCCTTTTTTTTTTGCGTGTAAAGGAAACCCCCTCGGGCCGTCACCCCACCGGGGTTGTCGGTGGGGCGGTGTGTCGGAATCGAACCGACTAAAACCACACGGTGTGCCGTACTGCGCCTTAAATAGGAGGGATCCGGGAACAGCTTTTATTAAGACATCCGGAACCCTCCTAGCGCCTGCCCGCAAAAGCGCGGGCACCACCTTCGGGTAAAAAAAAAAAAAAAACAAACCTCTCAATTAGGTGACGTCCAGGCACACGCGGACGCCGCCTCCTCGCGGGGGGCCACTATAGCGGGTGGAGGGGAAAACCCGTCTCAACTACCCGCGGCCACACTCAGGATGGCATGAGGCGTTGGTAAGCACGCCTCCGCCGCCCGGTTCGCCGGAGGCGAATTAAGTCCGAATGGAGGTCGTCCTCCCGTACCCTTTCCGCCGCCTCCTTCTGCGAGATGACTTCCTCACAGAAGGTTGCGAACGCGGTAAAATTCCTGTCGCTACCGGCCATGGAGCGTATGACAGCCGGTAGCGACAGATCCTTTCCGATGACTGCAGTGAGGGCCCGACGCTGCGCTGCCCAACTGGGGCAATCCGCCAGCGTGTGCTGAGCCGAGTCCTCACTGCAGTCGCAGTGGTGACAGGCGGGACTCAATTCCCTCCTAGCGACCGAGTGCAGGTACTTCCCGAAGCAACCGTGCCCGGAAAGAACCTGCGTCAGTCGGAAGGAAAGGGTCCCGTGCTGTCGCCCTGCCCACTCGACGATGACCGGCTGGAGCGCCTCCACGGCGGCAAAGCCAGCACGTGGAGCCTCCAGCCGGGACGACCAACGAGCCATAGTGGCTCGACGAGCGGCCTCACGCCATTCGCGTACCTCTTCGGGGGCCGACTGCCGCTTCCCGCCCGGAACTCAGCCGTTCGCCGATATACTTCGGCGAGCACTTCCGCCTCCAAATCCCACGGGGGTGTCCCGGCCAACGCGCACGCCGCCTCCGCCGACACGGTGCGGTATCCGCGTATGGCTCTAACCGCCATAACCCTCTGAGGGCACCAGAGGCGCGCTCTATTCTGGGCGGTCAGAGCATCCGCCCACACCGGTGCACCGTAAAGTGCCATTGACCGGACAACCCCCGTCTAGAGCCGTCTCGTAGCGACGCTGGGTCCACCCAAATTGGGCAAGAGTCGCCCAAGGGCGGACGCAGCGCTGGAGCAAGCTGCAGGAAGTGCTTGTCAAAGCGCCACCTTCCGTCAAGGATCAGGCCCAGATACTTGATGTGGGCCTGAACCGGTACGAGGACCGAGTTGACCTCGATAGAGGCGCCAGGGGGTGGACCACGACGGGGCCCGTGAAATAAAAGGGCCTCCGTCTTATCCAGGGCCACCCGCAAGCCCAGTGCCTCAATGCGCCCGACCACCAGAGAGACTCCCCTGGTGGCTAGGCGCGCCGCCTCCTGAAAAGTTCACTCCCCGGGCTGTGACTAACGTGTCATCGGCGTAACAGATTACGCCGAGCCCAGGGGGGAAGTCACCTCGGAGGGCCCAGTCGTACCCCATGTTCCACAGGAGTGGTCCAAGGACAGACCCCTGCGGAACACCGCACGACATGGGCCGACGACTCAGATTTCCTTCTCGGTCCTCGTACATGACGGTACGCTCCTCTAAATAGTCTGCCACCAGCCGCCTCAGGTACCCTGGCACCCCGTGGTAATGGAGTGCTTCCCTGAAATGCAGAATCCCCTAGGTGTACCTAACCGTAGAGTGCTTACCTGGGGGCGACGGACAGGGTTACAAATAGGGGGTAAAATGCCCCACAAAACAGCAGGGTCGCCTGTCGTTTAACAGGAGGCCAAATCTGCCAGGGTTCACGGGGATTTCCTTTCAAGGGTACACCTGAAGTCCTGGCAATATGGACTGTGACGGAACACCGTATGGTTTTAGTCGGTTCGAGTCCGACATACCACCTTATCACTTAGCCTCGGTGGGGTGACCACAACCGTGGGAACATCGAAGTAGTTATAAGTGTGGATTCTTGGACATCAGACCAATCGCTGCGAGAGGCGGTTTACATTTTATTATGTAATAAATAATTTATAGGACCAACACTCTCCACTAGTCAGAGTAGTCAGGTATTTTCTAGATATTTTTTCAAACACTTCTGCATTTAAAGAATCAACCGACTAAAGAAATTAGACCGATTATTACGTTTTATTATTCTTACCGTTACATAGACAGATACAGGGCAAGCTAATATAAAGCGTGTAAAAACAAAAGAATTATTTGTTATCTGTACATAAATAAACACTGTAGATTATATGGATGCTGTGGCAAATCTGTCATTGTATGTTGGTGAACATATTTATTGAATTAGGTTGTAGTTATGGTTGGAATCGAAATCGGCAAACATACTATAAATTGGTCCCTTCACTTAAAAGAAAGAATAGAAAATTTAAACCCGTTGTTTTGTTTGGCCAAGTTTTGTACGAAGGCGGAATAAACATCTATATAATGTAGTTATTAGTGTATGTGCTGCAAAGTTATTATGATTATTGTTGGCGCAGTGTTGAGCTTAACTACTATACGAATTATTATATTATAATGATAAGCGTAGTTCACTTGACCCGCAAGCCTTGACATTATGGTATTCTGTTGCGCAGGTAAAAGGTGCTAGTCTCAACGTCCGCCTGGTTATGGTCTATATGGCATTTGTCACTGTACATCTAACTAGTTGCCTTGGAGCGAAAATTAAAAAAAATACATTCAACAATAATGGGCTTGGGACGTACAGCTTTGAGTAAGTGTTGAAATGAGGTTCAGTATTGCAAATCTTTATTCTTTAGTTATTTATTTTTTTGGTTACATTTGCCTAATAGTATAAACATTATAATTCGCTTTACAGTTTTTTACATTATTTGTTTACATGATAGATCAGTGTAAGTATATTATAATACATGTTTGAATAATACTTATGACAACATTCTTTTTCTTATCTTATGAAAAAGTATACAGGCAAATGTTTAATACTATATTTTTTAATGTCTGGCGGCTTGATTGCGGTTTGAAATGTTCTGATTTGTTTGTTCTATTTCCAGTTCCTATTTCGCAGCCATGACAATACAGAAATGAAAAGACAGTGTTCATTATTGTGGGTTCGATTCCTACCCAGGACAAATAATTGTGTGATGAGCACGATCATTTGTTCTGTGTATGGGTGTAATTTATCTATAATATGTATGTATTTAGAAATATATAAGTATGTTTATCAGCAGTCTGGTTACCATAGTACAGGCTCTGCCTAGTGTGGGATCAGACGGCAGTATGTGAGATGTGTGAAGTTATTATTATTATTATTAGATACTGAGTTTTATTGTGAATTTCTATTTCATAGTAAGTTTTCATCAACAGGTGTGACTGTTTAAGAGACCGAAAATAGTGATAGAAATTACAGCCAAGCAAAAAAAAACATTTTTTTGTGTTTTTTTTACCACAATGTTAAAATTGTTTAAAAAAAATTCGACAGGTTTTCTATATGTGTATAAAAAATCAAAATCGATCCTATGGTAATAATTTAGGAGGATAAATAAATTAGGAGGATTTAAGTAGTCACCTCGCTATTACGCCGCGCCGAGTGTTGTGGGTTCAAATCCCACACGGTACAAAAATTTGTGTGATCCACAAATAGTAGTCCCGAGTCTGGGTGTTCTTTGTGTCCGTTATTGAATATTTGTGAATCCTCTCGCGACACAGGAATATTCCTAATGCGTGAGTTGTCTTATAATAAAATAAAAAAACCTTGAAACTGGAATTATAAAGTGATCAAAATTCTTCAATTATATGCTTTCGGTTTTGATTCCAGGACGAAGCTGGTATATTCATGATCTACAGAAAGTTATTCCAATCTAGATACTTTTATCTAAGAAGTGTCATGTTTAAAAAAATACGGTACTGTATTAAGCACTAGTTAAAAACTCATGACCTTCTAAACTTGTTACTAAAACAATGTAAAAAAACATAAAACACTTAAACTTGAAATGCTCAGTGCATTTCAAGTTCAAGAGATTTTTAGGCGTGTAAATATGTTTTATTATTATTTGACATTGTGAACTACTAAAAGTCACAAGGATACGTAGTGTAACTAGAGATTACCTCATTCTAAAAGTCATAAGCAGGCTATAAGCTAACGATAGTATAAGTAAATCGATCGGACTTCATTTTACCACGTTAAAGATTTGAAAAATCACATTTTGAAAATTCAAAGTTTAAATTTTTTTTAATTGAATTGAATTTGAAAATTTTGATTTTTTTGATGACTGACATATTTATCATATGTACCGATTAGGAAAAAAAAGAAAATTAAATCTAACTGTAATAAATAAAATATTTATTTCTAATTAAGATTCTGATCTGGTATAGTAAGATCAGATCAGAATGTAGACCAGACATTGTTGAGAGATTAATCCTAGACCTGTAATGTTCTTTAAAGGAGTTACGTAATTGTGTCAACTGACCTTGCGTGAACTATGATAAAAAGTCAATCAAGTGTCTAACGGGCTATATTGACAGGGACGATACTAATCAACTAGAGTCCATCCACAGAGTGACTTGTGTGGGCAAACGGAAAGTTTTCGCTCTGCAATTGCTGATGTAGTTATCAAGACGAATAACCTCAGGCATACTGTTTATGGTTATTTTCATCTTCCTGGCATGACCCAGTAGCCTGAATCAGCTATCGGAATTTTTATCTGAAATGCAAAATTGTGGAACCAAACTGTACAACTGTAATCATTAATATATTTATACATAAAATACATATTGCAGTAATAAAGTGATCCACGCGTCTTGGCCTGCATATTGACACTATCATTTCTTAAAACAAAAATCTCGTAAGAGTTAAAACACAGACATTTTAAGTGTTTTCATCTTGTACACCAAAACAAACATTATTTGATAGTAAACATGCTTAGATATGTACATTATTTATTAGATAGAGAGAGAAAGTAATAGAGTTTTGATTTGTCAACAATTATATTTTTATAAGCTTTTTTAATGTTCAAGTAATAAATAAGTCATCGGTAGTTTAAGAATTAAATGTTGAGTTGTTGTGAGTTGGACCAAAAAGAAATTTCATTAAAGACATATAATATTAATACGCCGTAATTTATTAACGTTGTGGTCCAAGCTCTTTAGCTGTAGCTGCTAGTACATAGAAATTTCTAAAGTGTCTTAAAATACGGATGTTACCACTACCTACCGATCTAATAATTTATATATAATATTATATGTATTATTATTTAAAAGAACACTTAAGAAATAATACCAATTACTGGTAAGCATTACCAATTACTGGTATTGCTAATGTTTACCCGTATTGATTTGTAAAGATTATGTACATAAATGGCAAATTATATCTCTGTACTCACTTAACTTTTGGCATGATTGACCAATAAGTTATAGTTTTTCATCATGCCGAATGGGCTATAAACCTATTTTGTAACTCGTATAGCAACAAAAAAGAAAGTTTTTTCATGAATTCAATAGGATCCACGGAACATAAATCAAATAAAAAATATCAAGATGATAGTTTCTTTGCTCCGCTTACAAGTGTCGAACATTTTAATTAGCTTTTATTAATATTAGTGATGGTTTGAAATTATATTGTCACCATAAATCAACGATTTTAATTATTTCAAGATAATCAATTTCCACATTGTAATTAATTTTTTGCCATTTTCATTAAAGTAATAAATATTAATGTTAGGTGGATAGATTCATATTATTATGTATGTAGATTGGAGGATGTTGCCAACATAAAAAAAATAATTGTGTTTCTGTTTTGGTATTCGTATTACGAACGAACGTAATATATACAGTACCTACCTAACAGCATTAGTTATAAAATTTTGTTTGGTAATAATTTAAACCACTTTGTAAAAAAATATCATGTAACATTATGTGAATACATAATGCATACTGTCATAATCAACGACACTAACCACTTCCCTAAAATGTCATGATACTAACCAATCAATAAGTATCTTAAAATTGTTTAACAATCAAAAAAAGTCTCTTACTTAACTCAAAATATTAAAATAAAACCTATATGAAATGAGACAGGCAAAATTGTTTTAAAGTTGTATTAATTATAATTAAATTAAAAGTCTGTTGCAAAACCAAATCAGGATACGCATAAAATGTCACTTTGTGAGTGTATATCTATAATATGTTAATCGATTCTTGGAATAGTGCCCGTAGAATTGAAGTTTTGAAAAAAATACTAATAATGTTAACATTTTACCAGGTATGAAACATCAGATGGCAGCTACAGGAGAGAAGAGGGTGGCTTGGTTTCTGGTGGATATACTCGTTACCTTGTGGTCCGAGGAGAATATGGTTATATAGACTCTCAAGGAAAGCTATATTCAATGAAATATGTAGCAGATGCCAATGGTTATCAGCCCAGCATTAATAGCGACCACTTTAGATTCAACGATAGAAGAATAATTTGATATTTGAATAATAAATTTATTTGTTGTATTATGTTGTTTCTTGTTTAGTATATTGACTTAATCAGTAAAACCATTGAAAGTATGCGATTGATAACAATCGGTGGAACGTCCTGATTAACAAACGAAGTGAAGTAGTTTCCTTTCAGTACTGATTTCCTTTCGATACTAGTACTTATGTAGGTCCTCGACACTTTTACCAATGGCACTTTTACCGGACAGCAATTCAAGTTTGAAGTTCCTTCCTCGAAGATCATGCTATAATCTTTTGTCTATGTATTTTTTGACTTTTGTTCTATTCAGCCGGGTGCGCGCTTGTGTTAATGTATAATTGTAAACAAACGACTGACTATTATATGTGACAATAGCCAGTATGAAAGTTTTACTTTAACGGACGCTATATTTGTAACACACATTTAAACTTTTGATTATGAAATTTTGATTATGAAATTTAAAATTCCAAATCTCGCAACACTTGCACATTATGCTTAAAAAGGACTTTGCTTTCCAAGTGTTCATATATAGATTACTACATTTTTGACTAGTGTCCTATCTTTTTGCTCTTACTTTGTTCGGCAATTTTGTTCTTATATAAATATTAATTTAATACATAATTATGCTTATAAGACGATGTCCACTGCTGGACGCAGTGATGCTGTTTTTCTAAACCGATGCGGGTTTTTAAATGTAATTTGATTTAAAGTTTCACAATAAGTCTTTAGTATAACTTTGATTCTTATGGTATCATTATAAATTAAATAATATTTACTGTCCTATAATTTATGATATTTTTAATTGAGTTAGGCAGTAACAAATTAAAACTCTAATCATATTATTACAGTATTCCAGCCAATTATATTCCTTAAATATAATTGGCTATAGAGGTTAATTAAATTAATATTTTACATTAGTCGTAGATAGCTATCGTGAGTTCGTATACTTATTTTTTACTTGATTGTTTTTTACTTTACTTGTTAGATTTATTGACTTTTATTGTGATAATTGATAAATTACTTCCGACAATTGTTATCTTGAAAATCACTTTACCTTCACAACATGATGTGATATTATTTTTCCCGCCGTATGTTTGAAATTAAAGCAAACAAATCCAGTTTATAGATTAAGCACGATGTGGCCAATTTGGGTAGGAAGTAATAGTCTTAGGTGGTTATAAAGACCTAATTTCAAACTAGCAATCATGTAAAAAAAAATTAACTAGGTGCGGTCTCAGTAGGTCTCAGCGTGATTTTAAATCAAACTCTTGCACACATACAAACATATTTACGCACGATATGGTTATACACACAATTGTAAATCGCTCATGAAAGATTACACAGTTTATGTAAGGAAATCAGATAGTCGTTTTATTTTGGCATTTTCAACAAGTACCTGCTGGATCACTGCTATTTTATATTTTTTTCATCGTGTGACTGACTTGTGTGTGTATTTTTTATGCTACAAAAGTGTAAACTAGCATACTGTCTGTTTGACGGTAAGCAACTACTGCAGCCTATAGACGCCAGCAATACCAGGAGGGATATCACTCGCGTGTTGTCAACCCAAGAAAAAAGGGGAGGTGATGAAAATGTTTCGGGGAATTTATAGGTAGGTATTTATAGGTAGATTCAACTTCGAGAAAGAGGTCAAGCGTTGAATTCAACTCAGCTGGGCAGCGTCCAGGAAGCTACGCAACATCTTTGCGTCCAAAATACCGCAGTGATGACTTACGGCACTGAGACGTGGTCCTTGACAAAGCATCTCATGACGAAGCTCACTGTCACCCAGAGGGCAATGAAAGGGACTATGTTCGGAGTGTCACTTCGTGAGTGAATCCACAATGATGGAGGAATGAAGGAGGACCCGGGTCATCGAAATAGCCCATAGAATTGGGCAGTGGGCAGGGCACATTGCCCGCATAACGAATGACCGATGGGGCCGAAAAGTTCTCACGTGCTGACCGCGTACCGGAATACGCAGTGTGGCCGCCCACAAAGTGGACTGATGACTTTGTAAAGGTCGCGGGAAACCACTGAATGCAGGCAGCGCAGGACCGAATATTGTGACGATCTTTGGGGGAGGCCTATGCCCAGCAGGGGGTGTCAACAAGCTGAAATTATGAATATATATGTAACTAAGAGCTAGACTTTAAAATGCAAACCAGTAATATAAAAAAATTATGTAACAAAGTAAAAAATATGCGCCAAAGCTTTACCTTATGTCATAAATACAACGCACTAGCCGACCCGACAAAAGTTGGCCTGTCACAATTTCAATATATTTGTTTTTATTTCATTCTTCCAATTTTCCCCGAGTTACCCCATTTTCCGAGAAACTTCTCCAATTTTTCTTTCCCTGAAGACCTAATTTGGACTATTATTGACAAATCCGTTCGTTTAAACCTACCGAAACCCGGAAAATTCAAATAAAACATTTTTTTTTCAAAATTGATAAAATATATCTTACGATTATTGTTATACATTACATGCCTATAAAAAGGCTAGGTATACAAAATTATATTTTCAATACATCGTAAAATTTTCTCATAACAATTGAAATCGTTTACGACCAGTTTCACAAGTCAACACTGGCATACTTTGTAAGCCTGATTATTTATTGGACGTGTCATAATTACTTGACTTTCTAAAACATCCTTCATAATGTTAAAAGTTACTAGCTATTTTTCACTGTACATACTTATAGTAAGTATTAGCTTACAAGTTAAAATTGTCTCAATTAAGTTATGGGAAAGAATAAAACAATAGGTTTAAGTTGCTACAGTATTTGTATTGCATTGCAGGTGCTTAGCAGTGTCATACCGAAATGTAACAGTGCAATATACACATAGTAAGTAAAATATTGTTTTAATTTGTAATTGTGGTTCCGAGCTCTGATTTTATTTTAACGAGTGACTGGCTCTTGCTCTTAAGAAGAATGAATTGACTAAAAATCACGATAATAAATCCATACTAATATTATAAAGCTGAAGAGTTTGTTTGTTTGGTTTGGTTGTTGCTAATCTCAGGTACTACTGGTTCGAATTGAAAAATTATTTTAGTGTTGGATAGCCCAATTATCAAGGAAGGCTATAAGCTATATAAAACCACGCTGCGACTAATAGCTGCTAGTGACCATGAACGCAAGTAAAACTGCGGGGACGGCTAGTATATTATAAGTTACAAGAGGCTCATAAGACAATAGTTTTCACTGGATTTTATTATTACTGTGTAAGATTTATTATTTGTAAATAAAAAAGCTAGAGGTTCTTCTGCTCTTTGCATATTACGAAGTACGTGTAGTAAACATAGTGCTATCTCGTGTAGAGTTTATGGTTTATGAGTAAACTGGTCAGACTTAGCATTCATTGTGTACCTTGGTGATTTCCTTAGTGTGACAGGTCTTACTAATGGTCGTGTGTATTATATCCATACACGTGTTTGCAATGATTAATTATAAAAAAATAGAAACAGCTCAAAATCCACAGTTGCTTACTAAATGCCAAACTTAACCCCTTGTGAAAATTAGAAATGGAGACATTAGTGTTCAGAACGCAATGCGCAATTAAAAAAAAAATGTCATGATTGCAGCGAAGATATCGAGCTGCGCCGGCTGTTTCCAAATGAATTTCCTCAAGATACGATACGAAAAAGTGGTTCTTTAGATCCAGAGGTAACTCCTCTCTAATGTTTTAATTTTGACTAAAACAATATTCTTCTCTCTCGATTGCCATAAGGCACTATGTTTATATTGATAATCTCCTATTAATCAGAAAGCGCTTCAAAAGATAATTACTGTCTGCTAAATGCTGCTAAATAAAGTTGTGTCCTAATACACAACTTTATTTCAGTTCAGATTCAAGCCCCTAGACTGTAAGACGCTTTAATCTGTTAGACATGGTGGCCAATAAATATTACATTATAATTATATATCTATTATATTATATTTAGCTTTTACTAGCTCATGATATTCTATCAAGGCTTCTTAGTTCTAGTGCCTGTTGCGAGTCTTGTTGGCCTACTTACTCGTAGTTATGTAAAAATTAATATCAGGTGCAAAACTGTCAAATATTTAAAATTTTAAGCTTTTAAAGCTGTGGACATATCATCATCTTCCGGCCCTTTTCCCAATTCTCTTTAGGGTCGGCGCAATGTGTTTTAGGTGGTTTCTTTTATGGCCGGCTGCCTGCCTGACGCCTACCGTCCTTGAGAATGTAGTCGTTTTAAGATGGGTAAGAAGGAAGAAGGTAAATTTGTATAAGGAAAAATGAGTATCGAGAGGAACCTAGGGTAAAGGATACCGCAAGTCTCGGATGGGGAACGGGACTGAGACTGCAGTAGCTCGCAGAGGCCGGGGTCGCGTACCCGAATGTCCTGTATTTCCTGTGCCGGTGAGGCCAGTTGGACAGCAACATCAGCTGGCTAATAAAGCCGTGGACGTATATATTATAATATATTCAGTTACAGGTTACAGAAATACACGCTTTCATAAATTGTACTTTCTATAAAATGTTAATAAATTATTTTTCCAGCACTTAGGTCGCTACGCCGAGTTAAACGACTATTTTTTAAATCCTAAGTCCTCTTACAATAGCCATTTTGAAGAACTAGTATGCTATGAGAAAGGTGATAAAAAGGTAAGTAAAAGAAATAATATAACAACCGCTTACACTAGCGCGGCATCGCTCGGTGACATGAGCAACCGATGTTAGCTTAGGATAATTACCTACTTATTATTTTAGTATTGGAATGTTGATTATTTTCAAAAAACCAAAAAAACGATCATGAGTTCCCCTGTGATTAGAAATATATTGCCATATAGTGTCATATTTAACCCACCCAATATATAGGGTTAAATATGTCAAGAGTTCTGAGACTGCAGCAGGCATTTTAAATCGCCGTTAAAAGTTTTAAAAGAGAGATTTCTCAATCTGCTGAAGCGTGAATAAGAGTTATCTATAGCATTTTACTATTTTACAAGACTACCAGTATGTTACGAGCTATTAAAATTTTTAGCAAAATAGACAACTTTAAAGTGTTGAGTAATAACAATATTAATATTAATTATGACAGGTAAATAAATGAAATATTATAGTTAAGTCATTTTGTCATAAAAATACTCACTTGTTGACGATTTGGAACAATTGATGATCAATTTTATGAAATAAAGAGATTGAATTTGAATTTGACTGTGCTACCACAGTCAAAAAGACCAAAAAATTTACATTTTAAAAAAACCATCAGATGATACGAATATATACCCATATTCTGTGTATACGAGTATATATATTTATTTATTATGTTTTATTTGCGTATGAGTATTTTATATTATGTACCCTGATCCATTTATTAATCTAAGTAATTAAAACAATTCACAGTTATGCAGAATAGATATGGAACGGTACGCTCCGGATGAAGACGCCTACTACATGTCGAAGTCAGCAGACAGTCACGTAGACCGTCGTAGAGTTTATTGTTTTATGCTGCTTTGTTTTACAGAAGATGAAATTGATAGAGTTGTGGCCTCATTTTGAATACATAAACTTTTTTCGTTGTTTTATTTTATTTTTCACATTTTTCATCATTTCAAAGATGCGATTTACAACAGTGTTTATACAAAAGTACGTGTATACGATTCACAACAATTTTAGTAGGAAGGTAGCTTTTCAAGAAACAGGCTCAAAACGTTCCGGAGCGGACTAGTAACCTAAATGCAGTTGAAACTGCAAATTCATACAATTGCTAGTTATTTAAAAAACTTTAATACCGTTCCTTTTAATTTTATAAAATATACAAAACTATAATTTATTTTGTCATTGTTTTTAACGCAGTATCGTGTAAATACCTACCACGTTTTTCAGAAGTAGGAATACTTACTTTTCCTTCTATGGAAGTTGTTGAGATTAATTTGAAACTGAATTGAAACATTTTGTGACTAATACTTCGTAAAAGAGATATTTATTTTTATATATATATATATTACATAAATATGATTTAAACAAACAAATAAGTCAAAACCCTAATTATAATGGGTATTATCCGACAGAGTAGTTTCTATAACAACATTATTAAGTCCTATTGCACACAAGTTACATGGTTCGACACGGTATTAGATTTTTATCGTTCACGCCTAGATGATACACAAGCATTACATCATCAAAAGACTGCGAAGTCGTGAATCCTTCTTTTGTCTTCATACAGATTCTGTTTGAACTCTTCATTCAAATTCTGACAGTTATTACAATTCGAACATGGCTTTCCCATGACCAATGAGGTGTTTCTTTGCTACGTTTCTTTAACAAATCACGAAGTCAATGAAGCAACCAATCCTTCGCAATCGAAAAATGACATAGATGAGCCGTACGTTCGGATATCTGATCTCGAATGTAAAGGCAAATAGCGTGTGTTTACAAGATTTTATCTGTAAAGTATTGGTCGTATTGGCATGATATTTACAAACAGATTGTAGATAAATTGTGCAATTATTCTATTGTAAACCGTTTACTATATACGGCTATAAGCATTTTCATATCTTTTTTCGTTGGTAATTTATCTAATACCTTTAAACGAGCAATTCTTGTATATATACATATATATATATATATATATAATCTGAATCTAGGAAACGGCTCCAACGATTTTGATGAAATTTTGTACTGTTTTAAGTTCAACTGTATTTAGTGTTATTTCCTGGAAAAATGCAATTTTACAAAAAAAAAGTACAATTTTACAAAAAGCTACCGAACAAAGCTCGATCTTCCAGGTACTAACCTTAATATTGATTAAAATAAAAATAAATATAGCGTTTAGAAGATATCAAATGATTATGTAGCAAATGTGAGCTTATTTTACTTACTTATTGGGAATTATATTATCATTAACAGATCAGTGACAGACATGATGTCCGATCGGGCTTATACCCAGGTTTTTGTACTCTCGATGTCAACAAAGATATCAATAAAATTAAAAAGGTATACACTAAACAAACTTATAAAACTCACAAGACAACAGTTACAAAAATGAAAGCTTGAATTTGAAAAAGAAAACAATATAATTTTGAACATTAATTTAGGAATATACTCGTACCAAAGGTTTTATATATTGTACTTTTAAAGTACAACTGAATTAAATGCATTTCAAATCACCAACTAAGGACCTTTTTGCTATAAACGAGTTTAGAATAATGACCAAGACACCTTTCTATAATATAGTTGTTCTATAATATATATATCTATCCAATTCAACAACATATTTCAGGCAAAGCTCCGTTGACACTACTAATAATTCACCACATCTCGTTTCTGATGCACAGATATAATAATAATGGGTTTGAATAACAAGAGGTTGAAGAATACATTGACTCTGTTATATATTTACATATTTTTGATTCTATTTTACAACAGTATGCCCAAAAAAAAAAGGAAAAATCAAATTATTACCGCCTTTGTTCTGAATACTTGACCAATTTATTAACCATGACTTATTGGAAAGTTAAGTAAATATATTTTGCATACATTCTAATTACTTAAAGTCTAAGAGCTAGGCAACGTCAGAAAAAAGTTTATTTTATACGTGGGGCATACTGAAAATAATATAAATTTGTGAGACTGTTATTTGGTTTTTCATTGTGGCGTCCTTTAAAAAGTTGTGTGCCGCAATCACAACAAATTTAACTCGTGAAAATGTTCGATGATGAACTTGATGAATGAAAAATTAAATGAAATGATTTTTCATGATTTTCGCTTTAGCTGAAGTCAACAAGAGAGTTGCCATAGACTTCCATTTGCATTTGGTGATGAATCTCCATGTAGCAGACTTACAGAATCCAATATTGATACCGTACGATAAATGACATACTCAGAGGCGTTTTACGAGCCCTGAATCCGGGGTGAATGCGTTCCACGAAGCCATTGAAGAGGTCTCTAAAGCAGTCTGAACCAACTGCTTTTTACAATGGCTCCAGCGAAAGCAACAGTCTAAAAATTGCTCACAATTCTTACACTTTTGTTTTTTCTTATTCTTTGAAAAACAATTAATGTATTTTAAGTTTAATCTGGTCTTATTTATCAGAATCCAGAAACTTTCAGTATGACCTACATAACGATTGTTTTTGTGTTCTTTTAATATATCTTTCTATATTGAAAGTAGAGATAGATATATACCAAGTCTGGCATTGGAGAGTTGCGTTTATGTTATCTATCCAGGCATCTAGGTAACTGTTGACGCAAAAAGTATTGAATCATTCAAATTTTGTAAATGCATAATACTCTTCGACACTTATTAAAAATATTTACTTTCAAATATGCGCAGAACACTCTTTAACGTGTTAATGATTACAATATTGTCCGATGTTTATCATGAATTACACAATACTAAAGTAAAAACAGAACTTTTGCAGCACTACCTATAATTTAAGACAATTGTTTTATTTAGAGTACCAAAAGCTTTGTAACTGAAATCGTAAATAATACTTGCACAAAAAATAACGATATAACGTTATTTTTCAATTGTTTACAAGGAATTGTCACTTTATTTATATAAAAAATCGTACCTTTCTTTAAATACACCCTAACGGTTTATGGTAATTGTTACAATTTTTTTTTTGTTTGAAAGCAAAACCTCTGCACGAATACAGCATCTTAAATGCTTAAATATTATATTAAATGTATATTTAAAAGAACATAAATAACTTAATAATACTAATATAATTTAAATACAACAGTGTTACAGTAGTCAATACAATAATAAACTACTTGATAAAATGATAATAGATTACACATATATTATTAAAATCCATAATACTTGACCCACTCAATGGAATGCCTCTATTTAGTTATGTAAAATAATGAGATGTCATCGTGGTGTCGACAAACTCTTATGTCATCATAACCTTGACCTACATAATATATAGTATAGTAATATTCTTTAAAGTTGTTGTAATATAGTATTAAAACTATTGATTCTTCGTAAATCATTGGGACCATTTTGAAAATTGACCTAAAATTCAAGACAATATTCTTATAAAGAAAGCGACGGGTGTCAGAGTTCAACGGCGCGATGTCAACGGTTCAACACACTGTGACGTAAGCAGACCGGTTGGGAACAACCTCTACTATCGCCAATAGCACAGAATGTATTCGTAGACATTTTGTAACTCCTACTTTCGAAAAACGTGACATGTATTATGGTTTATTCCTTTATTTTATTAGTACTGCTTGCGGTTAGTGTGCACGATTACTAAAGTAGGGCGTCAAAAAAGCTACTTTGGTTGGCAAAATAGACAGTGCCATATCTGATATACGTACCAAGTCATTTCGGAACTGTGTCTCATAATTTAATTAGTCAAAATTTTCCTAAAAAATAAGTTGAATTCTAAGTAGATCCTTGAATTTACATTAACATTTTGCGTAGGTATTGCTACTAAAGCTATATAGATAGCGATATATTACAATATTAAAAACCATGGACAAGACTTCTTTTGAACTCTTTCTCTCCTTCATGTCAAAACTGTCCCAAGTCCTGTTTTTTCTTTTGCTCGACTTAGCGGGAGCACTGCCGTGCCCATATAGAGAAAACATAGAATTTTTTTTCATAAGGTTTGCGTTTCGAAGTTTTTCAATTCACAGAAGTAAAATAAGAGTTACACACTGTTTACAAAATAAAAAGCAATGCAATTTTGTATTGCAGTATAATAATATAACAATCATGAAACAGTTCATTACATAAAGGCGAGATAAATCGGTGCTTTCTGTTATTG
This sequence comes from Euplagia quadripunctaria, assembly GCA_963859945.1. Taxonomy (NCBI): domain Eukaryota; kingdom Metazoa; phylum Arthropoda; class Insecta; order Lepidoptera; family Erebidae; genus Euplagia; species Euplagia quadripunctaria. Next base: position 13,558,703 of record OY982562.1, on the reverse strand, counting down.
CAGTTTGTAATGTTCTCACACAGTCTCATCAGAAACCAATTGGCTAGAATATCCAACGCAAAATGTGAAACCTTGACCTTTTCCGCATAATTGTCGACTTAACACGGACGTTTGTACATTTATTAATAAATTATCTTACCTCGGAACTTTAAACCTTATTTATGCATAAATAAAAACTATTTGTATATTTTATTTTATTGGAGTGCATCATCGTCAAAATAACATCGACGAATGAAAATGCTAAAGGCCGCTTAGTCACTTTAGCTAACTAACATTCCCATAACCTTAGTACAGTGTATAATATGTAAATTGTTAGGGTCAATTTAACATATTTTATGATAAAAAATGAAATTTTCTCAAGAAATAAATTTTTTCTTCTGTTCACATTATTCTCAGTAATTATTTTCATTCTCAATCTGAGAAAGGAATATCTATTTTTGGCCAGTTGTGCCACAAAACAACTTAGAAAGAAATAGATAATAGGTAGTAGATAGATACTACCTACAAGTATCTACCTACTTACTACATACATATATTCTATCTACTACCTACTTGGCTTGGCTGGCACCGACTTCAAATAGATGAGTGTGTAGCGCTTATAATAATTATATTAATTTATTTTTCGCTTTTGAGTGCCTTTTTGTGGTTTTGAAGGGGGTTTAATTTTTTTTTATAAAAATTATTTATTTTACCGTTTTTAGTGCAAAACAAGTTTTAATTTAATAATTCCATTTACAAAATTTCGTGTCTTTTCTGTTTGCCGTTGAGGAGTTCCACTATCCACCGTCTGACTCCATCATCAGATCAGCTCAATAGTACCAGATTATTGCATTGTTACTAAACTTACATAAGTATGCAAAATTTCAGCTCAATCGGAAGCCGGGAAGTAAGTCAAAATTGGCTTCTAAGATTTTATTGTATTGTTAGTTTGTTAGTTTTTCCTCGATTTTCTTGAGATTACATCATCAGATCCTGACTTGAGGATAATGGGACCACCTCGGGAGAATACCCCTTTGAACTAAAAAATATTTTTTTTAATCGGTTCACAATTCGTGAAAATATCGATGAACATACACAAAAAAATACATACAGACGAACATAGAACCTCCTCCTTTTTGGAGGTCGGTTAAAAAGAGTTAGGTACTCAGAGATGCTAAAGAGTTACCATGTAATAAGAGTTAATTTCAATAAAAATTATTTAATATAATAATTTAACTCTTATTTCCATGTAAATTAAACAATTGTATCAAAATTAGAATGTTTATTATCATTGTAAGTTTACTTACAAGAAATTATCTAACCAATGTTTATGACCCTACTATTTTAGATATTAATACAAAGATAGGCATGAAATAATTTGAAAATATGTACAGTGTACATCTATGTCGCACTGTCGTTCATTAGTAAGGATTCTTACAGCGTATAATAAATTTACCGGAAAGGAACATAAGCGCCATCTGCTGGCGTCATGCAGAATAAAATAAAGTGACGGACGATAGGAACGACTCAAAGCATGTTAACGTCAGTTAAGCTTGTAATGAACATGTTTGTGATAACCATTGTTAATAACCAATGTGCAAATATAACGAAACCATAGTCGAAGCAAAAATTATCTTCAGTTCTTTCGCTCATCTTATGACATGCAAAGAAGAATACAACGGTGACATTTATTGTATAAAATATTTAAAAGTACCCATTAAAGTTGGTCAAACTATTGACCAAACTCGAATGGTACTAGATTGCTCCTGTAGACTATTCAAAAAAATGTTTGCTCATTCATGACAATACTTTTTTCGTCAGTCCGTTCCTATTGTTTTGTGAGAGCTGTACGGTTACAGTACTATAACGACTGACCCAAATTCATATGGATTATGAAGACGAGCGGATATTATTTAAAAACGACGGTAGTATAGTGACTAAGACGAAGCCTCAAAGGTTGCAGATTTGAGCTCCAAACAGTACAATCCCACTCCTATTACATATTAGGAGGGAATGGAGACTGACAAAGAGTCCAATTTTATATTTATAGACAAATTTTATTATCTATAAATTAAATTAGTTATCCCTTATTGTGTATATTTAAAAAGTTCCCTAGCATGTTAAGTACATAGGGCCTCATAAATACTTAAATATTGTTGTTATATTCTTTTTAAACATAAGAAACTCAATCATTGACTAAAAAACAATTGACGGCAAATCGTGTGTCAATTGTTTTTTATCACAAGTTGAAGTTCGTCGTCCGTAGCAAAAATGGAATTAACGTGAAAAGATTTTAGGGCGATGATTTTTTTATGATTTTAAAAGTTCACTGACTCCGCAAGACTGCACTGCTCGTTTTCAATATGTAATATACAATACTTTACACATAAACTTTGAGTAGGTATTTCGCATTCTGTGCGCAAAATTTACTTGAAAAGAGGTACGAAGAATTCTCTTCCCGTATCAATACATACACAATACATAAAGTACATTATGATTTTGGAAGTAAAAATTAATTTGAAAACTGAAAATACCGCCAAATCAAATCTCAAATATCCCATTACCGATTGGAAAAGAGCTGATGATCTTTCTTTAATTAAAGCTAAGAATACTCTCGATCAAGTCACCTTTCAAACAAAAAAAAGACAGTTTATCCCTTGAGGAGCTATGATGCCACAGACAGATACACACGTTAAACTTATAACACCCTCCTTTTTGCATCGGGGGTTAAATATTAAGTAAATTACATTAGAGGCTAATTTCAATAATATCACTGGCACATATAAATATTATAAAGACATTTAAACAAACAGACATGTACATACTATAAGTAAACTTTTGTCAGTTTCTAAACGAGGTCATTATCGTTGAGTGGAAGACGGAGAGAGTTTGACATAAGGCTAGACGACTAGATGTCACTCACTAATGACAGTCCAACCTTTAAAATACCAAGTTGGTATTATGTTTGAAAAATGGACTAGACAATATTGCAGAATGGCTTCAATACAAAACGGCACTATTGCATGAATGGGCATACAATACGATCCACCCGATCAATATCCAACGTTCAATAGAAAGTGTTTGGTTTTGTTTATGATACATTTAAATACATTGCTAATAATGTTCCTTTATATAACTCTTTTGAGTAGTGTCACACATCTTTGCTTACATGTACTGTGGCAGTTAGGATAAATATTAGTTTAATAATGTGACTAACATTAGTCCCATCCACGTGTCTTTGGAATTTGTCGCTTGATCAGTTACAGTCCGCCTTATATAACTCTTCCGCGCTTAGAATTTGAGAAAATGCCTTTGCTATCACAAATTTTAGGTTCTGTGGAGACACTTATTTTGTTCTTATCTTTTTTTTTATCATTTTCGTTATCCGGAACGGAACAAAAGAGTCTAAATACTTTTTAGTTTCTCAAGGGAATATATTTAAAATATTTAAATAAAAGAACGTGCCACTTTATGAATTTTAGATTTAAACGTTGTCAATATTTATCATAACTATAAGTAGATACCTGGTAAATACTGTAAGGGCCGTGCTATTAACATTAACGAGGTGTTTTATTACAGATGGGAACAGATTCATATCTTCATATCTCTATTACCTTACTTTACAGAGATTTAGTTCTTTTGATGGTCTTCTTACATAGTTTCTTATTTAGATTTTACTTTCGTAACAAGCAAAAGATAAAAATTAAATGCTTAATTTTCATTATGCAATTACACGTTTTGGCAGCAAGCAAGCAAAAGTATCAAAAGTGATCATATATCTGTGATTCTGATTTTTTTTTACATAACTATCAATCTTATATAATCGTATTAAATACCCTGGTTACCGTTTCTGTGTACGACACTATTGTATACTTAAAACGAGTCGTGTCCACCTCACTGGACAGAAGTCAATCATACAAAAAATTTATAACAATTATACATGTAATTGAGTATATTCACTACACTAGTTTTTCTTTATGATTCATAGTTCAACACGATATCTTTAACTGGGTACATTAACTTTTGTACGAATAATAATGTAAATTAATGTAATGTTGTAACTGTAATAGTGAGCATGACTTGTGATACTCACTATTATAGTTACAACATTACAAGTAGGCGCTTAATTTTCTGATTGTGCTTCTATTATGTAATTTTTATTCATAAATTAACATAGTTTCCAGGGCAAATGTTACTTGGCCATGCACCCGCTAATTCTATTATGTAGAAATATACTTTAGACAAATTAATTATTTATAATTTAGCATTTATAGAAACAACTTACTATTCTGTCACCAGGAAGTCTGTTACTTTTGAATTGGTTTTAACCAGATTTAATATTGATTTGGTTTTATAACAAAGATTGTGTTTAGGAATTACCAATGATTGGTAAAACGATTACGAATATTGTTTTATCATGACCATTGACTGAAAAGGACTGAACTTCTGCCGTCTGGCAGGTTCAATCTCAGAAGATCCATTGGGAACGTGTAGAAAATTCAGAAGAATTTTTAAGAAACTAAAAATACTACCTACAAATAGCATGGTATATTAGAATTTTCAGTTCAACATTGTGGGAATAAAATTGTTATATTATAGTTGTGGTTTTACCGTTTCAGTCGGGCATGGATACTCAGTTCACACTAATATTTTCAATCCTCTTTAAAAATATGAAAAGTTTTACAAATCTTCCACTTTTACTTTTTATAACTCCTGTAGGTCTCAGACTTTAGCCGTGCTAATGTAAAAACAAACAGATAAACATATATACAGAATTACTTTCACTTTTATGATCTTAATTCGGATGGATACTCTCATTATATGTCATAGCAGTACATCATTTCTACCTATATTATGTGATAAACTAACAAAAAAATTATTTATATTGATTGTTTCAAATCCATTTTTTGTTTATAGTATATAGTTTTTGATTAGTATTTGTCCGAATCTCGTGCTTTTGAGAGTATTTAATGACGAGAAGAGATTGTGATGACAGTTCAACTAGAAATAATAGAAATATACTATTAATGGGTCTTTGAACCCACATAGCGGTACTTAATACCTACATAGTAATTATGACATAATAAGAGCTAAGATAACTTCGAGTGACATGAATGTGAGTAGGTATATTATATATTTGGGAATGAGGTTTCTTTGTCTAACAATATATTCAGAAAACTTTCGAACTACTAAATATAAGTTTACATAATTGTTTCATTCTCTTTACTTGTAAATATCGTCGAGCTTAACGTATGGTTTAACATATTTTTCTCTAGATAAAAGAAAAAGTTAATATAGTTGTACCTTTGGAAATGTAGTTACCATCCATCGCCTACCTATACAATACGCAAATAATGCATACGCTGACCTATTGCAGGAGTAAATCCCTTGCCTTCTTCTTATGTTTTTGTTATTATGTGTTACGTGTCATTTAACGTAAAGCATATTTTATAGTGATATGAACTATGAAAGTAAGTACTTCAGTTGAATACAATAATACCGAAGAATTATATTAATTTTTTGGTTTAATACGCCTATCTCTAGAACTAACAGTCCGATTTCTGAAATTATTTTTTCATTTGATAGCCCAATTCCCAATTCTTTAGAATAATAAACTTCGGCTATTTAAGATAACGCTACTTACCAGTGGAGCAACAATCATAAACGTAGGTGAAACTGCGGGGAACACGAAATATTCCTGGCACTAGCAGTAACAATAGGTAACATAAGCAATGGCATTTATTGTGATGATTTTTAACATTAAATTTCAACAAAGAAATTAAGAATAAATTAGACTATTCTGTTTAATATAAGAAAATATAAAATGTTTTACTAAATATGTTCTAGAATAATTTGTATTAGTCAACAACTCTTGCCTTAAACATAAACGATTGCATTAAGTTAATAGCCATAATGCCGATATCGTAGTTTGTGCCGTAACAATCAATTACCATGGAGATAACCAATAGTAAACATATATTATGCTTATTTAAATTCATACCAATTAAACTTACTTTGAATCGGTAAACGGACGCCCTGGCAGATGGATTGATGACCTAAAGAAGGCAGCTGGGATGGATTAGATACGGAAGTTGGAGGACCGGGTGCTATGGCTCACATTGGGAAAGCCTTATGTAAACCAGTGGACTGCAATAGGCTAATTGACTGATTGATTCATTAGAACTTAGTTTGATTGCAAATTAAGTAACGCATCTTAATCGTATTAATTTAGTCCTATGTATTAACTTATATTTTTTTATTCACCGTACTGTCAATAATATTTTATTTTTAGAGCACTCTAAGGTACGTATTAGTTGGAGGAGAAAGATGAGGTCTAAGGCAATTAAAGCATGTTTTATTTCCGACTTTCGACCTGAAAGTCAAAAATAGTAATAGTTAGGAAAGAAATCAACTTGTTAATTCTTAAAAAAAAATTGAAAAGTGTTTTAATTATTTTTTTTCTTAAAACTGTTAACTTATGTAGTAACTGGAGTAAATAAAATTTAGAGTTGCTCTTAATTGCCTAATAAATACCGGTTGATGATCATTGTTTTCTCATAGTTCATCTACGTCTTATTCAAATTTATTGGGTTCAATGCACTATGTCCTTTTACAGTTCACATAAACTGCAAAGTAAACAATTAGGATATTCAAAAAGTGCATATCAATGAAGTAGCTAGCTAATTTTAGAGTGTAAAAGGCCTTAACCAAGCTCTTGAGAACTGTATAACATGTTACAAGTATGTACATATTTTACTATAAAGTACAATTAGAACATATCATAATATATGTCTTTATGTTATTTATATTAACATTGACATTTATTCTTCAATTAGCGTTTGCATAAAGCACGTATAAAATTACATATCACAAACACATGGGAATACACTCAAACTACATTGATAAAATCTACGTTCGTGTGTACCTACGTCTATCTGTCTATCCCATTCTCTGTCGTGTACGAAAGGAGATGCTGCATCTTGTGCTATACGGTAATAAACAGCACCTCACTGGCCCAGTCGGGGGTGTTGCAACGCTGTATTAGAAGAAATACTTCGTTGGTATATAAGAGAAACGTTTGGATACGTAATCATCCCACACATCAAGTGTTCTCTCAACAGGGCAGCCGCACACAAAAACTGAAATGAAATCGGTTGGTACTAGTGACGTCATGGATAAGTGATATGAAAAGTGAAATGTATTTCGGGAAATAAAAGTAATCAAAATGTTTGTTTCAGTTCGTTATTTTTGCTTTAATTGCCGCCGCATCTGCTGCCCCGCAACAAAACCCTCAGGATGTTCAAATTGTTCGCTATGACGTTAACAATGGAGGTCTCGATTCCTACAGTTTCGCGTAAGAAATAGTTAATGATGAAAATTTGTCATAAATTATTTAATTTTCTGGCAGCAACCACTAATTATTATTATTTTTTTACAGATGGGAGACATCAGATGGATCAAAACACGAAGAACAGGGACAACTGAAGAATCAGGGCACTGAGAACGAAGCTATGTCTGTTCAAGGTCAATACGCTTGGGTTGGACCTGATGGAGTCACATACTTAGTTCGCTACATTGCTGATGAGAACGGCTTCCAGCCTACCATCGAACAGGGTCCTGGTGGATCCATTCCATCGGCTGTCATCGCTTCATTTCTAGGCTAACCTTAAAATTTTCTCCTGGAAATTAGAAAGGTTACTGTAAATACTCATGAAGATGTATATAATATTTATATACTGACTCGTTATTATAGTATTGTTATAAGTCATAATAAATAGTTATAATATTTTTTTAATTATGAATTTTATTTCTATTATCTGTTCACTTGATTCCACATTTGTCACATTTCATAGTTTGTTTACCTGCTTATTCGTTTAGTGGGAAGTGTGGTTACATTTAATGTTATTTAAATTTTCTGTCATGATTATGTCATGCGAAGTCGTGGGAAAGAACGCATCATGTATTATTTATATTCCTTTATAATACTTAACGATTGCCTAATCTTTCGATTGGGTTCCATGGGCCATGGTCACAAGCGGTCATATTGCTCATATTTAATGTAAATATGATAGGCTCTCTTTAATTCAGAATGAATGAGTTCATAATTGCACAGTTAAGATAATAGTTACTTTCTAACCTCAAGTCCTAAGATTTGACATTTTATTATAAACCTTAATTTAATTTCCACATATGTATGTACCACTAGATTAAATGTCTAGAAGCATAGTCAACGCTTTAATCTTAGCGTTTGTAGAAATACGGATATGGTATTACGTGATGCCTTAAATCTTTTTCTGTTTTAAAATACAAAAAAGTAATAAGACCAAACAAGGATGACATAATATGAACATAAATTACATAAGCTTTGATACCCCAAATATCCATATATTTGTGTTCCGGCATTAGGAAGTGATAGTAATCTTTTACTAATGTCTATTCATTTGAATTTTGTTAATAACAACTAGGTAGGTCACTTAAGCAAAATCAGTTGACCGTTATTAGGTCCTATCGTATATTTCTACTTTGTACTATACGTCATTTATCCTGTCGTAGTGGCCTCTTCAATCACAGGATGGACATACAGGTACGTGATCCCGGCCTCTTCTAGCTACTACAGTCTCAGTCCCGTTTCCCATCCGAGACGAGATATCGTAGCTCCCTCGCGCTATCTGTTTATCCTTACCTCAATTTACTTTCTTCTTTTGTCCCGTCTAGAAACGATTACATTCCCAAAGAGGGCTGGCATTAGGCAGGTGGAAATACATAATAGAAACCAGCCAAAAACCCTTTTGTAATATTACACATTGCGCGCACCCCAAATAAAATTGGGAAAAAGACAGGAAGGAAGACGATGATGTCATTTATTTCATCTAAAATTACTTAATTTTTTACACACTCTGTATTATTCTGTCCCTCTTTTTATGAATACAATGTAATCATGTAACTCCATTTTACACCCACGTTTTGTCATCTGATTTATATCAATTTATACTTAAAAAAAAATTGTAATGAAAAATAATTAAAATTAAAAAAAAGAAACGTCTGCTTGTTTTTAGTGAAATTTAAATTTAAATACTCTACAAAGTTCGTTACTAACTATATTTTGCTTTCTAGTAGAATGAATCGTGACGCTTATATTTTAACGTAATCTTAATTAATCACTTATTATTATCATTATTATTAAAATGCAAATAAATGTATCAATCTGTATACATTTCCTCATTTAACCATAAGGAAAGGTAACCTCAAAACCTTTATTAATTTAATTTTGTGTGATGATATACTCTTCAAACTTTTACTTCAACATACCTAACCTCTTCAATATAATATTTTAAATATCTATTTAACGATTTCTATTGAATCGATGTAACGGGAATATACATAATCCTCGTGTTATTCAAAATTAGAACGTGGCTGTCAAATAATTGTTCATTTCTTTGATGTTTGCATTATCCGTACAAACGATGCTATTTTACAGAGATGAACAGAAATAAAAAAGAAAAAATTACAGATGCACTATTTGCTTAAGTGCCTTCCAAATAAGCATAACTTATGCTTATGAGAAGGTTATTAAGTGTTTTAGTGTGGAATAGATAGATATATATTTTATTTTATTTGGAAATTGGAATATTTATATTGTGGAATTTATTAGTAAAGTAAACAAGTAATGGCCAATAAAAGCAGTAATCCGTCAGTATTACCACTGATGAAGTAAAAACTTACGTTTCTTTTTTTTTGACTAATCCCAACATTATTTTCACTTCTGTGAGTTTTGTATACCAAGATCAATAACAGTGACAGAATGTTACTTCAAAACGTGAGTTGAACGGGTACCGAAGTTTTTGACTTTTACAGAATACTTGTTAATCCCACATCTTTATGGTGAATCGTCAAACAGTTTAAGGCAGCCGAACGTTGTACAAAACCATTACTTATCTCATTTAACATTACAAAATATAAAATTACACAGGTCGTTCGCTGGTGGGAGTACTAGCAAACGTCCTATTTCCGATACTTAAGACACCGATCAAGCCATGCCTGTCTAGCCTTTAGTTTTGTGAACTTTCAAAGAAATTAATTTTCAGTTAAGTAAGTGTTTCATTGTTCTGTTCTGAGATTTACCGTGGGTTTTGTAGGTGAATTTCCTGTTTCGTGACCTTTCACATTCGCAGTATGTCTACAGGTATACAATTCTGAGCCCCCTTTCAACTCATGCCTCTCAAAACACCTCCATAGACCGATGATCGGAATACTTAATTCTTAATTTTGAGTTCATACCATTTCATTCTTCAAAAATAGACAAAGGGGCAGAACGCAAGATCAAAATTGAGAAATAAACTTTAGAATGCTTGTAACTATTTCACTGTGTGAATATATCAAATCAAATGAAACCGAAACCGAAATTGGTACAAAACATAATAACATATTACCGAGATGATTGTCTGTTACTGTTTCAATTACGGTTCTACGTAATCTTTATACCGTAATGCTGCTTGAACTAAGTTTAGCTTTAACAAATTACGAATTATAAGACACTTCCTAAACTTAGATAGCACTCTGTCGGGTATAACAGAATGCTATCTTACTTTAGGAAATGTTAGTATTTTCAATATTTTACTTTTTTTGGCGCTTCCGAGATGTTTCAACAATCAAAGGATCGCAACCGTTTAGCATACTTAATAAAATACTAGCTAAGTCCAGCGACTCCATCGGCGTCGAAAAAGAATTAACAAAACTTTACAATAAAATACAGAAATGACATAAATGTTTAGGATTTTCAGGAATATATAATATTTATTACAGGGCTTGTTTAGAAACGATATTGGGCGTGTATCACCCAATGATGTAAAAAGCATCACTTACCCGTGAATATATTACATTTTAAAGCAGTCCTTACTTGGATCTATGTCAGGTATTTATGTTTGGTATTGAGATTTATTTATTGTTATTGGGAAACTGACAGTTTAGGCGATTTGGAGTCTTTAAACTGGAACAGGATATTCATAGGAATTATGAGTAGGTATTCTAGGGATAAAACCGTTTCGCTTTTGCCACAACCTGTTATTATTGCAGTCTCAGTTTTATTTTTTGTAATAAAATTACTAGTGATCTGGTGCCATCACCAAGGTCTAGGGTAGATTTAAATTACGAAGGAACATAATAGAGACTCTAACTTTTAGGTCTATGGAGCAGAGCACTGATACTATTCAAAACTGTGTGGAAATTTGGAATGAATATGTGGGATTCATACTACCTCTACTAACTAATACTAAAGTAATACTAAGCTTATTGAACATAGCAAACTAAAAACTAAGTCAAACAGAAGAAAATTTTAAGCACTCAGTTTAAATGAAAAATTACTAAACCAACAGAAATACAAAGAAAGAAGAATTTTGAAATAATTCTTTACAATCTAACCTACAATAGAATGATATGATGAATGGCATTTTTTTCATATATTTTGTATTTATTTTGATTGGTGCAATCAACCTCTTCCTTCTAATACCATCAATCCCATCGGATGTGAACGAAACCATAATACTATTTCATTCAACGTCATCGCTGTCTATCGAAGTAAAGTGTAAACTTTTCGAGCGTTTGGACTTTGAAGATATCAATTTGTTCTAACGTCTTTATATAAAAAGTAAGCATGTAGTTTTTAAACGCTTTTATTTCATTTTTTATTTGGAAACTTTCCAAATTTATATAACTATGTAGCATAGTTTCTCTTAGCTAGGGCACAAAGTAAACTGTATAAAACAAAAATGTCTTGCTGTGACGGGTAGCATTTTTGTTACGCATACCAGAAAATTCGTTGAGTGGGTCGTCACAAAAGAAGTACCTAAAGGCTTCTATGTATTTTTTATTTAAGTAAATATTTGACAACAAATATGGATCCTACCTTTTGATTTCTTAACTAATACATTTACATAAAAAAATTATAAATGATTACAACAATTACAACAAAAAAATATGTCGACTTCTTTTTTTTGGTAGCTGTATGTTTTGACCAATAATTGGGAGACACTTGAATTTAGCGTAAATTATTTAGTAATTATAACATAGCTTTTTTATGATCACAATTTTTGTATGTAAACTTTTTATACATTACAAACATTTCGTTTTTGAATTAATTATAAACTATTCATTTTGAATATGAATATACAAATTTCATTGACATCAGTAATCGAAATCCGAGATTTTCATGTTTTGAACGCCCCACTTGTTCCACCAATTTTAAAAGGTCACATAATATAGTATCTCCTTGCGAGTGAGTTGTACTTCTCGTTCAAGCCTCTTGGTGACTTAATACAATGGGTATTAGCCTACTTGTCTGTTGAAATTGGAGTACTATAGTTAGACGCTTTTATTACCCACGATTTCAATTAAATTCCCTAGATTAGATTTATAATAGAAAGCACTTATTATATTTTCATAAATTATTTAGTAAGGCGGGTAATTATACAGAACTTAGATTGAATTAGAAAATGCAAATGCACGTAGTTACTTACGTGCCCTAAATAGAAGCAAAGTTCCCACTTCTTACGTCGCATAAATTTAGTCCGATCACGGCTGACTCGCAGTAGCATGTCAAATATGCCTATTTGAAATAAAAAATGTAAGCTGTTTATCTAGACTAGAGATCGCATGGTGGTCGTGTTCGCTTCGGCTTCAAGGGTGGGTCCTTAAGCAGACCCACCGGTGGGTCTCAGAATACTGACATGTCTCCAAACACCCACTAGTGGGTCCACTGAGATTTTATTATCTTCGAAGACCCACTAATGACCCCTTCGTTGTCAAGGTTCATAAAGCAGACCCAACGGTGGGTCTCAGAATACTGACATGTCTCCAAAGGCCTACTAGTGGGTCCACTGAGATTGAAGACCCACTAATGAAAATAGCGTATAACCTTCTTAAATTAGTACTGGTCGGATGAGAATAATTATAATTATCCTGTTTGTCATTGTCATGTTGTATCCGTAAAACATTATCTATATAAGATATAAGTGGTGTATTTCAATAAGTGTAAAATGCTGCGTTGCAATGTAATTAAGAGCTGCTCTTCAGAGTCATCCAATTCGGATATACAATTTTTTAACACAAGGGGTGGCAAAGTACTTTTACATGGAGGATATCAATATCATAAAAAGAAAATTTATAAGAATGGATCCAGTATATGGCAGTGTAGTATGAGGAAAAAGTATAAATGTACCGGCTCAATAACGATACAGGTACGATATTGAGTTTAAAACTAATCGCACTTATTTTTTTGGAGTTGATATTTTAAGTCTTATAGTCTTAATTTTGCCCTTTTCCAGCATCCTCTTCGTATTCTAAAATCTAATAAGCATACCACGTCAGACCCACAAAAGCCATGCAATCCAGATTTTGGCAAAAATATAGTGGCTGAAACAATAGAGCAATAGAGCAGCTAAGGAATATATAAAAGTTTCGACAAGTCCCATTCCGAAAATTTTTAAAGACAAAATACAAGTTCCTCTAAAAGACAAGGGCTTACATTTGGTAGGTAGCACACCCTTATATGGAAACAAAAAACGCTTTTGTATAATACGAGAAAACAATCACTGGGAGTTAGCAAGTGTGTATTCAGTGATATCAGGGAAGTAGAGAGTCCTGATAAATTTACTTCTTTTTTATTAGCTGACTACTGTTACAATGACAACCGGATTCTTATATTTTCCACTAAAGAGTGAAGAGAATTAATGCCATCAATGAAAGAGGTATTTAGCGATGGAACATTTTCAAGTTGTCTTCCACCATTCTTACAACTATTTACAATATTTGATAATTTGAATGAATCTTTATTTCATATAAATATGATTCCGCTATGTTACGCTTTATTGAACAACAAAAAGGAAGAAACATACTTTGCGCTTTTTGACATTCTAAAATCACAATTCCCAGATTGGAAGACGACAAAATTTCATATGGATTTCGAAGTATCATCCTCAAATGCAATACTCAAAGCATTTCCCGATGCGACTGCAAAGAAATGTTACTATCACATGACACGTAGTATTTGGAGGTGAGCTAAGAAAATAGGGATAAAACAAAAACTAGAAAAAAGCATTGTCGCACTCTGTGCAGTCCTTCCGTTACTACCAGAAAGGATGATATGCGATGGATGGAAATACATAGTGACACAAGTTCCGACTTCAGATAAATTAAAGAAATTTCAAAAGTATATGGAGTCATACTGGCTAAAAGAAGAAATATTTATAAGCCAATGGTGTGTTTATAACGAACGGCATAGAACTACCAACGCCCTGGAAGCTTGGCATTCTAAGCTTAATAAAAATATAAACAAAAATTATATCACAATGCTAAAGCTATTAAGTTTTATACAAAATGAAACCACAACATTTTCTAAAAGACTTCATTGTTACATAGAAAGAGACCAATTTATAATAGAATCTCAGTTACAGTTGATACATGATGAAATAACAGTTTAACTGATTCTGGTAGCATGCAGCTTGTATTGTAAACAATTAATTTATCTCGAAACCTAGTGGAATGCGCAGGGATTGAAAGTTTCAAATTTTCCGATGATCTCAAGCATTATGTGATTATTTTTTCTTACATTTAACTTCATGGTGGGTATTAGGAGACATAAAATTAAAAAAATCAATGGAGCCTACCCGTCAGTGGGCCTTTAGAGACATGTCAGTATTCTGAGACCCACCGTTGGGTCTGCTTTATGAACCTTGACAACGAAGGGGTCATTAGTGGGTCTTCGAAGATAATAAAATCTTGGTGGACCCACTAGTGGGCCTTTGGATACATGTCAGTATTCTGAGACCCACTGGATCTGCTTAGTGGGTCCTTGAAGCCGAAGCGGTCGTGTTTCGACCATGATTTTTTCATTGGCCAGTATAACTTGAGCTGTCATTATATAGTATTGTATAGACTTACTTACCATGACAGGTAATCACATATACTGTAGGGTGTAATTTCATTAAGCCGTCACATATACTGTACGCATGTAATTTCATTAAGCCACGTTTACACGTAATTTTTAAAGTTGTAAGACATGTTGTTTAACAATTTTAGCTTTCTGCACTTCTTCTATATATCATAATATTAATACGTGAAAAGAATTCTTTGTACCCCTTTTTAAGAAACGCAACGTAGTAACGTGAATTTTGGAATATATCCAGTTTATATATAGCAGAAATATACAGCTCAAGTTATACTGGCCAATGAAAAAACTATGGTCGACATTCGACCACCATTTATCAGAATCCATCCAGAAACATTCAGGATGACCTAAGTACCTACCATTTGCTATTTTAATGGAAGTTCATGGATGCCCTGCTTTGGAAATTCTGTACAGAGTTGCTAGTCGTAATCCCTGTGGTTTCAGGTTTAACTTTTGTACGGCCAATTAAGCCTTATTTATGTTTTAACCAACTTTAACATTTCGCAGGTAAATTAAAACCTATAAGGTACTTCCTTATAGGTTTTAATTTACCTTAAATAAAATTTGGTGAGGAGGAAGGTCTTATAGCACTGCACAAGTACACGAAAAAATACCAAAATCGTTTTCTGTTATGCAGGCTGTATTTAACAATGCGACACTTAAATCACTGAAAGGAAATAACTTTAGCAAGCAGTTACAAAAAAAAACTAGCCATTTAAAAGTTATAACTGTTTGAATTTAGAGGGATTATCACCTTCTGTCCTCAAAAAAGCAGGTGGAATGTGTAAAGTTAAAGATATTAAATCGAACTTTTATTTTTATTTTCAAATTGTTCATTAAAAAAAGAAAATCCATAAAAAGTTACTACAAAAACATTTTTTAAGTTATTTTTATGGATTTTCTTAATAACGGAGTGAATAATTAGATAAAAAAATGTTCTATTTAAGTATATTTTTCTATTAATAAAAATCAATGTTTGCATGTCTGTCCCCCATGCGTTCCGAAACCATTGATCAGATTGTGATGAAATGGACGAGATGGACGAACTATCTACATCCAAGTTTGTACGGAATGCACTAGTCCAATTTTTATCTACTTAACAAGTTAAGGCAAGCTTCTACGCGATTTCGACGTAATTTGAGATGTTTCTTATTTGCGAAACATGCATGGTGGGATTTAATTATGGCCTTCCATTCATCAATTCATAGTTTTTAACTTTCGTCCCCGTTGGCTTCAGGACTCATTTTCAAATCTCAAATTTCACTAAATAAATGGGATCAAACAAAAAAATTACCACGTATTCAATGTTATAGCACGTAGTGTTTGTATACTCTTTGGTTATAGCTTGTATAATAAAATTAAGATGAATTTTCAATTCTTGAATGAAAGATATCGATTTTCGCACCAGCCAGTATTAACAATAGCAATTACCCAATAGGTAATAATTATATACGTGTACGTAATATTAAATAAAATAATTACTAAAATTAATAATTGCTCATGTTATCAAACAAAAGACGAGTTAACGCGATGCGGAATTCTAAGCCATGACAAACGTAATTTCAAGGTTTTACGTTTATAATTATGATGAATCAATCAAATATTTATATACTCAAATGTGGTACAATAGATAATGGAGATTATTATTATTATTTAAATACAATCTATCGTATACCTATCATCACCTGTCCTTTGGAGTTATGTTGGATTGTGTAACTTTTTTTGAAGAAAGAAAATTATCATGTACATAAAAAAATTGAAATTAGAAACAAACTATCAAAAAATTTCTTAAAACTTCATAAACGATTTTCTCGACTCACCAAATAACATAAAGTAGAAGTAGATGAATCAACCCTATCAAAATAAAAGAATGTTAACAATAAATGACATCACTTTACGAGCTATCTCATGCAATATCTTTTATTAGCCTTAGCTCGTATACGCCTTAGCCTTAGCCTTTAAACTCCTAGCCTAGTTGAGATTTATTGCTTAGTTTTTTTGCTGAACATAAAACCTCTATAAATAAGACTTGAAATCATCGATATTTTCTTTTTTTCTTTGACTTTTTATTGTAGCCTTGTAAAAGCTACAATAAAAAGTATTTAGTAGTCAACCACTTCTTGCATTATTTAACATAAAATTTAATGGCAGCAGCAAACGGGTAGCAAAAGTTAACGGTAATATCAAAAAAATACAATTAAAAGTTGAACCCAACAGACTTTAGAAAACAAGACTACATTTTACAACACCATGAGCTGTCTGCACCATGAGCTGTTCCCACCACGAGCTGTTTGCACCACGGTGCGAATCACACAATGATCCTTTGTGAATTTGTTGTTTCGAAAATCGGTAAATGTCTTTTTCGTACTTCGCCAATTCGCACCGTGGTACGATACATCTAGGTAATCTTTTTGACTTAGTTGATTCGCACCGACGATATTTTAGAAGTAAAAGATGGCCATGCACAAAAGTGTTTAATTAGGCATTCAATCATATTTACTCATACAACCTAAGACCGTGTTTCGGTGGTAATAACATTGAGCGACCACAAAAACAAATCTGTGTGTGATTACTTCGTATGTTTTTTTTTATTTAGTGCATTTTGTTTCAGAACTTATTTGAACTCGAAATTTTGAACTTATTCAATTAATATTTTTCCCAGTACATTTTTTTTGTTTCAACAAATTTATTTTAGTTTAGTTAGTTAATTTTAAGTTACTTAATTTAGAGTTGAATTATAACACATTTTTATTATTTAATAGAGCTTGTCTTATATTCTGTTAAAACATCTACATCCTTAAACTTCTCATGGTCATTTAGGAGTTCCAAGGTACTCAGAGAGGCCACCGTATTCTGTGTCAAGATGAACAAATAATAAAGAATGCAATAACATTATTCTACCCGAAAGTACGAAAATTGCAGTAGATTTAAAATTTTTGGTAGTGGTCCGAAACGACTAAATTAAAAATAGGCCTTTGGTGAAATTCCCTGATAAAAAAACCAACACATAAAGGGTTCTTATGCGATTCACAACGTGATGGGAATAGACCGTGGTGTGAAACAACGAAGTACCCAAAACAAGTCAGGAGCCTTAGCTATTACTCGACTGCCATAACTTCCCATTAAGTCGAAAGTCTAAAATTGTTTTTGTCACAAACTGATGACAAGGGCAAAACTGATGAGTATCTATCTATGTTATGTATGTTACAGGAATGTGCATCGTAAATACACACAAAAAATAAAATAATAAAAAATAAGCAGTTCAAAACGGGTTTAGATGTTTTATAGACTTGTTTCAAAGAATTTTAGGTACTTTTAACATTATACATAATATATTTATTTAGTATAGTGTCTTAAAATGATACCACACAGCGAGCAGTTTCTTTAAAAGTAATATAGTTATAGTGCATAATCCTTTCAGTTGTTATTAACATTTACAACGATTAAATCAGTAATAAAATTTTATCTATGTAAAGCTTTAGAATTATATTATTCTAGATTTTTCTCACCGCAGAAATTGACATTTACTGGTTATTGGGCAATGTAACAGCATTATTGTTATTAATTGGTTACCGATGTCAACTGATTGCAAAAATATTGTGGCATCTAGACAACCTTGCTTAATATAGGGTCACCAAAACTAAAAAGTTCAAAATATATCATTATTTGAAACCTAAACTATCATAAGGCCATGTTTTGTAATAAAGTGGGTTTATTTTCGTTGAATAATTTCAACAGTTTGTGTTTTTTTTATGGAATAGGGCGCAAATGAGCAGATGGGTCACCTGATGGTAAATGACTACCTCCGCCCATTGGCAACTCAAGAGTCACAAGTGCGTTGCCGGCCTTTAAGGGGGGAAGAGGGGGCTAGGGAAGGGTTAGGGCCTCCGGTAACCTCACTCACGCGGCGAAAAGCAATGCTTGCTTTCTTTTTTTGCTTCACTCCCGGTTTTCTGTGAGGCTGTGGTATCACTCCGTTCGAGCCGGCCCATGCGTGCCGAAGCATGGCTCTCCCACGAATGAAGTGGTAGAACTCATTTAAGTTTGTTAGTTTTTAGTCCTTATGACTTACCTTACAAGTCAATCATCTAAGTTTACACTATTAGTAAATGATGATGATCCATCAGCAACTTGCTCTTAAATATAACCTTGTGACTATGGAATTACCGTACTACAGATATGTGCCCGACCCAGTTCTTGAAAATGGTAGTGTAACATTGTACTGGGATCGGTCTATTATCACTGACAGGACTATTGTTGCCAATAAACCTGATATAGTGGTAATAGACCGATTAGAGCGCCGAGCAATGATTGTAGATATCACCATTCTATATGTTTTATAGATGTTAATAAAGAGAATAATAATAATAAAATAAATATATATTTTTATGTACATATTTAAAATATATGGTAGAAGATGAATAAAGAGAATAATAATAATATACCTTTTTATTTTTATCAAAAACATTATAAAGAGTAAGAATAAAGCAATATTTTGTGGACAATACAATTCTCCGGTCTTATCGCACTGTAGCAATCTCTTACAGGCAACCATAGGATGGAGAAAACATTGGAAAACGATATTAGGGCTGAATGGTGCATATGCAGTACATTATTTATTTATTTAAAACTTCATGCACATTTGTACAAAGGCGGACTTAATTCCCAGGGCATTCCCTGAATTTTTGGAAAGGACGAAGCAGGGAAATGCGTTTCAGTAAATTTAAGTTAAAAGTTTTGGAAACCGATTCTTGAACGGATTTGTCCCCAATGAAGAGTCATCAAGGGTCTCCATTTTCAACAGAACAGTTGTGCATTTCTGCACACCTTGCTGCAGTGATTCCTGTTAGATATATATTTTTCTTTACTTGGACGTTTCTTATATTTTGATTTTGCTAACGCGTTTTTAAATATAAGAACTTTAATATCAGTACTTAGCCAGGATGACGGAAGACATTTGACTTTGATTCTTTGGATTGGAGCATGTTTATGATTTAAATTTATCAGATTAACTATGAGTAAAAAAATCTCGTTAGTGAAATTTGAACTAACTAGTAGACCTCAGTCGATGTTTTTGGCATCCTCCAGAACATTAGGATATGGAGATGTACTCCTTAAGTTTCACTTCAGGATTGTCTTCGATTTGAGCTTAAATGGACGAAGACGATGGGATAAGTATAGTAGGTTGTGGTAGGAGAACCCATGAGCTGAGCACTGACCGTGCTTAGAAACATGATAAGGAGTAGAAACAATAATAGGATCAAGTGGAGAAGGAACAGATTGTTAGGAAGTAATGCGTCACACTGGAAGAGAGATTAGATAAATTACTAGATTTGATAATAGACTGAATTGTGGAATAATGGGAATCATTCTTAAGGAAGCAGGTATTGAAATCACCCATGATTATGGTTTGAATGTAAGAAGAAATCCAATTTTTGA
This sequence comes from Euplagia quadripunctaria, assembly GCA_963859945.1. NCBI lineage: Eukaryota > Metazoa > Arthropoda > Insecta > Lepidoptera > Erebidae > Euplagia > Euplagia quadripunctaria. The sequence continues at coordinate 13,538,344 of OY982562.1, read as the reverse complement.
AGAGTACCTCAAACAAAGAGAAGTAGTGAAAACGTGAAGAAGAGTAGTAAAACATACGTAATACTCCTATAAGTGCATGTAAGCATCGATCACAGTAACCCGTTACCACCTGACTGGTTCTACGGTTCTTTATTGTCTTAATTATATCAACATACGTAAAATACGTAAATTTATCTAATGATATTACAACGTGAGAGTATGACTATGAAGAATAGAATCAAATATGTTCCGTCCCTAATTTATATTTAAATTAGACAGACATTTCTGTGATTTAAGATATTTGATGCGCTCATTATATAGACTGAACTAGACTATATACATCTAAATGAATCACAGCAACATTGACCTAAATATTAGTATTCAGTTTTTCTATCGCATGTGAAATTTTCGACCTTCAGAACAATTTAATAGTGACACCAAAAAGAGACATAAGTTGAATAAAAAAATAAAAGCAATTAGGAGATAATACTAATAAATTGGTGATTTTTTAGACTTATGATATATAATCTTTTGTTCATGATCACGTAAATTGACGTTCAACCACTTTGTTGTCTTACTTTAGGCAAACCTAAAACTTCTCGCAAAAGAAAAGTGTAATCACCTCTCAAAGATACATGACATACAGGCACATATAGCTACTGGCGGAGTTTAATACCAGATATGCATGTCAATTATACATTACGATGAGTTCATTCCTCGGTCGCACACCTCTGACTTTTCAAGTTGATGTTAGAAATTAATTACCACTTGCTTTAACGGTGAAAGGAAACGTCCTGATTAAATAATTAATTAAAAACATACGGGTTTACTCACGTACATTATGTCGCTTCATCCCTTGATAAAGGGCTCCCATTCGGCCGTACGTGAGTAAAACCGTATGTCTTCAAATGATATGAATGAACACTGACGGAAGATTTTATTGTAATAGTCCTGACTAAAGTTTATAATTTCAGTTTGTCTTATATTTACAGTAATTTATATATACAGTAATTTTACCTTTACAGCAATCAATGCTGTAAAGGTAAAATTACTGTAGTATATGAAATTATATATTATCGGTCAGAATTTTGTTGTTTAATAGACTCTTATATAAATAGAACTTTTATATGTTACAGTCAATGTCTGTCCGCGAGCTCAGCCTCTGAACGAATGGGGCAATTCAGACAGATTTTTGGAATTCGGAAGTATTTTGTAATTATGGTCAAGCTGTTTTGTAAAAAATAAACATGTCTGTTAATTAATACTACAGACACTAAAAAAAGTGTGACAAGTTCCGTAATAAGCCTCATTACGTTGAGTAAGATCGCTTGCAGCTTATGTTGGGTGTAGATATAATACATTAAGGGAGTTACATTAGACATTAGGTGGATGTCAAGCAGTTCACCTTCAATCTACCAATACTAGTTCAACATATATATTCAAATCAATGTTGTCCTAGATATAAAGAACGCATTTCATGTGAGATTCGTCACTGCATCGCATCTATTCGTGAAACCAGCACTTCCAACATGAAACTGGTTCGTTATATTTGTGTCTTTTGTGTATAAACAGTGTATAGTGAAAAAGGTGAAAAAGTATTCATTCAAAAGTCTTCGTCGGATAAAAATGGCTACTGTTTCGTCAACTTTTGATTTATATTCGTCGATTTATCGTTCTATTTTGTTTATTTAAGTTGGATTGCCCCATATTTCTATGGCACCTAAGGATATTGCAGGATTTTTTTTTTATCATATGCGACTTCAGAATAGTATCTATTACTACACTGGATGCATCTTAAACGCAAATATCACTTTTTTTTATTAACATTCACTTTGTTTTTAGTTATTTTTATCAAAATAAGCAATAGATACTAAATATTTATTTTGATAAATATTTATTATGATTGTTGGTACAATATTTATGAATTATCATAAATGAGTAAAATTTCCTAAAATTAGATACTTTAGATAAATAAATTTGTGTTCAATTTTGATGACGACATTTACCGGTAACTAATAAAACATTTCGTAGTAATATTGAATATATCGTATAGATCAAACATACATACATACATAGGCTCATACCTTTCTCCCTTCGGGGGGTAGGCAGAGACAACAGCCCGCCACTTGCTTTTATCTAGTAGAGGAAGCTTTCCTCTACTCTCATTAAACCCAGATTGTTGTAATGTTATAAGAAAAACCAAATTGAAAAAAAAGTACTAAGCAAAATACACTTTATAGAATTACAGATTTTTTTAAAATTGTTATTTAATACCAAGTTTTGCTGGTCAGTAGTAAAATTGTGCAGCAGTACAATGCTAAGCATTATAGAAGAACCAAAATAAGATTTTATAGGATTAGTAGTGTAATGTAATCATTAAACAAATAAGATAAAATTAAGTTTTCGTATATCATACACAAAAAAACTTTAATTGTATTTGTTTACAGATCATAGCTCTCTGTTTGGTGGCGGCGGTGGTCGCTGTACCAGCCCAACAACGTGTAAACTTGTACTCAACGGACAATGTACAACTTTTAAAATATGAGAATGAAAATCTAGAAGACGGCAGCTACAGATTCGCGTAAGTTTTGCTAATTTATTAATTAAATACTATATTCTTAACGGGATATGAATATGAGAGAATTTTAAGAATGAATGAAATGCTTCACATTTTTTTTTAAATTATTTACTTTGAAAAAAATACAGGTGTCAGTAAATTTGTTTTCATTTTATCGTTATTGTAAGTATTCCAGATTAAAACTAGTAGTATAAGGTAACTTATTTGACTTGTCATAAAAAACACTAAATAATATTAACTTAATGAAACGCCGTTAGCATATTTATCGATACACAATGCCAAATAAATGAATACTCTTCAAAACAAATTTACTACAGCTCGATTCTAAAATTTACAAATAACAACAAAAAAATACTTTTTTTTTTACTCTTTCGGCAAATATTTTATCAGATGATAACATTTGAAAAATGTATTGCTAAACCAAAAACCAAACATGTTTAAATTGAAATATTGATACCAAATTCACATGTTTTGTATAAAATAGTAAGATGCCAAGGTCTGTTATGCCCTAGCCAAATAACAAAATACGCAAGCCGCGTCTATGAAAAACGATGACAACCATGATCCATAACAATTAATTGACAATTAAAGAGTTTGATTTTTATACCGTTAAAGTTTTAAAACCCACCGAATTTTGACTTTTTGAATTGCTCATGGATTATAATAACCCGTCACTTTTGCCTCCAGATTTGACCAATCCGATGGAACCAAACGAGAAGAACAGGGACAAGTTCTGAATGAGGGTAGGGAAGACGAAACTATAACAATAACAGGATATTACTCCTGGGTCGGACCTGATGGTGTGACTTACAAAGTGAAGTATGTAGCTAATGATGATGGGTTCCAGCCTGAAATCGAACAGGGTCCCGGTGGTGGCATACCACCTTCGGTTGTTGCTTCTCTCCTTGGTTAAGTAGTTACTATTTATAAACGTATTGTTAAAACATAAAAGAAATTTCAAATAACATTAAAAAAATCGCAAATCTATTTTTGTATTGTTATTGTTTATCCCTAAGTTTACCACAGACAAACTGAAGAGAAATTTTACGTTTGGAGAAGACACTGAATTTAATAGCTTACATAGTTCGCCAAGAAAAACTAGGCGCTAAGACAAATAAAGATGAATTAAAAGTAATAGTTTAAGCCAATCCATTTTAAACAATCAAAAGATTAGGCTTATTATCAATATTGACTCATACCAAATTTCGAAAATAAAATAAAAAACTCATGAAGTGCTTTCATTGTGAAATAATGGAGATGCATTCTGCTGTACGCCTTGCTTTAATTTACAGAAATGACAGAAATTTGAATCCAATACCTTACTGTTCCAGCACCGGAGCAGTGCTATGAAACCGACAGACCTGTTTATATTATACTTTTGTAAAAGATTCACTATAAGTTTTGTGAAATTTGATGCATCAATAACAAAGAATATCTAGATATATAGCTAACAAAAGTAATAAAGACAAAACTGTTAGAGAAGTGACCCTGACCCGTCAGTCATCAATCGATAGTCGCCAATATTACTTCTAACTAAGACGAGGCGGCTCAACAAATGATTTTAGAACATAACAAGATTCTCAGTCATAAACCCTGCTGGTGAGACCTAGTTCTGGCCGATAATGATTATTCTGTCCCGATAATTTCAACTAAGGAAAACAATCAAAGCAAGCGGTACGGTCAGAGTTATCCCAAGTTCATTAATTTAATAATATTTTAAAAAATAATTATCTTTTAAAAACAAAGCAACCCCCTTAAAGTATCTAAATCATGATAATGTTTCATTAACTGTTTTACCAACCTTAAGGTTAATTTTTTTTCATTAGAAAACGGTTTTCTACAGATATAACCTATCTTATAAACAAACGTAACATTAAAATCAGTCCACAATTGCTGAAGTTATCAAGCAGTCAACTAAAAAAATAAAGTTTTACAGAATTGAGACTTTTTGAAGTGTATTTAAAATGTAAGTATTTGAATTTCTCAAACTAAACAAAACTATGCTAGATTGTGAGAGAACTATATACCTAACAGTAATATGTGAATCGATTCGCTTAAAAAGGGCGCCCAAAATATTACGGCTAGCAAATATAACAAAAATTGTGTTATTACATAACTATTGATTTAAACATGCCGCGAATTTATGAGAAATTTTAGTGTGAAACTTAAGGCCCTTTTATTTTATGATGTTACGTAAGAGCGTCTGATTGGCCCACGTATTATACGAGTAAAGTTCATACACTTTACAGACCCCATTATTTCCCATATTTTGTATACATATCACTATTGTGTAGTAGTCATATGATAAACTAATTTAATTAATCACATATATGTTAAGTAATACCAGATTTAGTGACATCCAAAAGGGGCAATATTTAGGTACAATTTATTATATCATAGGGCCTGTCATTACGAAAACTTTATTAAAAGCAACTTTCGCTATTTCAACAACTTAGTACCAGTTCTTTTATCAGTCAACATAAAAGTTTGTTTCTACTTTGTGTTTTTTAAATGATATTTCTAATCAAATAACTTTGTTTTGAAAAGTATTGGAAGTTAAATTAATAGAAAGAGAAAGTCTGAAATACTGATAAACCACGTACATATAGTGCAAATCTAAGTCAACAAGTTCCGTCTTGGTCCATCTCGACAATTATACACTGTATACTGCATCTTGGTATGGTAAACAAAATACACGTGGGAGGCGTCAGAAATCGGCTAGCGTGTATGAATGATCTAGTCTATTCAAAGGAAACTTGTGACATATAAGGACAGGAGCAAATACAATGCTGTTATCTCGGCCTAAACCGTTGAAAGAAATTCACGAGCTTATACGATCGGTGCAATATAATTAATAAACAGCGGTAGCTTAATGGCAAAGGCGTCGGACTTGCGATCGAGTGGTTGCGGGTTCGAAGTTCGAACCCCACCCAGTGCACTACCGACGTGAACCCACTCCTTACATAAACATTTACCTTACCTGGAGGGGTTAACAAGAATACTAGTAACGTGGACTAGTAGTCTTGAAAAAAAAACGAAAAACTAGCACAATGATTGATGTTTTGAGAAATAGTTGAACCATACTTCATCTTTTGGATTGCATTGCATCTTGCTTACAACATTCCTTCCGTTGACTCTTAAATTATGGAATAACGTTCCTACCTCGGTTTTTACAAGAACCTGCTTAGACTAATAAGTAAAATGTTTACACAACAGACAGATTAATCGCCGTATCACACAAACAAGTGCTGTATCGCATTAGAATTTCAGCAGTATCTTTACTTTCTTGCGTGAATAGGTGCGTGTCTAAGTCTTTCATAACTTTCCTTAACTATTTATAATTGCTGTACCAGTTTGTATAGCATTGCGTATTACTTATCCACTTAAGTTAATTGACGATGACCTCTTGAAACTTTACTTTGCGTATGGGTCAAGAAGAAATAGTTTAAACCGGAAAAGTAAAACATTGTACTTAAGTGAACTTTATAGTAACATCAAAAGTTGGGCCATGTTCCACCAGGCAAGATTACCCAGCATTGTCAACGCTAGTCAAGGAATTTTATCAGAAGTGTACTAAACTTAAGTAAAAATGGCTAAATATTTACACCTACAGATGATTCAATTTATTTTTGGTTTAGTCATATCTTATTTTTATGTAAATTTTAATGATTTTGTTTTTTTATTTCTTCATGCAGATATTTTCAGAAAAATGGGGACATTCCATCAACATCCTTGATATTAAATACCCGTAGTTTCGTATACCCATACAAATATTAGCAATATTATCATCAATGTCAATTGAAAATTATAATGACAATTTCATTTGAACTGTTTTGAATTTATTTTTTTCCTAATATTTGTAGTTTTGTGCACAATTTAATAGTTATTCCCATTGTTCTTAGTGTCTCAAAACATTAAAATTTATTACAAAACTTATGTAGTGTGTTGTATTACATCCAGGCGAAGTAAAAGTGGAAAACGTCTATTTATGGTATAATTTCCTACAGACAAATAAAGGTTAATACAATTTGTTAACACTCGCTAATTAATATTGTCTAATGGTATATTACGTGTACATAACAATTTATTTGAAAAATAAAGAATTTTTAAAATGCTTTATAAGCTAATAGTGTTCTCGCTAAGCTGTAAATATGGCTATCGATATCGATATCCACAGATCGTTAATATTTTCTTTTGGAACATTTTTTTAGGTGGAAGCTATGTAAAAACTGTTGTAAAAGAAAATTTAGTTTACGTACCGATAGAGGAACTCTACACGTAAAAATAGGTTTGTGGTAGTCATTTTACTTAAAATGATAAAAAAGCACTACGTTAAAAAAACTGCTATTCCATCTCTACAATTACCATCAGAACCATAACCTAATGAGACATTGATTGATGTTCCCTTGCACGTAGCAGATAAATATGTAGTTGCGTCCACGCATGGTAAGTAGGGATATTTGAAAACAAATACTGTGACGGGTTGTTTATCAGAACCACAGTTAACTAAATATCATCAGTATGAACTATGTGAAACTAGTTTTAAAATAACCTTTGAGGCGCGTCAATTTTGCAACTAAGCGACAAAGTTTGCATGTTATGTGGAGATCCATCGCAGTGCCCCGAGAAGGGTCAAGCGTGTGCCCCCTATAAGTACACACTACATTACATCTCTTAATAAGTTAGTGTATATGTACACTAACTTTCTAGTGATAAAAATAAAAAGTAAACTGAAAAATATCGCGAAGCGTGAGAAGCTAAATACATAGTATAGTATACATAATAAAATATATTATAATATAAAATTAAAATATGAAACCGATTACATAACTCATATATAGGTACATAATTATATATCGATAATTAAGATCTTCGGAAGGACCTCTTTATATTATACTATTCAACGAAGACAACTAAAGAACTACGCATGATCCGCATTGATTTTGTTCTTACCTGTATATTGTACACGGATATTTTTTTTAACAAAAGTCAAAGTTAGCTTATAGTTATTGCATAGACGAATTTTAATGGTGGAAATATCAAACATGCCCAGGAACTAGAGGAAAAGAAAATCGGTTACAAAATTCCTATGTAATTTATATATAAAATGGGTAAATATAAATTAGTTAAAATAAGTTTGTCAATTACCTATGAAATAGTATTTTTTAAATACTGTTTCTTATAAATGAATTATGTAACTTCTAAATTTCACTAATATTTTTATACATTTTTATTACTATTGCCAGTTTCACAAAATAGTTTTTAAATAACAGTAGTTTAAAGTCTGGAGGTTAAAGTAGGTTACAAAATACCCCTCGGCGCTGCGTCCGCCCTTGGGCGACTCTTACCCAATTTGGGCGGACCCAGCGTCGCTACGAGACGGCTGTACACGGGGGTTGTCCGGTCAATGGCACTGTACGGTGCACCGGTGTGGGCGGAGGCTCTGACCGCCCAGAATAGGGCGCGACTCTGGCGCCCTCAGAGGGTTATGGCGGTTAGAGCCATACGCGGATACCGCACCGTGTCGACGGAGGCGGCATGCGCATTGGCCGGGACTCCCCCGTGGGATTTGGAGGCGGAAGTGCTCGCCGAAGTATATCGGCGAACGGCTGAGTTCCGGGCGGGAAGCGGCAGTCGGCCCCCGCCCGAAGAGGTACGCGAATGGCGTGAGGCCGCTCGCCGAGCCACCATGGCTCGTTGGTCGTCCCGGCTGGAGGCTCCACGTGCTGGCTTTGCCGCCGTGGAGGCGCTCCAGCCGGTCATCGTCGAGTGGGCAGGGCGGCAGCACGGGACCCTTTCCTTCCGACTGACGCAGGTCCTTTCCGGGCACGGCTGCTTCGGGAAGTACCTGCACTCGGTCGCTAGGAGGGAATTGAGTCCCGCCTGTCACCACTGCGACTGCAGTGAGGACTCGGCTCAGCACACGCTGGCGGTTTGCTCCGCCTGGGCGACGCAGCGTCGGGCCCTCACTGCAGTCATCGGAGGGGATCTCTCGCTACCGGCCGTCATACGCTCCATGGCCGGTAGCGACAGAAATTTTACCGCGGTCGCGACCTTCTGTGAGGACGTCATCTCGCAGAAGGAGGTGGCGGAAAGGGTCCGGGAGGACGATCTCCACTCGGACCTAATTCGCCGCCGGCGAACCGGGCGGCGGAGGCGCGCATACCAGCGCCTCATGCCACCCTGAGTGTGGCTGCGGGTGGACGGGACGGGTTTTCCCCTCCACCCGCTATAGTAGCCCCCCGCGAGGAGGCGGCGTCCGCGTGTGCCTGGACGTCGCCTAATTGAGAGGTTTTTTACCCGAAGGTGGTGCCCGCGCTTTTGCGGGCAGGCGCTAGGGGGGGTCCGGATGTCTTAATAAAAGCTGTTCCCGGATCCCTCCTACTTAAGGCGCAGTACGGCACACCGTGTGGTTTTAGTCGGTTCGATTCCGACACACCGCCCCACTGAAAACCCCGGTGGGGTGACGGCCCGAGGGGGTTTCCACACGCACAAAAAAAAAAAAAAAAGGTTAAAAAATATCCCCAATTTTTTTTGAATATGTCGTTTTAAAACTATATGAGATTAAACACTAAAAGACGTAGTACACAAATAGTTGATAGATATTCAAAATAAACTACAGTGAGCACTGCGTTCTTACGTAATGTAGCTTAAAACTTATTTGATGTGTGAATACATTATTAGGCTAAGATTTATGCGGTATTTAGAACTGCGTATTTCAATTCCATACAACGATTGGTAAATAGAACATAAAAAAAATAGTAAAGCTACCAACATGGCGCTTACTAAATGTTAAACAAATTTTCCAACAATTAGAGGGCTCGGATTTCAGGGCAACAGCCAATTCAAGCAGCAGGTTTGCGACCCTAAACTGCTTGAGTCATTGCTCTCCAATCCATGCGTATAAACAATATCCTTCCATTGCCCTTCTTACCAATCTTTTCCTTTCAATATACTCCCAATTTTTCTATCTTTAATTCCCAAACTGCCCGGTTGATGGCAATAGGCTTACCCAATATTACGTGAGTGGAACCAAATTATACTTGACAAAATGAGGGTGTTTTTTTTTTCTTTTTATGGTTTGGGGCAAATGAGCAGACGGGTCACCTGATGGTAAATGACTACTGCCGTTCATGGATACCTGCAACTCAAGAATCACAAGTTTATTGCCGGCCTTTAAGTTGTGAGTAGGGGGAGGGTGAAAAAGGGGGAGAGGGTGAAGGGAAGGGTTGGAGAGGGGGAAGGGAAGGGTTAGGACCTCCGGTAACTTCACTCACTCGGCGAAAAGCAATGCAAACGTTGCCACAGTGCCGGTTTTCTCTGAGGCCGTAGGATCACTCCGGTCGAGCCGGTCCATACGTGCCGAAGCATGGCTCTCCCAAGATTTAAAATTGTTTTGTTGTTTAATACGCCTCTGCCTCCCTCTTCAATTTTTCCAAATATATAGTACATAGTACGTGCAAAGACCTAATTGTAAGTGATGATGCTATATTCGTGACGTTCGTGATACTTAAGTTGAAAGTATCGTCAAACAGATAGGTAAGGTAATGCGAAGCGATTCAAAACATGTCTGTACGGAATGTATAACGAACATCCATTACGATAATCCGTACGTAGCCCGTAGTAAAAATAATGGGTTTTTTCTAAAATGCACCTTGTGAAAGTCAAATATATACATACATGTTTACACATGATTAACAATGAACGGCCGTAAATTGAACTTGAATATAACGTGCAACCGAGACCTGAGGTGTTGCAAATGTCTTGCAAATATAAGTTAGGGTGACCATATGGTTCTTAGTTAGGTAAACGGTATAAAAAAGTTTAATGCTTTGTTAACCGGTTCGGCAAGTTGCGAAGTCTTTCAAAAGAGGTAGTAGATTTGTAAATCTCCTATATTGAGTTGATATGGTTGATATGGCTAAGTATTTATCGTAACAGTTATCGTGAATGCGAAAGTGAGGTTTTTGTTTAAGCTTTAAGGCTTTCACGTTGTAACCAATCATCATGAAATTTTAGATACGCGCGTTAGAGGTACAGAAAAGGACATAATAATCAAATTTGTCTAGAATTAAAGTACTGTTCCCGAGGGATAGTGAATTGATTGACAAACGAAAAAAGATAAAAAAAATATGTTAAAAATCTGTATGATTTGAAAAATTAAAACGATAAATTAGTTTACCAATATGTAATCCTGTAGGATTATTTATTGATTATTATTAGGGGATATATCCCCGAAAGGGTAGGCAAAGGTGATTAAACACCGATGGTATCGCCATCCTGGAACTGGAATTAAAGATGGGAAAATTGAGAGCTTATTGAAAGGAAAAGGTAGGCAAGAAGGGAAGGCAACTAAAGGAAAAGTAAATTCCTTATACGGATAGATTAGGGAGAGTAAGCAATAGGTCGAAAAGGTCACGGTCGCAAAACGCTATTACCGGGCAGGTCGAACCCTCTAACTAAATTATAATTCGGCTCTACGTAACGATCCTAAAATATGACCATACCTGTCTGTAATGTCCTGTATATAGAGGAGGACAGCTTTCTTGGCTTGGCTTGGGCCCCTCCCCCCCGTGACTTTGGCAAGCTTAAATAGTAGTAAGGTAATTTTGAGTAAAATTTTTGATTTACCTCCCCCTGTACCGATAGAAACAACACATTCTGCCAACTATAATTTGGGTCCCAATCACGTAATACGGAGCAAGCCTATTGCCGTCAACCGGGCTCTTTGGAAATTAAAGATGGGAAATTTGGAAATAGGTATATTAAAAGGGAAAGGTAGGGTGGGACGAAGTCCGAACCCTCTAAATAAATTACTGATTTCTGGATTCTGATGTGTCAGGTTAAATTATAGTACTATATTACTACATACTTACAGAGTTTCCTTCACTTCTCTATGATATATTGAAATATGTTTACGTATACATCGAATATTACAACATGAACTTAAAAGGTCTTGACCTTATCGCGATGATGCACACTTTAAATTTTGTGGTTCGGTTTAAAAGATTTGCTCGTTTCTTAATAATTAAAATAACAAATCAATTTTTGTTTTTTTCACAGTAAACGAAATTTGAAGAAACCTTTACATATTAAACTTATATTTTACACAAGATACTATTTTACATCGGCGAAAATCATAACTTGTTTTGGCTAATCGCATGTGTAGTCACAGATACGATTGTGATGTACAAAGAGGTCAAAGGTAAATGTCGAATTACGAGGTCAGTTGTTTTTCTATTTATTTATGTTTTACATATTAAATAAAGTTATTTATTAAAACAAGTATTTTTAACAACTATGTTGGAACGGTTACTATTGGTTTCATAGGGTTAACCTGGACTTACTAAATAAATGTTGTTTACAAACCTGATCATAAAAAATTAGTGTAAATCTCTTCAGTTTTAAAGTTTAATTCAATATCTGTATTCTGATAAATATTCTGACAAATAAACGTGAATATGAACCCACTTCTAATATTTGTAACATTTAGCTTATTACTAGCTTATTATATTATTAGCTTTAATAGTAATAGGATGTGACAGAGTTACTAGTATTCATGAAAAAAAAATGTTATAGTTCACTTAAACCGCTTACATGTAAGACAATTTTGAAATTAGACACTTATTTCAACGATTGAAGCAGCAGTGATAGACACAAATCGCAACATTACAGTCTATTATTAATTCGGTTTTCACAACGAAGTCAACAAAGAGTTTCCTAATTGCTGTCAATCACACAAATTATAGTTAGCATCATCTACACCTATGCATATAATTAAAATAATGATTTCGTAAGTTTCCCCATCAAATATGTCCTCTAACATACACATCTTACCTTCATCGTGTCGTAGGAGTGGTCAAATACGCAAAACATTGTAACAAGATGTGCGTCAACTAATAACAGTATGTTGTAACAGAATATTCGGAATAGTATAAAAGGTGAGTTATGATAATCGATGTACACATAGTTCAAGTAAACTCAGTACAGCAAACCATTTAATCGTGATCATGAAATTGGTCGGTACAATATGAAAAAAAATAAAACTAAATAAAAATATTATTATACAAACGTGTTTCGGTGAAAAGTGTTTACAGTGTGTGTTTTGGTTTCAGTTGGTGGTATTTGTGTTTGTTGCTGTGGTGGCTGCCGCTCCCCAGCCCCAGGATGTACAGCTTTTGAAATATGTCTCTGACAATGATGGACTTGGCACCTACAATTTTGAGTAAGATCTACACATTCATTACATTTGATATAAAATTCACTAGTAAAACAAAAAGAGATAATTTACTAAACGTTTAAACCAATCGCACTACCTTTTAGTTAAAATTAAAAAAACGACACCATGCAATAAATTCATTCTTTTTGAATATTTGTACATAATATTTATACACAAATAAATACATATGGGCTCGTCGCTAAGTAGTAACCGAGTAGGTTACCACATTACAAAGTTGAGTAATCCGAGCCAAGTCAGTCTAGGATGGGTGACCATTCTCTTAACACATTGAGACCCCTCCGTGCCTCGAAGAGCACGTTAAACCGCCGATCCCGGGCCATACAAACATCTGTGGCGTTCGTTACGGGTAGTTGGAGCCCTAAAAAGTACGACAACCTGGTCTAACTACAGAACTTCGATATCACCTAGTACTTGGGTTGTGGAGGTCTCGTGGCAGTCGCTTCACGTGAAATATCAAAGTTCAGCCGTATCGTAGTTAGACTGAGAGCCGATACCAATTTAGTTTTAGGGAAAAAACGCAGAGGATGATGAATATTTATATATGACAAAATATAATCTCGAGACAGAAAAGTCCAACTTTTCAAAATATATACTTCATTCTCTATGATTATACCATGCAACATCTCTTTCCACAGATACGAACAGAGCGATGGATCGAAGCGGCAGGAAAAAGGCGAGCTTAGAAATGCTGGCGCTGAAGACGAATTTGTAGCCATGACTGGATCGTACTCATGGGTGGCTCCCGATGGCGTAATTTATACTGTCAAATACATTGCTGATGAGAACGGGTTCCAGCCAACTATTGAAGGCCCTGGTGGAATCCCTCCAAGCGCTGTTGCATCTCTTCTTGGTTAAATTTTATAGGAAAATTAATAAATATTAGTAAAATTTAAAAGGCCTATGATGATTTTAATTCTTATTTTATAGCATTTAAAATTAAAATGTAACCAATTTTTTTTTTAAACCGTTCTATCGCCTTTCAGAAGAAACCAGTCAAGAGTTAGTGTGTTAAATTAAAGAAACTCTATTGTTGTGTAGTTCAGGACAAAGCAACTGCTAAAAATATTTTGGTCGAAGTTCCAAACCTCAGTAATGGCATTCGTAACATACTCAAGTGTCTACAACTTTTACACAACCAAAATGCCAAGGAAGCGTTCTACCCTCCTGATTTGCCAACCCTCTCTCCACAGCCGATAAAGCTCTAGGACTCCTTACTCACTTTACCCATGATTGGACTTGAACTTTAACACCAAAATTCTGCTACTTTTTCATAGAAAGGTTTAACCTTTTTAATTTTTTACATACTTAAAATGCAACTAAAAGTGTACGTCTTTGTATGCATATGTAGGTATGTAAAGAAAAACTCCTATTCGTCCATTCCTAAGAATGTTGCCACATATGCTGATGAAATGAAATGATGAAAGAAGGGAATAAAGAGTAGCTATCTAAGTCATAAGTAAGTTTTTAATCAATGTTTTATACGTTGAAAATTTATGCAAAAACGGCTACAAAAAGCTTCAGAGGTCCAGTATAAATGTTGACCTGTCATAGTACGGAAAATTATACTATGACAATGCAAGTTATACTGGCCAGTGATATAAAAATCTTCAAACTTAATGAAATATGGTCGATATTGACCACCAGGCGATCTGTAGTTTTTATATAATGCGCCTACTTTAATTGTAGCATGTCAAAGTATAATTAATGGTGGTCACGTCTTGAACACAAATCAACAATACGTCAAGGCCGAAGTGACACTAAAAAATATTATGACAACAATTAAATATTAATATGTTATAAATCAAAAATTTTGTAGAATATTTATTAACACAAAATGAAGGTTACATTGTTCAATATTTTCGTATCGATAATATAATATACGTTTTAGTAAAGGTCAAAGATTTATAATTTATTATCAAAAATTACTGAATTTAAAATACTGTTAAAATTGCACGTAGTTATGTTCAACAAATAGCAAAAAAAAAGTATGTATATCTTTTATGGCTTGAGATTGTTCTACGGTCACATAATCTCACCACTTGCCTCTGCAGTCATCCTATTACGTATTACGTGATACTGTTTTATTTAAAATTAATTTATATGTTTAACTTACCCAAGATAAAACTAACATAAGTTTAAATACTTGTTGACAAATAGTTCGTAAACAAATAAATTAAATGAGATTCCGATTCGTTTGGGAAGGTGCTGTCTTCATTATTATCTTCACCTATACATATAATTATATCAATATCAATGATAGTGTCAATTCTGATATCTTGGTCGAACCGTGACTTTTGTGACTTTCCTGCAGGTTACTTTTAATAGAATCGACATATTTTTGATCGGAATGGCCGCAAAGTGTTGTGACCGCGTAACTTTTAAATTTAGCCTAGATTAGTTCGATCGCATTATACTGGCAATAACACGGAAGAACGACCGTATTAAAGAGCCAATTAAGCTATTTTCTAATGCACTTTAGACGGCTAACTGTATATAAATAATTTTGATTAGTTCCGTTTTTAGAATTTCCTTCAATGACGGTTGCTTGTAGCCAAGCCACCAATCTTCCTTTCTATAGTGTTGAGTTGGGGCATTATAAATAAATATATAAGTAAAGGCTCTGGTAGCCCGGGTAAAAGCATATTCTGGAACCACTCTTAAAATGTAGCGACATTCATTTCTTCGTTGTAGTCAGAAGTGGTTACTGATTCAAATACCAGTAGGCCGTTTTCTACGAAACCGTATTTTGCAGAACCGGCGTGGCATATTAAAAGGCTTTGGTACTTTTGACTTTAACGCTTGTGTATTATCTGTCCAAGAACGAGAAAGCATGTGATTGGCGTTTACCTATGTCTGGTCAGTAAATACGACGTTTTCCCAGTTATGAATATTTTCCGTTTTCCTTAAAAATTATATTCGTGTTAAAATTTTATTATATCATAACGTTCTAAATCAACTTTTCTTTTGTCTGCTTTTTTAATATTGAATACCGATATCTTTCAAATTTTTGCAGCTTTACATTTTGTATTTAAATTATTAGAAAGCAAACCGTATTATTTTATAGTGTAACGACAAACAACGTTACAAGTTCCTGCTATTTTTGGCACATCATTACAGAAATAAACTGTTAATATTGCCTTGCAACAGCGTAGTATAGCTGAGTGCCTGACCAGAGTCAGCCTGTGACCACGGCCAGTGCAACCTGGTCGAAACGTCAGGCAATTCAGAGGTATGTAATTAAATACCTTTTCGTGATCGCGTTAATTCCCGTTTATATACATAATTATATCATGGAACGCGAAAGTTTAAAAGTTAGTATAGCGTAGTATAAGTTTAAAAAATATTATTTTCTAATTTTAAATAAATAAAAAAACAATATTTTCGACTTACAATAATAATACTTTCGTTTATTAGAATAGGTTTAATAAAAGTATATTATAAGTCCATATCCAATAATCAATAACCAGTGAGTAACAGTTATAGGATACTAAGCTATTTTGTTACTTTGTGCCGTCTAGTACATGTTAGGAGCTGGTGTCTGAATTAGGTTAGCTCCTGCATTACAGATCAACATTTTACAAAAAATCACATATTATTTGGTTTGAGAAATTTATCGAGTAAGCACTTAAGCAATAAATATTAACTTAGTGCGTGTGCGAGTGCGGGTGTGTATACGTATGTGTATGGGTGCATTTCTGTTCATCAATACATATATATAATTCGTTCTGTAGTTTTATATTGCAGGAATAATTAACCGCAATTATTTTTGGGGTCCTAATTTTTTTTCTATGACAGTACCCAATATTTTAAATAAAATGAGAGATAAATAATTCGATTTGATTTATAATTGAAACATTATCGCAATGAATGTCAGTCATATAAATTGACGTTTCCAATAGCCCACATTGGCCCACATGATACCAGTGAGGATTATTTTCCTCTATGCAGTGAGCAGAGTATATTTTGCTCAGTGCAAAGACAAGTAATTTAGTTTTTGCTCTGTTTAATAAATGACTAAAGGAGGTCTGGTCTGACGCATATCTATCAAATAAACCTGTAATATTTCATAACCTTGAAAGTACAGTATTCGCTTATTGTTAATTTATTAAACACATACATAAAGGAAGATAGTTTACTTTGTAGTGGCATCAGTTTGTAAAAGGAAGGTATTTTTTTTATTTTTAAAGACATTTATTTGATTCATTGTTTACAAATTATTCAAAAAAATAAACCCGACTACGTAAAAAGTGAACTAGAAGATAAAATCAAGCAAGACGACGTAGAAACATAAAAAGCAAATAATCATTTTTAGGATGATTCTTCATTTTACTTATTTGTTAGAAACACAAAAAATATGATTATATAATTCCAAAATTTTACTAAAATCTTAAAATAAACTAAAAAATTGAAATCTTTGTCATTATGTTACTTACATGATCTAAATAATAGAATATTTTAGGATAATTACCAATGATGAATTATATTTCTTCAGGATAACAATGACGCAGAAAAATTGAAGATTAAAAAGAACAAGTATTCACTTTTTATTTATTATTTGCTGAGAATATGTCTCTCTTGACAATCGTTTATAGATGCCACAGACTGACACATATACACAGAACAACACAGACAGGATGTAAGAAACACCGTGCCGAATATTGAAATCATTCCGAGTTGAAAATCATTGGTGTTGTCTGCATGAAAATTCATAATTTTTTTTTTTATAATTTAAATTTTTTTTGGTTAAAAGTGATATCACAATGAGTAAATAGAACATTTAAAAAAAATACCACATACGGCCAAAAACTGCAATGTAATCAATTAAATAACAAATACCACGTACATTGCATAGTGCCAAATGAAACTAATGACTATAAATCCTTAATCTCGCATTTTTATGATGAACTGACTTTTGTATTATGATAAGTATAAACAGAAATATGTTTTTGTAAGTTTTTCGCGTAGCTTACACGCTGTATATACTCACATATATACACACGTTGAACTTGTAACAGCCCTCCTTTTTACGACGGGGATTAAAAAGTAGCATGTTTGGGAAATTATACCCTTATGAACTAATACTATTATAGATATCTATCTATCAGTTTTAATGATAAACCTACCTAGGTTTATCATTAAAAATTCAAACAAGAGTACTTTTTATTTTGAACTTATTTAACGTAGCTTTATTTTTTCTAAACTTACATATGAACAAGTATATAATTATACATTATTATACAACTATGAATCGTTTTTTGGCATTTTGACACACAAAAAATCTCACAAACCACCACGAACACCAAAAATAGACCACGCTTATACTTTGACAGCAATAAAAAATAAACAATTATGACATATTAATGAAGTTTTAAAGTTACTCTTGCTATTAGAATTAAGTTCCATTTGTTTTTTCGCAACATGACGAGGTTTTTTATTTTCTTGGTCAGGCTATATATTTTTTATTTT
Source organism: Euplagia quadripunctaria (assembly GCA_963859945.1). Classification (NCBI taxonomy): domain Eukaryota; kingdom Metazoa; phylum Arthropoda; class Insecta; order Lepidoptera; family Erebidae; genus Euplagia; species Euplagia quadripunctaria. Next base: position 13,520,081 of record OY982562.1, on the reverse strand, counting down.
ACACTATTTAATCGATCGAATCGATTTGTTTTTGTATCTATTACTACTTGTACGGTACGGTAATCTCGCGTAGTAGCGTGACGTTGTACATATAGTAGTGATTCCAATGCTTTTTTTCTGTGAATGTTATTTCAATACAGCAATTACTTAAACATCTTTTTTATTACCGTGTGGAAACCTCCACGGGTCATCTCTTCACCGGAGCTAACGGTAAAAATGTTTGTCTGAATCGAACCGAACGTTGGGAGGCCCTAACCCCATGGGCGTAGCTAAGAATTTTTCCTAGGGGGGGCAGCTAACCCACTAATATATATATATATATATATACATATATATATTCTCTATAACCCTCTTGCTGAGTCTTAACAAAATCATAGAAAATGTATTTACTTAAGCTTCCAACAATCTTATTATTGAGAATCATAGACTTATTTATCTCACGTTTATCCGCTTATTGAAGAACTTGTACTTTGTACTTTAAGAAACAATCCATTGCTTTCTTTGGATTCAAGTATTGCATGCACTTGGCTTTTAAGCTGGGAAAATAATATCTGCAAAATAAATGTCCCCAACGGTACGAATTTGGGGACTTGCAGATATTATTTTCTCCGCTAAAGAGCCAAGTGCATGTTGTCCAGAGATATTCCAATTTATAAATTATATAAGGAGGTATTTCTTCATCAGCGGTATTACCTCAGAATATCACCGTGAAGCTAACTTTGGTTGCGTTTATTATGACTTCAGGGTATTTGGTTCCTCGCCTGCATAAAACTGTTATCCTCCCGGGGTCGTCGGAAAGGTTTGTCTCGTCATAATTATGTATGTTTTCTGCCGGTACGTTCTCCAATTCTCTACTTAGATTTTCAATGAACTCTGTTATTACATCTTCTGAAATTTGAACTCTTACTCTCTTGATATTATTAGCTATCCGTCTTGATAAGGTTCTAAGTCAGTTGAGGAAAGATCGTAACCAATCTCTGCCAGAAATATTATTTTTAAATTGTGGTACATTCCTGCCCTGCGTCAAGAGACAATTGTTTATATCCATTTTTAATTCAAATTCAGTCAAAGGAAAGCCAAATTCAGAGAGTACAGTTATGTGAGCAACAAACGCATTCTCTTCTTGTTTTGAGAATATTGTTGGTCGGCCTGGTTTTTAACAAACTTGCTTTTCAATTTATTTTTAAAGGGGGAAAGTAACCCGCGTCCACACTATCAAAAAGAGCAGCAACTAAATATTTTTTTAATATTAAGTAATTAACATGTTTGAGTAATATAATAATTATATTTTAAAAAAGTATCACCGACCTCAGTGCGCCTCAAAATATCCAAATCGCTTCAAGTGTGCCTATAAAATTTGAAGAGTTCCCTCGATCTCTCCAGGATCCCATCATCAAATCCTGACTTAATGACCATGGGACTACCTGGGAAGTATACCCTTTAAAACAAAAGAAGAATTTTCCAAATCGGTTTGGGCGTCTTTGAGTAATCGGTGAGCATACACAAAATAAATATACTGTGTAACATAGAAACTCCTCCTTTTTTGAAGTCGGTTAAAAACAGAAAATTGGGTTGTAGAGGTGGAGTGGTAATGTTTGGTATCTCGTTGTATATTTAAGTTGTTTAAATGTAAAAAAAAAATAGCTGGATTGTGTAAAGGTATTGTGCTTGTATTATACACAAGATTCTTCTAGGAGGGCAACGAGTTTTGACCCGAGTTGCCTTCAAATCAGAGAAGCGCGAACACGTCACACCACCGTCTCAGGGTTGGTTGTGTAACAGTAACTAGTAGCCCCGCCTGCTACCCCCAGGGCAAATTACTTAACTATCAAAAGTTATATTTTTAACAACAATTAATTTTATAATCTTAAAATATGCTACATGCTTATTTTTGTTAGGAACAAAATGATAATGTTATAATAGTGGTGGAAGCTTAGGTTACGCATGACTATTATAATTTTTTTAGTTGCCTACAAATATTTAAGATTCAATCACAAAAATAAAAATTAGACATTAATTCATATTAAAGCTTATTGCTATTGATATGATAGATAACTATTAAAAGTATGAATATGTTATACAAAATACAGATTAAACATTACTATCCTATGACAAACCGCCATGGTGCTTTCCTATATTTCGTCAACTCTTTGTATTTCATGAACATTCTTCAGATTCGGCATAGTCTATATTGAACTCGATTTGAGGTCAAATGTCAAAACGCAAATCAAAAATTTTTACAAAATATTTTTACAAACCATTTATCCATAAATAGGTACATTAGAAGTTCACATTTTAATTCTGAATTGCAGATGTAACGTCAGTATTAGAAAGAATATTTGAGAGTAAGTATTCTGATATTATGTTTACGTACCCGATATTCATTTTCTCTTTTATAGATATAGGAATACATCTATAAACTTTGGCGTTCGCCACAGCGTGGCTTGCTTACGTAAGTAATCTCATTTTTTCATTATAATTCATTCAATTTGAATATAGGATATATCTAACCTTTTAAAAATTAATTTAATGTAACTAACCGATTCATAAATTTGTTACATGTAGATATGCTCTAACAAAATGTATGAGTATCTACTTATTAAAGATTATTTTAAGTGAATACATACATGCTAGATATATTTCGCATGCATGGCTACAGTTCAAATAATATCTTTCATCCTGAAAAAAATATTTATTTTGCACATAGTTTGAAAATTGTTTGTAATATCTAGTTTCTTTTTCTGAACAGGACAAATAAATTATCACAATGGGAAAAGTTAAACCAAGAAAACAAGGACACCCTATAAGCACAGGTGAAATTGTGCTATCGGCAATAAAGAAGTTAATGAAGAACACTGGCTGGACTGCCCGCACTATCATAAAATTTATCAAACTCGAATACCGTATTAGTGATTCTAAAATAAGCCAAAGAGTATCAAGGTAGTTTTTTTTAAATATTAAAATAGCTGAATCTGTCGTAACAGGTCACACTTCTGTTAGTAAATATGAGCCTACAATCTTGGAGACCGAATCGTTTTGTAAAAAGAGATAAATAGTAAAGGCTAAAGAGGCCCGCCCACTTATCCCAGGCCAATTTGGCTTTTTAGGCAAGTGCTACAATTTTGATGGCATTGTGACCTTTTAATTCTTTAGATCAATTGACACTCGTTTATCTTCGTTTTGTGATTGTTTATTTACTTACTTTACTGCCTATTTACTGATTGGACAGTATCTTGTTTCTATAAATATACAGGTATTTTATAAGTAGTAATTACAATAATAGTTATTATGGTTTAAACAACGTTTACAAGTGATGATCCGTATCAGATGATCATTTGCTACGGCCGACAGCGGCCTTGTCTTTAAAAAACTCTCACGCTAGCTTCGTTTGCTCTTTATTAAATTCCAAGGCATTATTTCAATAATTATTATATTACTAGCCCCAGCTTCGCACGGGTGTAATGTAGATACTAATGTGGTGAACAATTATCGTCATATCATTATACAAATTAACACAAAACAATATTAAAATATACATATAAACCTTCCTCTTGAATCGCTCTATCTATTTTTGTAAACCGACTTAAAATCCGTTGCATAGTTACAAACGGCGGAAGTGACTTTGTTTTATACTATGTAAAAATGAGATCTTCATTTTAAGTTTTAATGATTCCTGACCATATACATACGTGTACGGCTCCTGGATTGCATTTATAGCTTGGTCGGGTTTATGTTGCTGCATTACACTCTTTGGGCTTTCCAGCCCATTTTTGTAAAATGGGATTAACACACTATTTTGTTTCCGTGGATTTCATATATTTTTTTTTAAATTTGTATTTTCATAATGATCGAATAAAAATAAAACTTATAAAAATTGTATATGTCCTTTTTAAAAACCTCATTGCGTTATTTTTGGAGCAAAGCATTACATGGATATAAAAAAAAATAAGTTATATGTTATGTTTAGCTCAGTGGTTAAGATATGTAACTTCATTTATTTCCATAATAATTTCTATATTTTACAGGGCGCTGAAAAGAGGTGTAAGACTAGGCATTTTGCAAATGGAACGTGGCCGCTACAGGCTCAGCAACATGGCAAGCCTAGCGCGACAAGTGAGCCCTACTGATATACGTACAAACCAGTGTAAACTGCAGCAGGAGCTATCACTGCGGGTACGCAGTGAAGCACCTTCTTTATACTCAAGATTGAACAAATCCAATTCTAGGAGAAAATACAGACGATGATATAAAATAATGACATTTACTTCATACTATAACCCGTGTTCTTTATTTCCTTTCTTGTTCGATATTCTCTTATCCTTAGTAAAGTGGAACCAGCGCCAGCTTTTCTTTTGTTATTTTTTAACCGACAAGACAGTCGAGTCATCGGAGTGATTATATTGTTTTATATATGTACCTATGTTTAAAGATCGTAACCGCTCGGTTGGTGTTACAATAAATTAAATCTTTTATTTTCTTATTAATTAGGCCTAATATGCATTAAATTAAAATATGATCAAACAGAAAATAGTGAGCATACAGTCCTGCTAGCAAAGTGTTGAATTTTTGCTGATGAGAATAATTTTCAGAGCTCCATTGTGATCAGCGGGTTTAGACAAGTGGCTCTTTATTTTCTATAACAGCAGTAGAATAGAAAAGTAAATGTATTAGGGTAAGCCAAAGAAATATCACGTGAGCAATCGTAAAGAACATTGAAACGGTAGACAAGTTAGAGTAGTAGTAGTAGTAAGTATATGATATACATAGGTACATACATACACAAATACATGTTTATATTTATTTTATTAAATCAGTTAAAAAAGGAATAATTTAATTAAAGGATAAAAAACCTATGGTCCGGTCAAAATAGACATTTAAGGTAACAATAATTCGCATTGAACTGAAAATTGTAGTAATACATTTCGTTCAAATTTCTGTAAAATGCATTCCGTGCAACTTTCGTACGATGAAGTATTTTTTACAATAAACGCTAGTCACACGAAAATCACTTTTCCAACTTTATACTGTTAGAAGTTGCAAAAGTGATTTTCTATTAGCATAAATTCCATTCCTTACGTGGTCCGTTAACTACGTGAGGTGGTATTGGTGATTTTTTAAACTTTTATTCGCCGGTACAAAGTTACAAAAGTTCTTATGTCATAGAATAAAGTACATGTTCCATCTTGATTAAGACATGAAAATGGAGTACACTTAAATTTTGTATTGCGAATATTACTTGTTTTGATTACCTTCTCTTGAGTGCAAGTTACTTATAAATAACTTGGTATAATCAATCATTTAACTTTTTTATTTTTATTACGTAATTAACCTTGAATTCATGTATGAATCATCTGAGTAATTGAATACCTACAACAAAGGCTGCCAATGAAAATTATTGCTTACAAATAATTAACTTACTGCCGTATGTTTAAATTGAGAGCATCGTTCTGATAATTTTGCTAATTTAGTACTAAAGGCGCTTTACCTTACAAGAAACTTATACACGTTGAGCCCTTTACACGTATATCTTCACAGTCTAAAAGTTTATAGTTGATATATGTTAATTTAATTTCCTAGCTCAAAAGCTCTTGATTGTGAGTACGGTATATTACTTTCAAATAATGAAAACTATATATGTAATTGAATACAGAAGAACTTAACATTATTAATCCAATATTCCTTTCAATTTAGAGGAGTTGCTGCTTCCTGCTGTTAATTTGGGGGTTACCCCACTGTTAAGTGACCACCAGTGGGCCACTCTTATCCCCGTTACACCACTCTGTTTCTCCACCTACTGTTTCATTAGAAAAATTAAAGGGGAAAACCATGATAGAAAAGGGCAGGTTTGCGATTCATATATTGATGCGGGTGGCGGACAATGTATCGTAAACCTTTTGAAAAATAAAAACCATTAAAATTACTACAGATGCGAATCTTTTTACTGTCTGTGAATTCGTCTCGTGAAGCTCTCCTACTGTCCCTGATAGGTAGCAGATCCAACGAAATCCGAAAGGTCTTCTCTTTTGGGCTGTAAGGAAGAAAACCTCTCTAAAATGCCACCCGAACGCTCTGGTGTGTTGGGAATAGCCCATTACCCCATTGAAAGGTTAGACAGACGAAGTACTCGTGTCATAAACGCTGTTCTCCAGAAAAAAAGAGGTGTTTAATTGCTTCAATAACGACAGGGTTGGTAGAAATGTAGACCAATTTATAATAATAATAGGGTCTGACGAGTGAGGCGCGTTCGATGAAGACGTTTGGAAGAAAGAAACATGGAGGTAGTTTCTACCGCTGTTTATTTACACCTGTTAATTCACCATTTTTCTTTTCAAAACCTTACGTCTCGTTCTGACCAATGTGTCAAAGCGCCTGATGGTACAAACTTAGTTTAATTTACAATGATGATTGAACTATTTGAATCAAAGGCGGTTTACTTTGTTTTAACTTTCGCCGCAGGTACCACACAGCACTCTCGGGAACAGATGTGGATTTTACCACTGAGGGCGATGCCACTTTGCAATACGTGGTGTAAACTTTTCAATATTACTGGGGATTTCTATAATCCGTAATTTATAAAAGAGAAAAGCTAATATACTTTTCTTTATATTTCTTGAATATTACTGCCAGATTGGCCGTACTATGGCCGTACTCAAAGGTTAACAAACGTATTGTTATAAAGTAAAACTTTACATATCGGGAAATACTAAGATCCGGTGGTTTATTCATCTCTACGAAACAGCCAATCGACGTAATATTTAAACATATATATACTAAACCAGTAGGCGTTTCTTTTCTCGCCGCGGTTTATGTTTCCGATAATTTAACTATGTAGCTTAGAATAACTGACCGGATTTTGATAAAATTCGGTATTATAGTATCTTATAACACACAACATACTTAATAAAAAAAAAATTCCTTATAGTAAGTCTATTTATTATTTTTTTAAAGCAACACCAGCAAAGATCTGGTTAAAAGTTAGTAGTACATACTGTTATTGAAGTACTAGTATTAAAAAAACATCAATCAGTATCGCACAGTCACGGTGTCATATTGAGACCTTATCATATCACGAATATTTGTTAACATCGTGTTAATTACTTAGCTTCTTGTGAAGAGAATCAAATTAGAATGAACTTAGTTATTAAGCATTTTTTTATTTATGTGACTAGGACGATTTTTCATTTCATTTTCAAATAAAACATTTAAAATTTAATTAATTTTAGTCGAGCTTTAACCCCCAATACAGTATATAACCCCCCAGTACAGAACAATATTTTTTTATTTAAAATAAATATTTGTTATGTTGATCTTACCTTAGCGCCTGCTACCTACTATTATCATTATTTAGTATTTATTATAAAATGTAGAAAAACCTCGAAAAATTTGGTAATATTGAAGAACTCTAAGGTACATTGGTAATAGATAACAATGGTGTACTTTTTCTGCACATATGAATTCAAATTAAAAAAGGCCCTGCTGGGCGGGCAAAATTTTCTTGCCGGATTTCTCCTGTTCTGTTAAAGATCCCTTGGAGTTAATACATTAATTGAGAGGTGCATTGGCACAAGTTACGATCAGTATTATTTTTATGTATTCGGAGCGTAATACAACCGCGGGCCCCGCTGGATGGATCAGGCGATTAATTGTAATTTCTATCAAAATAGTTGACGTACATTGAATCTTGTTGATAAATTTGTGAAGTACATTGAACAAACAAAGCATTGCCACTAGTTTTTTCGGTCTAGATCGAGTGGCCCCGCTAGATCGATACACATGTATTTACGCTATACAAAATAGCGGGTAGATAGCTCTACTATTGTAGTTCTCTTTTATTGCTGGTAAAATTGTAGGTTCACCATAGTTCGGATGAGGATTGTGTAAACAAAACGCAAATGACACAGATGATATTGCGAGAGTTAAGAACAGTATAAGGACCCAGTAACCGCTTGCCATGCGGTCTTTGTGCTTATTTACTAACTTAGAAAAATAAGAGTACATAAAATTAAATCGTATTTTAAGCCGCAGAATCTCTTATTTATAATGTGACGAGAACCTTGAACATTTTGTTTAAAGAGTTTTTATATCGAATTCATCGCATGTTTTTATATCTTCATAAAGAAGGAAAACACAGTTAGCTTAAGTATATTTCAAGGGCGTTATGTAAAAACACTATCATTATATGTACATATTTATTTTATTTAAGTAAACAATATAGTAGCTACTCTACTATATTTCCTGATGGTATATTACTTGAGATAAGTAAGTGTCAGTAAAAATAATAGCCCTCGTTATTATACTAGCTTTAATATAGATTTTGTCAAGCCGGATGACGACCGTCCAAAAGTAATTTTTCTATCTACCTGGAACAGTAATTTTTCTGGATGAAAGGTACCCTATGCCCTTTTCTATACATCTGGTAACGACTGTGTAAAATTTACGTCGTGAAGGTATAACAATCTCATATTCGCATTTATTTGGAGTCGGTAGAAGTAGGTATCAAAAGAAAAACAGTCAGTCGTAGGACTGCACGTCAGAAGGGAAAACATAACTTCACAATGTATTTACATATACATACACACACATCTGTATATATATATAATTAGGTTAAAAATAAAAAGTAGGGAATAACATATCCAAATTTATAGGAAGTTCTGCGCTCCTGGCCGCTCATAAATGTTTGAATTTCGAATGTCTTACGAATTTTCGATCAGGTCACGTGTCCTGACTCGAGTTTCACATTTTTTACCCATCCCAAAAAGTGCACAACGCCGCTAAAGAAGCTCTCACTTCAAAAATTCTCAGTAGAAATCACTAAGGTGTATTGCCAATGGCTGTTTCGCAGATAACCCACTTCACCGGTAATGTAATAGGTCTAAAGTCGAAGATACTGGTTTTATTCTGTTCGGTTGTTTACTTACCATGGGGGAAATACCAACATTTAAAGTAGGTGTTAACTATTTAACAAGGGCCTAACAATAGCATACATACACACAAGCTGCAATTAATAAGACAATCTTTAGTGTCAATACTCAGAATTATAAATGCATAACTGTAAATCAACGATTCCTTTGAAACTGATTGTTATTAAATACTATACTTATGTACATACAGTTATTATCTTAAAGCAAAAAAATTGTGTACAAGATGAAGATTACAAGAATATTATGAACAGGAAAATGGCTTTGGATTCATTCATTCGTGGATTGGTTTAGTGTCGAGACCAAACGTAAAATATGTGTATGTAGAAAATTTAATAGTGTTTGATTTTAAATATCTTCCAAAATAAATAATAATAGAAGACAATAAATATCTTCTAAATCTACTCGTGATCTATATAATGACATTAGCTAAGGTAAGCAACCAAATAATATGAGTACAAATGAAGATAACTTAATGGTGACGTGGTACAATTAGATAAAATATAAGTCATATTTGGATTTACTGAATTTTCTAATGAAAATTAAATTTAAAAATAGAGATAGGTATAGTTAATTAGAACTTTACTGATTTAGACTTAGAACTATATTAAATCAAATCTTAAGGACTAGTTAACTTTACACTTGTGTTTTTTATAGGCTTAAAGTTATATATTTAAGGTATCTATAGTAAGTTATAGATACCTACTAATAAAATCATCCAGAAACTCGTTTATTTGTATTTTTTATAAAAAGCACACTTCTAGATTTAGCCTGCAGAATTGTTGAACTTTACCGAAAATAATACTTTTCAATAAAATGATTTCTCGTTTACCTTATTTTTTCAGCAGATAGTTTTCATGCTTCAAATCATCGCCTGTACGGCAGGCTTGATGACGAATGCCAAAATTAAAAGATCACCCGATGGTTTTTCACTGTTTGGATTAAGTCCGTAAGTAAAACAGTAGTAACAATATGCTCAAAGCGGTAAAGAAATAAATTGTATATTATTGTTGGCAAAATATGAGTGTTTATTACGGCTCTGCCGACCCCTTTGGGGATACATGCGTGAGTGTATCTATGTAAATTGTAAATTTACCTAAAAGTTATATTTTTTCGTAGCTTGGATTTGAAGACTCTGACTGAAGAGCACTTCATAGTATTTGAATAAAAATAATATCGAGTACATGATATGTGTACATTGTCATAGTTTACCTCTGTCGCTATGCTGTTCGATATCATGATCAATCTGTCGTTTCGGATGAACGTTGATTATTATGATAACTTTTCCACATTTTGACTTTTTTTATACCACGTCTGTGGTAAACAGGTATACGGCCTACGGACGTTTGCAATTTCTGGTGCATGCATGCGCGTTGCCGACACTTTGCCCCTTTTTAGGCTGGCGATAACCAACTTAAAGAAAAGTAACTATTATATTAATCGAAATTGATCAACATCACTTCTGGATTCGTCAAGAATCCAATACTATCCCCTTCTCTTTACATCGATATTAGTTACATAACCTGGTCAGCTTTCAGTTTCTTTGGTCATGATGCCACATGCAGTCATCACATGACTCTAGGATTATGGAGAGAAGCTTCTGAAACATGTAGAAGATATATTTCATATAGCCCGCGGCATCGGTCGCGTATAAGTTATTTTTTCATCCTTCGGGGACGGCTCACTTTTTTTGAATGAAAGGTAAAAATGTATGTAAAATTTTGTGGTGATCCGTTTATTAGTTAAGGCTTGAAAGCGTAACAAATAAACAAACCAACTCATATTCGCATTTATAATATCAGTTAGGCTACTTCAGTGGTGTTATTAGAGTTTCTGCTATCAAGACACATGTTGGCATAAATATTGGACTTATCTTTATGTTGCGATAGTACGCCAATAAATGCTTTCTTAAACTAATTTTTAAAATGTTTCATCTATTGCAGCCGATTTTCAGTACCAAGTACTATCTCGCGTGCTCAACAATCTGTGGGTACTATCAGTCACCTGTTTATACCACATTCATATCAGCATACAAACGAAGAGATGCTTCATAAACCAGTACAAAATCCAAGTGCTTTTAACTATAATGAACCTGATCCTTATGATAAATCACCATCCATTCATCCATCACCAGTACGAAATCCGTATGTGAAAGAAAACGCGGAAAATTCATATTTTGATGATTTAGTAAAACCCAATACAGTAGGAGAATATGTTAAATCTGAAAATATAGCAATATATGGAAAAAGCAACCAAGAGGACAACTCAAATAATCCATCCGAGGAATTCATGGGACTCGACGAAAACTTGATAAACTCTATCTTCAGAACGACAACTGAAGACACTACTATAGATTACACAACAGCCACAGGAGATTACGAAACCGTAAGTAGAAACAAGTGTTTTGATTTTAATTATTTTAAAGAATTCATTTTAAAGTTCTGTTTAAATGGTGGACTAGCTGTGCCCCGCGCGGCTTTGCTCGCGTGTACACATTTATAATTTTTGGGCGGAACTTATTACTTTTTCCAAATAAAAATAGCCTAAGTTACTCCTTATAACAAATCTCCCATTCCGGAGGTTACCCGGAACAAACAGACAGACCGAACGACATACAAAAATTTAAAAAATGGATTTTTTGGTATTCATACAATTCAGATACATTAAGTAAATTTAGTAAATAACTGTTATTATTACATTACAAACAGATACTTCAATTTTATTTATTTGTATAAATAATAAACAATTTCGTTAGATTTTGTTGTAAAAGTTTATACTCAAGCTCGTAAACATAAAGTCAAAAATTTACTAAAAATACATCTAAGGTATATTTTTGACTACACTACGTGTTTTACAAGTACTTACTTGTAAAACATAGTGCCTAATATTGATTGAATTCTGAAATAGTAAAGTAACAATATTGTTGAGAACATGTATGATTTTTAGCTTATAAGTAAAATATTACTTAATATTTTTTTTGTAATTTTATTTCAGTCTACCACAGATGAATTACTGCGAATTCCCGCTGCAGCTGTAGCTACCCTATTAGGCAAATAAAAGCTATTATTCTGTCTCTTATTTCTCACAATGTCCTTGACAAATTTTTGTGTCAAGATACAAGTCAAAGAATTTGGCGACATCGTCCAGGTTTCTCATTTCAAATGATAACTGTATCGAACCATCATCATTATACTCTTCATACAAAAGAGTTTCTGCATTTTTAGAGATTTCTTTTTTACCATTTCGTAACATCGGTGCATTAACAATTAAAACTGACCGTCGATGTTTAACCAAATGTTTGAATTTTGTTGTAATATTTTTAAATGTGGTATTACTTCCAGGAGGTACATCTCTGTAATAATAAATAAGATACTTCATTCTACACAGATATTTCAGACATCCATTATCATGAACATAACTTTTAAACTATTTATTATATTCTAGTTTAAAAGTACATAGATTATTTCTATTAGAAAGTGATTGAGTGAGTAATTGAGGTGAGTAATCCTTCACAAGAAAGACCAACAATCTGGTATGGTTTTGAATAAGATTGCAGCGGTAGAGAGGCCAGCATTTAAGAGTAGAAGTTCTATAGCTTACAGAAGGAGACAAAGAGAATGAGATAGAGTTATAGTTTCTAGCTTTTGTAGATTGGTTCCTACTAGAAGTTTTTGTTTTTGGTATGTTTTACATTATACTTACATTTGTGTCCGTAAATTTATTGGTTTCCCATCGCTGAAGTTGGTTTCGGCGATACCACTGACTGTGCTATTTTTGCTGACAGTTTTAGTTCTAAAATAAACATATACATTATGTTAGCTTACAATATATCTGTAACTAAAATGTATGTGTATTAATATTAACGCTGACAATAAAACAGTTCAAACACGCCGTAGATGCCTACTTATTTAGTGACTTCTTTGAAGTCATGATATTGACTCTATCAGATAATGCAGTTCTCTATAATATTTTTTGTTGATACCAGATTTATTTCATGGCTTTTTGCTATAATTTAAATACATTTATTTTGCTGTCAGGGCTTAGCACAAAATAAAAGAGTCTTTAGAAGGGGTCCACTATTCCACCAAATTCTATTGTTTTGAACATGAAAGCTTTGCTGAGTAAGGCAGAGAGCTGAAACATTGTACAGTAGGTACTTTTAAGTTCCAATAGAAATGCGGTGTGTCATATAGTTTTACATGACACACCGCATTTCTTTTCTCGTCGGGTTAGTTTCAGTGTGATATTGCATAAAGAAGAACTGAATTACTTTTAAAAAAATTTAAACGAAACACTAAAAAGAGGAACCAAGTACTATGATAATAATGTATAATTAAGTGTTAGCAATGTCGAATGCATCATGTAAAGTTTTCTGTATTCACGCTCGCTTTTCTAAGGTTATAAAATATAGATACTTGAATGCAAATATAACTTGAATATTAAAACGCAATGTAGACGAGGTCAAACTAATTGTTAATCATATATGTTTAAGGAGGGACTCAAAACGTTAATGGGAATTTAAATCGGCATGGCATTAACTGAAAAACTGATATTCCTTAATAATCAATTTTCAGAGAAATTTTAATGTGAAATCAAGCACTTTTAATGTTTATGGCTGTTATTTGGCAACCGAAATAAATAAGGATAATTTTCCATTTACATATGATTTGCTCAATAAACTTCCTATAATTCATTTATTAGTAGAAACAACTTCAAGTATTACATGTTATCGTGTAAACTCAATTCTTATTGTGTTCCCATTTCAGTAATCATCTTCATCTTATGTTTTTTAATCTCATAAAAATAAAGTATTAGTATTAAGTGAAAAGTATTAGTTTAAGTAGACTCTGGCTAAGTTTGAAACTCGCAGACATATTTCTATTTATCTAGCATATGTGGAAATATAGAAACATTAACCCAAAGTGCATTTAATTAAAACGAGTTATTGTTATTCTTATTTAATCTCGTTTCTTGTGTACATTATATGCTATTGCAGCATATCACATCAATACCAAATATCTACTGAGTAAATAAATGTTTTAATTTAACTTTATTTATTTGGTACTTTTTAATAATTAAATAGGCACTTCAAAAATTTTCAATTTCCTTTACATAAGTGTTTTTTAAATACAATATTCCAAATTCAACAAAAATAAACTTTTATTTAAGTAGGTGTTTGATTTTAAGTTTAACTTAATCTAGTGAAACTTGACTTGTTATGTAACTACTTTATATTGTTTATGCTATGGTTTATTTTGTTATTTCTAGATTTATTTTTTACATTTGACATTTTTAAATAAATTCTAACTTGAATTATTACAAATTAAAATTGTTGAAGACTGAATATAAAATTATAGTCAGTTTTTTTAATGTGTTAATGAAAGCGGACCCTTTTCTTAATAACTTTTTTGTGTGTATCTATTTTCTAAAAATTGCTCTTCTATTCCTTGGAAACATTACTTTTTTCTTGAGGATTTAGACGATTCAGATGTACCTTACATATGGATAATTGTAAAATTTCAGGATGTCCATCGTTACTATGTTTTATTAATTAATTTAAAAATTATTATTATAATAGGAAGGATAGCTAGTGCCCGCGACTTTGTTCATGTGGACTTAAGTTTTCGGTAGAGTAATTCGTTTGCAGTATAAACTTTCCGAATGACGTGTTCTCTGAAGTCCACAGTCGTTCCGCATCTACTTCGCTTGAAAATACCGTTGTTTACAATACGTATAATAGGATCCAACCTCATTGTATAAAAGTGATTTAGGATATGTATCTGTTTCACATAGTTGAAAGAAAAGAGCAGAGTGGTTCATCTTGGATTTTCTAAACGTTCCGTCTTAGTATAAATGTTGACAATGCCGATGCGACCAGACTAAAACCTCGTAATTTCTCATATTCCTATTTACATTATTATATGTTTTAGGGATTCGACGCTGTTTGGATATTGATATTCATATCATCTTGATATTTACATCACCCAGTATAATGGTGGTGAATAGGGTTTCAGCAGAGCAACGACTTTCTTGCATACAGGAAGAATTCCTGTTCTAAGCACCGCATGGTGAACTATATCTAATAACTCTTTACCTGTAGTCAGCAAAATCAGCACTTATGATTGTATCGATATCATCAGGCTCAAAGTTTTCCTCCAACCACATTAGTATGTATGAGCATGCGGGAGGCCCCGGTTTGTCACTAAAAGCTGTACATATTACGTAGACATAAACCGAAAACTTTTTATTTAGTGATTATGTCAATTGTTTTACCACTTACACCGAAGCCTGCCGCTAATTCTGATGTGCTTTACGTTTGCGATGGATCCGCTTCTACAATCCTTTTTAATTCTTTATTGTCAACTAGGGTTTCCGGCCGTCCACGAGGTTTGTTCTGTAGGTTAAATATTCCAGAACGAAAACGTTGGAACCAAAAGCTTACCGCATTTGCTTTTACAGAGGCTTCCCCATACGCATAATTAATCCTTCGAGCTATTTTGGTAGCATTAGTACCACGGCAGAACTCGTATTCATTAATAACGCGATATTTTAAATTTTCCATTTTATGAACAAAACGATCACGAATCAAATGGTGAGAAGATAAACGAATCCCTATATTTTAACCTTAAATACACAAGCCTAAATGTGAAATTAATTTGAATTTGGAATTCCTACCAAATGCCAGATATTTTAGTGGCCAGTTCGACAATTGATGAAACAAAACATCAATTTCGTATGTAAAGACCTAATAATAACTTTTAAGGATAAGTAGTAACAGAACGTAATTTACTAAATATGTACAATAACAGCAAAATAACTTATTACTCAACTCGAAAGATCACGGTGCGGCTCGTGACGTGCTTTAAATAGGCTTGGCCACGCCTAAGCAACCTGCGTTAAACCAATAAGCAGAACCGTATTTAATGAGCTCGCCCATATTGATTGAGCTTAACTTACATTTGTAATAATATCTATTTATCCGAAAGCTACCCATTTTTTACTGTGCTCGTATAAACTTCCAATCATTGCTTTTGGGATTATGCTTAACGAAAGTGTCAGCCAAAACAACTGAATTGATTGATTTGAGTTTTTCCTTGCTTTATAGGTTAAACACTAAGCGTGTAAGTTACAAAAGCGTGCTTTTTAGTTTTTTAAACTAATATTATTATTTTTTAAATATTAAGTAATTTCTCTCCTGTATCAGCAAGAATAATGAATACAATTGTTTAGCCAAGTTTTTTATTTGTTTAGAATTAGTAGGTATACAGAGCATAATAACAGGTAATATACTACCTTTGCTTCGAAGGGTCTCATACCATCGCGATAAATCACCTCACAGCAGCAGGTACGCTTATCAGCTATGGAGGCACCGCACACGGCACCTCTTTGTTGTCAAGTTTATTTCCGGGAGTTACCCCTTTTAGTTAGAATTCGACTAATAAATCGAACAATAAGCATTGAACAATTGTAAATCTTCATGGTTCGACTAATGAATTGAACAATAAGCACCTATAAGTTATAAGTTCCCGTTGTTCGACTAATGAATCGAACAATAAGCACTGACAAATTGTAAGTTCCCGTGGTTCGACTAATGAATCCAAAAATAAGCACTGAAAAATCGTAAGTTCTCGTGTTTCGAGTAATTAATCGTGTGTATTTAAAAATCTTCGTCGTGCAATCGATCGAACTGTGTTGACGGAAGGACAATTTCGATGATCGGTGAGTGAGTCAGTGAAAAATTTGGTACACACAAACAGGAACTTTGACTTGCAATAACATTCTTAAAGTACAGATTCCAAATGAATGTTATTTTGGAATATACCCATTATGCCCTCTTAATCCAGGTTGAAAATATCCTGAATGGCTTCAAAAAAAAGAACGGTATGGCTATGCTATTATATTTTATTTTACTCTACTTGGCCGGGGCAGTGCCATGCCCCGAGATGTCTAAGTATGTAAAAGTTTATCTATCTTCCCATCTCTTTAAACTATAGAGTGGAAAATGTTTAAAAATAATTATGATGGCAGGATCTTAAAAAACACTACACTTTATACTACTACGGTTTAGGGCAGAGGTCTCCAAACTACGGCCTGCGGGCCAAATCTGGACTGCCAGTCTCATCAATCCGACCCGCGACAGCTAATGGCTGATTGCTAAAATTGATGCCGTCATATGTTGAATAAAAAAACGCAGATTGATAATAAATCGGTTTTATTTACGCGTTATTTACTTAATTATGAATGATACAATGTAATACTAATGCTTTTGAACAACCATCATTTTCTACAGCATTTGATATACCAGTGCAACCACGTCTTCATTTATGGCACCGTCAGTTATAATAGATTTTAAGTTCTTTTATCGAAGGTTCTTTTTGTTAATGGTATTTTCAACTCCCCTAAAATATATCTGTCCCAGTAATACTATCAATATCAAGAAGTTTTTCACACACTTTATAGCTTTTATCTGAAACATCCGTTGACTCATACAAAGCGGTAGAAAACCACTCAAAATGACCATTTTTGTCAGAAAGCTGAGATGATATATTTTCTGTGATGTCGTCTACCCTCCGAGCCACGGTGTTTGCTGATAAACTGACAGTTTTAAATAAATTTACCTTTTCGGGACACATTTCTTTGGCGACTGCACTTACACATTCTTCGATAAGTTCTCCATCGGTGAACAGTTTTCCACGTTTTGGGATTTCAAAAGCAACGCGAAAGCTGGCACGAGTTGCAGCCTCCTGTTCAGCATTGACTTTCGTAAATAAAGATTGTTGCGATTTTATGCAACGCTTCAAATTTCTCATTCCGCATACTTCCTTCATATTTTGCGTAATTTTGTAAATGTTTCGTTTCATAAAAAAGCCTTTTGATATTATATTCTTTGAACGTTTTGCATTCACTGTCTATTTTACGCTTTTTTTCCATATTAATAAGTCATTCATAATACAAAAAGTCAAATCAAAACACTGTTAAGTACTGGCGTTGGACGTTTTGAAGATATCTTTTAATTAAACGGGCTTACAGACTACTTTATTTCACAACAGACATTCGCTCCGATCGCCTTCCCTAGGCAGAATAACTTACTGTGGTGCCGCTAGCCTATCTATACTCCAATTACTGCCATCTCGAAGTGAGTAGTAGTTTACCAGAACTTTCTTGAACCAACGACATTATTCACGAATGTTTAATACTACTAACGCCACCTGTTAGTAGTTAGCCGCTAATTCTTAACGGGTAAAGTTAGAAACTACCACTACTCACCATGAGATGTAGTTACGTATGCGTCACAATACTCAATGGTATTTGAAATAGCTAATTTTAGCAAGCGTATGCTTGCGTGTTCGGTGACAAATTTAGCTAGAAATTACAGACAATGGCGGAAAAATTAAAACAGTTTTGGGATTTGGAACTTATTTGTGTTATCAGTACGGCCCTAAGGTTTAAAAGTTTGGAGATGGTTTAGGTTGGTTTAGGGCCCCCTAGTTTAGGGCATCGGGCAATTGAGTGGTTATGGGTTTGAACCTCTCCCTGTACCGATTTTAACCCACTCCTAATATCATCACTACTAGCAAAGTACTATGTTTTCCACTAGTGCGGTTCATGGGACAGGAAATAGGGTGATGGTATTGTCAGTTAGCAATATATATAGGCACCGGTACCTACCCACTCTAAGATGAACCCTGAACCCTGTGCCTATAACATATCTACTAAGTTAGTTTGAAAATTAAGCAGTGCATCCTATCATTATGATTATGATTATTACTTATTGTCTATCCCCATCAATCATTATTGAAATTCTTTGTAGGTACGTAGCAATTGATGAACAGCATTATTATTGTTACGCAAGCCTAAATCGACACGCGGGCCCCATCTTGTCACGAGTATCGTGAACTAAATGGAGACGCATGGCGCTATCTTTTAACAAGTAACGGAACTAATAGTCTATCAATAAGAATGTTCTACTGATTTCTAGAAGTTCGAACAGCAGTCGAATCAAGTAGATAGTACGAGATGTTTCAGGAAAAAAATACCCGAGCTATTTCAGAGAAGCGTTTGATACACAAACTAAAAAACAAAACTGGTACGTTTAAACTAAGATTTGTATGTAATAGAAAATATATATCTAAATTTAAATAAATATAAAGGTTTCATTAATTATGACCATACTCACGTATTGCCTTTCGTGGTTGTGTCACAGTGTATTATCGCTATAACGATACATATCTGCAAAAATACAACCAAAATCAAATACTAAATACGACATAAATGTATAATTCTAATAAAAATAATACTCACATACACACTCTTGGCAACATTCATTTCAAATGAAATAATTAATAGTTTAAAGAAACTAAAAAACACGTACTTTTATCATTAATGCGTAGTTTTTAATTCCCAGTTTATAACTTGATCTGGTTAGTCAATCAGTAGATTCAATGATGCGGATCGAACAAATTACAAATACATAAACAGTTATTGATAGATTCGACTGTAGAACGAAAACCTATTTTATCACTAGTCCTGCGGCACAAGATTTGCACCTGGTTTTGATCCACGGTTACACCTACGTATGATTGGCTGATATTTGTCAATCCGGCAAAATTGTTACTGGATTTATACATTTTAGGCGGGTGAATGATACATACATCGTTGCCTACTTCTACGTCCTACTCTATATAGGAAAGTAAGTACCAAAACTATGCCGGTATACGAAATCAGTCTGTTTACATGTAATGAGCCATTGTACAGACAACCCTTACTAGCAATGACGAAGATCTAGTAGGCGTGTCAGTTTGAAATCTATATCAGATTACTACCCACCGAACCGGCCATTCAACGAATCGTATAGTTTTATAATTGTAAAGTACCTACCGCCACAGGGAATTTAGAGTTTCCTCTGTATATGTGTGTACACAAATAGGTTGGCTAGCCATAAAAAATATAATATTAAAATTTGGGTTATCAGATAAAACTACGAATTACAATAACCAATAAATTGGGGTATTCCTGTTTGAAATCAGTTGCTTATATTGATTATAAAAAGTAATCGATGCTGTCTTAGTAACCAAATACTATTTTCTGCAATCTATTCACGACAAGCTCTGTAATTGTTGCATTCAGAAACACAATTAATAGTAATTGATCTATTGTTTTTTCAAAATTAATTTTCCGGATAATTATAACATTTCTGCATTGTGAACAGCTTTGCTTGATTAGTTCAAAATAACATTGGAAAATAATAACAAACATAATTAAAAAGGAATCAAAACCTATTTGTCTAATAAAAGGTTTTTATAACAAGAACATGCATGGAGCAGATGTTATTTTTTACATTTACTCGTTATAATAACTATTGCGTCATAAGGAAAATCTGTAAACAATCTAAGTAGGTAAATAGTTATCATAATATTTAGATACGAATAACGCCAAGCTATAAAAAAACATATTAGAAACCCATCTTATGAATTAAAACTTAGTTTATTAAATTTACTAAACTACTGTATTAAAATATTACTAAGCTATTATGTAGCCTACTACGGCTTTTAATTCGGACGCTATAAAAGTGTAAGCCAAAACAATATTTTTTTTATGGGTTGACCCATTCTTTTATTTTCATTTATTTTTATGAAAACTCCCTGTAGTCCAAGTATTGATTACAAAAATAGTTCTGATAAAAAAACAAACAGAGCCTCCTAGCATACCATAGGCCTTTTGTTTGTTTTTGTTTAAGTTTTAGAACTTTATACTCGATCTATAGTAGCATAAAAATGTGATACCTACCTTACATAAAAAGGAAAAAAACAGTCTGGTTTATGTATAGTCTGTTCGCCGAGGGTTGATAAAAACAATTAGGGTTACTTAACTCATTCCAAATTGCCCTAAGTATTTATTACCGATAAATAATAAAAAAATAAAGGGAAAATTGTTTGTAGATTGTTGGTATTGAGTAGCCTGTAATGTGTGTCACTGCTGGCTAAAGGCCTCCCCTCCACTATTATGCCATTCATCACGGTCCTAAGACCGTGCTGAATGGCATGATAGTGAAGGGATATAAAATATCCATAGAGGATATAAAAAAAATATATACAACAACATATTTATTAGATGTGTAATTCGGGACTTAATAGCTAAAATATTTAAAAGGTACAATACCTCTTGGTTACCGGACACGTGACCACGATCGGTGCAATTCGATCGAAACGTCGGGAAAGCTTAAAAACAATTAACAACATATTTAATTTTATTAATTATAACATTTATAATAAATATATTATCGGATGAAAAACACGAAAGTGAAACATGAAGAACATGTCTTCATCTCCCAGCGAGGTTTCAGCATTTACATTTTGCATGGCCTCCACTGACAATCTTTTTACTTCTGGCAATTTAAAAGTTTATTGTTGCGTGCGACATGCCCTTTTATATCAGCTCATATTAATTCATCTCGAAGTCGAGAGTACGTGTACCTTGGGCAGACTTTGCAACTGGGTAAGAACAACTTCAAAAGGGAAGTCAATAGAAGGATTCAGTTGAGACCTGTAGCATCCATACACACCACAGTTCCTCAAAACTGGCCAACCTGTAATAACTTACGGTACCGAGACGTGGACTCGCACGGTGAAGTTGGTCCAGAAGCTCAAGATCACTCAGCGAGCTATTCCAGAGTTTCCAATCCAGTTTTGGACATCCAGCATACTTTTGTAAATACAATTATCTGCCAAATGTTCACCTATTGTGAAAAGATACTGCATTGAAATGGACATCCAGAGCTTTATAAATGTCAATTTTTTAAACTGACAAATAAATTTACAACCCATTCGTGCATGGTGTGGTGAGCCATCACCAAGAACCTTTGCAAACACCCATGTAGTAAATAATATTTAAAATATAAGTATAAAATATTGACGGTATCCCTTAAATACTTTAATCATATGTTAATCTGCCGTTATGACTTCATTGTAAATTACATATTTTTGAGAAACAAGCTAAACCTGTTTTAATTCATGATTCTGAGCATAAAATGCTCCTAGACTTATAATAATTATAGAATCTCTGTAACAATCTTATTAATGTACAGATAGGTACTATTGATTAAATGCCGGCAACATACGGTCAAAGAAAACCAATTACTTTTTACTGCCAATATTTTAGTAGTAGCTTTTATATTCAAAATAAAACCGCTGTTCGCTCAACATTAGACGTCTCGTTTTTCAAACGGGACATGCAAAATTTCTGAATAACACATTCAAACAAACAACAAACGATTCAGTTTTATAATATCTGTATCGATACAAAACGTTTGACTAAACAAAAATGACTGCAGTCCTGGACTCGTGAGTCTAAACTAAAACTGTAACTGTACTTAAAAACTAGAACTGTATTACTGTGGTTATTGTTGGGAAATTATTCTTTTCCACTATTACAACATGGGACTAAAAATGTATCAGACGAAATATGAGCTTAACAAAATTCTATTTACCGGTGTGGACGCAGGAGATATACAAGGGCGAAAAATCTATTACAATTACATAGATTTTTAGGATAGGTACATACAATGTACATAAAAATAGAAGGGTACTTTTCACTAACTTTGGTAAAAGAATCATGTGCATATAATAATCGTTTAATCTCCTATGAGGCTTTTATGAATAATAATTGCGAAGTATTTGTATAGACAAGGACGTTCATAATTTAGTATTTTATGAGTTTGTTAGTATTTCACGGTGGTCAATTATTCACCTGTTAAATAATGAATCCATACGCTTGAACAATAGTAGTTTAGTCTTTTGTCTTTCGTAAGCATTTGTTGGAAACACTCATATTGTTTGTGAATACTTTTAAATTTCCAAACCAGTGATCTAATATGTATCAATCTAATAAGTGTTCATTTTCATCATCAATCAAGAGAGAGAGTAAATATCAAATACGAGTAATATCTTTTCTTGACATCTGAAAATGTTATAATGGTTTTGTTTCCTAAAGAGTTATAACAATTACGGAAAGAGTCGCGCTTAATTTTTTTGTTTGTTTCTTTCTTGTTATATTTATGATGATTTCACTCTGCTCAATCAGAATATATTAATGATCCTGGACCTTCGAGCTTAGTTATTGTCTCGTATCTATGAGTTCTACCTTTTTTTTTAAATAATCGCGCAACAGTTGTTGCTCTTTTATCAGATCCTTGGATCCAGTATCCATAGTCCAGTCGTATATGAATATTTTAGGCACTAATAACAATTATTGGTGGGATTCAACGACAAAGATACTAAATTGGGATCAATGACTGTGATTAAATGGAAAATTATGGTGTAGATAAAATGGTTGTCTAATGTAACGCCTTAGTAATTTACAAAGGCAACTCGCAAAACAACTACATACTCATCTTGAACCATGAGTTTTACAAAATGTTATTTCTGTGTAATATGAGCACGTGATCGGAGATTACCCAACGTATACATTTTGAGAATATATAATACAGAAGGATTTCTAAAACTGTTGCATTAAAACAGATATTCTTAATTTGTCTGTCTTTAGTAGTCCGGAGACTACAATTCAGAGCAAGTTTAATATTATTTCCGAGGTATAAAAATCTGCTTTATATTAACAACAGGCAAGTTTTTATCTGCAACTTTAATAAACACTAAGGCCCTGGCCATAGGGGAAGCCTGTCACCCGGATATTACAGGGACAGGGAATGCTGTGAGCTCCTTTCTCTCAGTCTCTAGAAAACGGAAGAGTATTGCCCCTTGTCCAAATGGATGGGATCGCCAGAAATAGTATCAAGGACCTATTGGGGTGGGGGAATTAATCTTAGCGTTCTGTGTGTACGCCTCTGACAGTAATGGATCCGATGTCGGAGACTTCGCCTTCGCCTCAGTAAGGTGGTACCTATGGGTTTGTAAAAATAGAGCTTGCTTATTTTAAATAAATTATTTTCTATACAAGCTAGTTTATTGTTCGGATTTTTAAGTTTTTGAGGTCTGTGCTAATAAAATAACGTTGAATAGTTTTTTTGTTTGTTTGTTTAAACGCACTAATCTCTAGAAATTTCAGTCAGATTTGAATCATTATTTTGTATTGGATAGGGTATTCATTGAGGAAGGCTATGTAACATCACGCTACGCAAGCGGAACAGTGACGATAAACGCAAGTGAAACAGCGGAGTACAGCTATATTGGATATTTTTGATTACAGATGACATAACACATTTAATTTAATGCCGTTTTACGTTTCATATAATATTTCATTTTATATTCCCAGAGACTGTTCGGCTTAAAGTCGCCAATAGCCGTCAAATACTATAAAATGGAAGTTGGTAAGAGACAGAGATAGAAAAGGTATTTGTCAATATTTAAATAACAAGTAGGCATACGACTCCAAAATGTACGATGATCTAAAAGTGTACTGAACTCTAAGTATATAATGGGTACTCATATTGTGAATTGTATGAGTGATGAGACCGACGTGCCTAGCTCACTTAGCAGTAACATCCGCCTGCCAAACAAGTATTTGCGATAATTGGAATGCTCAACGTAATTAATAACATCAGTAGAAATACCCGAATCAGTTCCGTCTTACAAATTTATTGCTACATTTTATCAACACAAACGAAAACAAGACCATACTAGCCAAAAATTAAATTATGTTTATTTAATTAACCACACGCGTTTTATAGAATACTAGCACTGGCTTCGCACGGATACAAATTATACATTAAAACCTTCCTCATGAACCATTATTTCTATTAGTGAAAACCGCATGAACATCCGTTCAGTAGTTTTTCACTTTATCGCGAACAGACAGACAGACAGACGCGGCGGGGGACTTTGTTTTATAATATGTAGTGATCTATCAAGTAGGATAATATTTTTTATATAAAATACTACTTAATAGTATAAACTATTAAGATTATTTATTTTTGATCTTAATTACAGTATAGCAAAACGGCGTGTTACGCGACATATGTATTTATAATAGATAACAAATAAAATATAGCGTTAATATTTATAAATAATAAAAAAGTGTATTTTCTAATAATTATTGACCTAAACTTTAGAAATTATCTTGATCCCCAATCAAGGTAGGGCATATATTTTTAAAGTACAAATTGTCATTAGGCAATCTATTTCCAACGTCCATTCGCAACAAAAAAAAAAGAGGCAGTCATGGGACTGCCGACAGAAGTACAAACTTAAACGATACGACGAACTTAAAACGTCACATTATTCTCCTACTCACTCACTCCCCACTCTTCCCACTCTCCCTCCCTCCCTCCCCCTCTCCCACTCTTCCACTATCCCACTCTCCCCACTCTTCCTCCCTGGATTAACTACTCCCACTTACCCCACTCTCCCCAATCTCCCCACTCGCCCCACTCTCCACACTAGCTCCATTGCCACTCGCCCCACTCTCCCCACTCGCCCCACTCTCCCCACTCGCCCCACTCTCCCCACTCGCCCCACTCGCCTAACTCTCCCACTCTCCCTCCCTAGATTCTCTACTCCCACTCTCCCCACTCACCCCACTGGCCAAACTCGCCAGACTCACCCCCACACTCCCCACTCTCCCATTCTCCCTCTCTAAATTCCCTACTCCCACTTGCCCTACTCTTCCCACACGCCCCACTCTCCCCACTCGCCCCACTCACCCCACTCGCCCCATGCGCCCCACTCTCCCCACTCGACCCACTCTCCCACTCTCCCTCCCTAAATTCTCTACTACCAGTCTCCCCACTCGCCCCTCTTGCCCCACTCCCCGCACTCTCCCCAGTCGCCCCACTTGCCTCATTCGCCCCACTCGCCCCACTCTCCCTACTCGCCCCACTCTCTCTCCCTAGATTCTCTACTCTCACTCTCCCCTCTCGCCCCACTTGCCCCCACACTCCCCACTCTCCCTCTCTAAATTCCCTACTTCCACTCGCCCTAATCTTCCCACTCGCGCCACTCGCCCCACTCTCCCACTCTCCCTCTCTAAATTTCCTACTCCCACTTGCCCTACTCTTCCCACTCGTCCCACTCTCCCCACTCTTCCACTCTCCCTCCCTAGATTATCTACTTGCACTCTCCACACTCGCCTCACTCTCCCTCCCTAAATTCCCTACTTCCACTCGCCCTACTCTTCCCACTCGCGCCACTCTTCCCACTCGCCCCACTTGCCCCACTCTCCCTCCACCCCTTCCGACCTCCCTCCCTCTCCCTGTCTCTCTGACGCTGTACTTGTAAATATAAGAAACTCACCTCCGTCTTAAGAATTTTCGATCTCGTCATAAAAATATATATATTTTTTTTAATACATTACAGTCGGACAGATTTTCCATACATTTTCGATCAAGGTCCACGTGACCCTGAAATCTGACGCTAGTTTAACATTTTTTACCCATCTTAAAAAGTGCCCAGCGCCGCTAAAGAAGTTTTCACTTCAAAAATTAACAACGCTAATCGCTGCAATTCTCGGGGGAACGATAACAGAGTCTGTAGTCTGTACTACAAAACTGAAACAACGTACGGTACTATCGTTCATTTTGATATTCATCAACTTTTAAAACAGAGTATCAAATTAGAAAGATAGATAACATTTTATTTGTACACCATTGTTTTACTCGATTAAATTATATTATTTATACATAATACATGCACAAGGAAGCGAGTGGAATATAATACGCAATGACTTCCCTGGGAAGCTATATTTTTCTTTTGTTTGTCTAGTTGAACTCTAGTCTAGTTAGTGCTTTATATTATAATTTATTATTACAAAGTTTCGAGTTTTCGAGTTTTAGATTGACTTATTACTCATACATGATTTGAGCACGGACTGAAAATGCTGTGGCGTCACCTTATATACCTTTATATATCACCATGTTATATATCTTTATCTATGCTGGTTCCCCAAAACAAGTGATTCAGCGCTTTACTGTATTATGTATATTTTTCATTAGCACAGGCATTTAGTTCAGGCAATCAAAATTAAGAAAAGAACATAATAATTATATTAGGTACATATGGTGATTTTTTTAATTTTGAAGGGACCGCAGACTATTTGAGTATTTGATGCTAATTTCAACTTGATACCTCCACGTGCTCATAAACAAGGGCCATGACAGACAGACAAACAACGAAGTGATCCTATAAATACTTTGTTCCTTTTGAGGAACGGAACCCTAATAAGATCTACCAAAACAAGATGCCTGTATTTTCACAGTTTCTTCAGTTAAATTGGTGGATATGATGACTGATGGTAAAAATGTCTACTAACGGCAGAACCTAACATTTACGAG
The DNA here is from genome assembly GCA_963859945.1 of Euplagia quadripunctaria. Taxonomy (NCBI): domain Eukaryota; kingdom Metazoa; phylum Arthropoda; class Insecta; order Lepidoptera; family Erebidae; genus Euplagia; species Euplagia quadripunctaria. Next base: position 13,492,883 of record OY982562.1, on the reverse strand, counting down.
GTTAGCAACATTTATCGGTCAAGGAATGTTTCTAATAGAAATTCTAATAGAAAAACACGAAAATATAACGCTAACTTATTTTAAATGGTATTTTAAAACTATTGAAATAAACATGTATTGCATGTATGCATGACCGGTGTGAAGCTTGAAATAAATATTTTAAGTATATAAAATTTAACGATCTTTTATGTATTGTATACAATAGTAGCAGGTGTGTTTAACTATTAACGTTCAAAGACAACCTTAGGATTTTGAATGACTGATTTGAGATGTTGTCATTTTATGATGAACAATTTTGTTGTATAAATATGTACCTCAATAAAGCTATTTTTAAATCTTATACTAAATTTATTAGCACTTAGGTAGATACACTCATTATTGCAAAAAAATGCATTTTCTTGTTATATTAATGAAACACTAACAGAACTTTGCACTGTTTAAGTTAATTCCTTTTTGAATGACTTCATAAAATGTGGTTTGTGTGACTTCATTTTTGTATGTTACGCGATATGTTCTTCAGTTATGAAGAGATTTTACTAAAACATGTTTGGAAATATAAGATATTTAATTTCCAGACGATAAAAAAACGAAAAATATTTCAACGCCGAGGTAGGGGCAAAACAGCTAATGTAATGTAGTTTTAAATGGCATGATTTAGACACATTGAAGTATAGACTCATCACTTGTTACTCGTCCAACCAAGGAAAGAGATCTACATACCCCTTTTTGTCATTATGTACTTTACTACCGCCAACACTGTACAGTTAGGTCACATAATATTACTCGTATCTTTATAATAAAATTAAATTTCTCATTTCTCCTCAGATAAACAGGAAAAACCGAACGTCCAACTCTCACCTCATTTCCCTTATTTTGTATTTGGCACACGAGTGATAAAATATTATAATGTTTCCAGGGAAAGTATACTTACTTGAACTTACTTGGCTTCATTTGAATACATAACTTATCTTTCTTTATCGTCTTCGAGTTTTTGTCCATTGTTACTTCAGTTTGTGTTGCTACGGATATTATTTCTCTGAATCTGACGATTTATTTTCTAGTAATTTTTTTGCTGATTTGTTTAACTTTATTGCTTTGCGTCTAGATAATTCTGTGATATTTCTTTCGTATCGAACGAGTGTTCCGAGTCTGGGTGTACTTCGTGGCTACAAATTTTACTTTTGAAATGTACTTTTTTATGGGATAGGGGGCAAACGAGCAGACGGTGACCCGTCTGCTCGTAGTGCCCCTAATGGCGAGTGACTATACCGCCGCCCATGCATATACTTAATATGCGAGTGCAATATCACTTACCAAAATAATTTAAAACAAATGTAATTATAAAGTGAACATAGAATGTATATAACACACAATGTATTGGTTGATTGTAAATATAAATGAAAAAGAACACAACATCTGCTAAAGTATTTTTAGATTTTAATGATACTTTTGCGTGTTGTCCACACACGCAAATGCTGCAATTGTAACGAAGGTATGTGGATGGAACTTAAATAAGCAATTATCAGTACTTATATTGCTAAATAGGATGAAAGTTTAATTTTTTTCTGTGTGGTCAGATGACTTGCGGATCGTCCTAAATGCAACGATCAAATATTCTAGACACCGGCCGTGTGCAATGAGAGAGATGAGACATACTCATAGATCCCAGATCTGTATAAGTGTATGCTCCCAATCCTCAGGCGAATGATAGTAAAATTCTATGAGCCTGATAAAATGTATCCTAAATGTAAGCATTACTGGCCTTGTTATATGTATATTATTATCTGTCTTCATTATCTTACTATTATAAAGGTGAAAGTTTGTGACGATGTATGGATGTATTGGAGTTTATTACTCTTTCACGCAAAAACGGCTAAACGGATCTAGATGAAATTTGGCACGGAGATATATTATAGTTTGGAATATCACATAGGCTACTTTTTATACCGGAAAATTTACTGTTCGAGTGGGATAGATTTCACCAAAATCTCCACGTGAACGAATTCGGGGGCAACAACTAGTACTATATTATGAATATACTAATTATGAATCGTTTAAATTTGGTAAAAGTCAAATACGAAATGGTCTGATGATGGAATGGAAATGGTGGAATGATGTTATATGAACACAGTTCGTATAACATCGTCAGACCATTTTTACAAGGCTTGTCTCAATATTTTTTTTTTCATTTTATCTGTCAATGAATGCTAAATAATTTGTTTGTAATGTGAATCATAATTACCATTATATACACTATATAGCTTGTAGATCCTGTACCTTGTCAGCTGACGTATTGTTTAAGATTTTCATTAGATTAACAACACACGTCTTACGTTTACCGGATGGCATCATCAACATGATAAGCGCTACATTTCCATGAGAATACATTATACTAATTAAATTTACTTGTACAATTTAAATAAAAGTTTCAAATGGGTTTGTGTACCTCTAATTTATGTTTTTTGGGATTTCCGCTTATGAAAATATAATGAATTTGTACATGGCGGCGATATACATAATAACATGTAGTAATAAAAAAGTTGCATCTGTCACAGACAACATAATACTACATCTGTGAAAGATCTACTAAATAGCCGTATTGGCCGTATTTAAAGAAGTTTGTTTGGAAGATATATAGTTCTTGATAAGGTCGCACATGAAATATATAAAAATCTGATCCTGTACTTTTGTTTTCTTTTTGTGTTTAATAAAGAGTGTTTACTTACTATAAATAGCGTATTTATTTTATGCCAATGTTTAAGTACCAATATTAATACGTTCAATAAGCACATTTGATTACACGAATGACTAATCTCTGACAGGTAGGTATCTGAATAGAGACCGATTTATGTGTCATACATATTATCTATGTTTTGCCTGAGAATAAGAAAACGTACATAATACTTTTGTTCAGAAATAGGTCTGTTGGTTTTACTTTAACTTTTTACATTCCATCTACGTTTAATACTTTGTATATATTATGGGTACCACAAAGATAAAGTCCAGTTAACTATTGGTTCAATAAAGATAAGTATACGATAAACGTTCTATAACTGTCACTGCGTTTCTAAAAACACATTGAACCATTCAATAACTATGTGCCCGGTAAGCAGCTGCATTAGGTGCCGCTAGATGGGTCTGTTCAAGTCCAAGAGTCTAAAATTGATTTTATTATTTTAATTATACATAAACAATAGATTTAATTATATAAGTTGGTTCGGTCGGTCAATCGGTTAAGGTAGGTTTTCTTTTTTACATTGGTCCATGCATGAGACGTAAACTTAGCCTAGTGTACTAGTGTGTAGTCTGAAACCGTACAAGGCTTCGATTAAAATTTCATTATCTCCTAAAGTTCAAACTGGAAAATCTTTTTCTTTAAAGTTCTCTCTTTTCTGAAGGAAATTCCATTGTTAAAGAATTGAAGCTTATTATTTATTTTTTTAGTTACATAGTCTATTTACCTAGACACACTATAAATCACTACCAGAGTTTGGCAGCAACCAAATAAAGGAATGCTCAGAAGTTTCGAAGTGTGACTAAACCTTTGGTAATAAAAAGAATGACACATCTAAAATAATGTATAACGTGTTACCGAATACGGTAAAATGTGACGTAGATTTTGTAAATAGTTCAGCCTGGCTCTATTGGAATAGGTGTGTTGCGGTTTTTACAAATGGCAATAAAATATACAAATTCGTTTTAAAGGATCACTGAGCCATTTTCAAATTACTGGAATATCATGATACAGGCTTATATAAGCTTTTCGAAAACAAATGTTTCAACAAAACTTAATTTATTTTACTCCTTTCATTATATGTTTTAAATAAAAGCTTATTATTAAAAAGGTTTTTTTTTAATTTATTTTTAACCCCCGACGCAAAAACGAGGGGTGTTATAAGTTTAACGAGTGTATCTGTATCACTATCTGTGGTACCATGGTTCCTAAACGGATCTACCGATTTTGATTTAGTTATTTGTTTTTAAGATTACTTAATCGAGAATGTTCTTAACTTTAATTCAAGAAAATCTTTTCAGCCGTTTCCAGATCACAGTTCTTTTTTAGTAACTTTTTCTGGTTTGCCCGATTTGAAATTTAGTATCCTGTAACTTTAATGATACTACAATAACATGGTTCCCTTGACCTGATGCTGTTACATTATGTGGAATCAGCAGAATGCCCAACTCCTCACCAACCTATAGTGTATCGTGTTTGAGCTCATTGAAATAGTCTCAATGATTAGTTTATTGATAGAGGATGGTTTTTTTAGAGACCACCCGTTATCATGGAATACCATATTGTCACTGAAATTGATGATGATTGATGAATTGTACATATTGTCACTGAAGCTACACAAGTATTCCAAATTTGCGCTCAATCGGTTGAATAATCTCTTAAGTATTTAAAAAATGTGACCTTGCTCTTCAAATGGTAATGAAAACTTAGGAACTGGTATAAAATTCAGATGCAAGATTCGACTCATACTCACAAGCTTGTAAATGTCCTTAAATAGGTAAGTAAAATTTTAACAAAACAACACTACAACCGGAACAGAATATTGAGAATATAATATTCTGAGAATGAAGGAATAAAATCACAGGTTTAGTCTTTTAATTTGTTTTTTTAATAAAATCGTTATAAGCTACGGGAGGCTAGTAATTGGTAATTAACTTTGCAAATGGGCTATTAAATAATTAATTTTATCGGTTTTAAAATTTAAGGTATTCTCTATAATAACATTATCAAGCTTAAAAATGTAAAGTATTCCTTTAATCAATGCTATGGTTTAATCAATGTTTGAAGAGCAAGGTCACATTTTTTAAATACTTACAAGATTATTCACTTGTGTATTATATTATTATTAGATTGGCCTGTTGGTCTAGTGGTTAGTGACCCTGACTGCTAAGCCGGAGGTAGTGGGTTCGATTCCCACCCAGGACAAATAATTGTGTGATGAGCATGATCAATTTTTCTGTGTCTGGGTGTAATTTATCTATAATATGTATGTATTTATAAATATATAAGTATGTTTATCAGCAGTCTGGTTACCATAGTACAGGCTCTGCCTAGTTTTGGATCAGACGGCCGTGTGTGAGACGTGTGAAGTTATTATTATTATATTATGTAGTATATGATGTTAATAGATGTATTAAATTATACAGACATACACTAGCTTCACTTTTATTTTCTCCATTGAAGCAAGCAAAGGTGTGCCTAGGTCGCCTTAGTTTCCCCAACTTATGTTGAGTCCCCACGTAATGGTTGGTGGACTTATTGTCGTCTATTGAGGACACTAGTCCAAAATTCAAGGATGCATCTGACAATCATAATGTAATTGGACGGACAAGCGATTCACAAATTTAACGCTAGACTTTATGGTAAGGAAATTGTTATTCCAATCTAGTGGTATGCTGCAAGTTACAGAACGACTTTATTAGCCATTTGAATATCGATCACGTGTATCCAATACCCAAAATTTCTACATTTGCCGGTGAAGGGAAAAGATACAACAGTCAAAGTAGTTAATTTATAATCTTCGTAACTATCATCACCATAGTGTGGTAATCGATCACAACTCAACCGGTTATCCGCCACTATCGTAATCTGTGTGCACTTACTATTCCATTCTTTCTTTTTAATTTTTCCTAATCTTCCTTCATCACTTGTGTATGATAATTGATGAAGGACTATATACCCATCTCCCTCCATCCTCCACTCTCTTCATATCTCTCATACCTTAAGTACAGACTTAAGCTCACGATGGAAATCACCGCTCCTCTATTAACCGATTCCTGTTACGCTCTTACCATCCATACGGGTTTATTAACTCTTCATTCTTCATTTAATAAAGCTTACTTTAGAATATTTTGTCTCCGAAATCAGGATGTCTGCTAACTAAAGCTAGTTAAGGACCATCAGCTCTTCTTAAGTTTTTCACCAGAATTATCACACTAAATATTTAAGAATATATAGATTAATTATGCATCTTACCAGACTACAACGCCAATTCGGCGTCAGCTTAACTAATTGATAGTAAAAGCTTCCGAAATGTAGTCTGGATATAGGTATGCAATTATTATGTATATTTTGATAAAAAACTAAATTATTTTTTCTTATTGTTTCAAAAAACTACGCGATGAGTAATATTCTTGACAACACATTTAATTCAATCTCATAGTCCGTATTCCAATTTAAATGATTTCCAAACAGTAATCCTTGAATTTTCAGCGTGTGGAAAGCCCTTCGGTACGTCACCCCACCGGGGTTTTTTTCGTAGGGTGTTTTAATCGAACCGACTAAAACCACACAGTATGCCGTACTGCGCTTAAAATAGGAGAGATCCGGGAACAGCTTTTATTAAGACGTCCAGCCAGACAGTAAACTTTGCACTAACCCGCAATTAAGTAGGGCAGATTCCACTGCGAACTTTAAGGCATTCCACTTTGCCCACCAGTGGGGCGGCTTGGTGGGCAAAGTGGAATAATTCGTTAAATGTTACAAACACAATTCACTTCATAGTGCATCATTCGTATAGAAGTTAAGTATTTAAATTAATATTTTACCATTTCCGATAAATTAATTTAGATTGCTATCTACAAACGCCAAGACAATGATAAACTATTATATTATGAATGTCAAGATTATCGTCCAAAATATCAGGTTTCATTTTGAGATTGAGAAAGAAAAATGATAAACAGGCGCTGGAGACATTTTGTCTTGTAAGTACATATAGTACGCACAATGTACACGTGTCTTTGTATCATACATGTATCTCTTCAACATTTGAATACAGTTAACTAAAAAAGGAAACAAGAAAGAAAGTGTAGTCTGTATACGATCTTATATATAACTCAATATTTTTTATTTACGTGGTAGATTTAGTGTTGCTCTATTGCAAAATGTTGAATATTAAGTTATCATTTCAGATTGACCTTGCATTTATAACCAAAAATACGGTAAATATTATGAAACATACCACAATTACAATATTGCACCAATACGTTTTGCATTAGTGCAATATTAATATTTCATAATGTATTTTTAGCACTATGAAAAACCTCAATACTTTATACAATACGTTCACTCAGCTCACCCACTGTCACACTCACTTGCAATTTATTAACGAATTTTCCCTACGTTTTAAAATAAAATGATCTATCCGCCAATTACATTTTGTTTAAAAATAGTTACTTTTGCTCCCATAACTCTGTGCTTGAGTCAACACTATTTCTTATTTACACAAATAAGATCTGCTTGCTTAATATTATTATTGTTAATAATAATAATAATTTATTGCATAAAGTTAACCATTCAGTAAGTAGAAAACACACACGGTTACTTCATTTAACAATAGTAGTATCAGGTAGTATGGCAGTTATTAATAATTGTAGAGTGGTTGCCTATGCGGACGACATGGTGCTCTTCTCTTAGTCCAAAATTATGCTTGGGATAAAGTTAAAAACACGCTGAGGATGTATTTGGTGTAGTAACTTACTGGATAGAAAGAAATCTCTTTACGCTCAATTTTGATAAATCTATGTATGTTGGATAATTCCATGAATACGTATATATACATGGTACATACATAATAGAGTAAACAGAGAGCTGAATATATCTATCCTCTACCCTTAAATAAATGTGAAGTTCAGGTGACGGAATGGACACGTTATCTTATGTTAGGACATAACAACATAACATAGGATAGATATCCTATATCCAAGATACTGTGTATATTGTATATTGTGACACACACAGACACATACTCAGAAATACACACACATATATATACAGAGACACGCACGCACAAACACACACACAAACGCACGCACACACACGCACACACACATGCACACACACGCACACAAACACGCACACGGCTGAACAATTTTTCTTGAATTATAGCTAAGAACACTCTGGAGCTAGTCACCTTTCAAACAAAAAAGCTAAATCAAAATCAGTCAATCCGTTCAGGAGCTATGATGCCACAGACAGACACACAGATACACACTTTAGTTAAACTTATAACAACCCTTTTTGCGTCAGGGGTTAATACATAACTCCTCAAAATTGAACTCCTACTACTACAGAATGCTCAATTTTATTAAAATAATCAAAAAAGAATCAGATGTTTGCATATCACATAAGAACGTTGGAAAATATCTTGACTATATTTATATACACAAACATAATATTACATCGGTCAATATTTTAATAATTAAACGTGCAGTTCCTTTAAAAAAAGATAAAAAAAATATTTAGAAATAGTAATCAAAGAATGATTGATAAATCATTTCTTACTTTTGAGAAATGAATGCATACCTAATTTTAAAAAGTATTGAAACCAATGTACCAATATGATCTTCCACGTCAATAATGCGCGCTCCCACCACGTAAGCAATTTGTGGAGTAAAAGATACTGTACAGATCCATAAAAAAAAAATAATGAAAGTCATATTTTTCACTCCAAAAAAGAAGCGGTTATCCCCGTAATAAAAATTCTTTACACCGAATAAATAAAGTAAATGTACACCATAATCACCGAAAATAACATATATTTAAGATAAAACGTAAGAGTCAGGTCATAAATTAGTTCATAATGAAGGAAACCCGCAGTTCCCGTTAGCGACACAGTGGCTGTCAATTTCTGTAGGTGTCCAATGTAATCTTTGAACAACTTGCCGAGTAATGGATAAGGGTTTGTATTTATTCCGTGTTGTCTCTTTTCTCAATTAAGAACATACCACAAAAGTCAATAACGTTTGGGTGTAATCAATTTAAATTAATCCTGGGTTATACATATGAACCTATATGATTCTAAATACTCATTCCCAGACAAGCCAGAGTACATCATTTAAGAGTTACGAAAGGGGCATGCCCAATTTTGGCCACGTAACGTCACACAATTTGCTTTTTTTTCAAAACAAAAAAAGACATCTTGTTTTAGGTGTATTAATCGCGGTATTCATTTATCCAAACAAGATTGCAACATTTTTGCAGTAAAAAAAAGTACCGAAAAGATAAAAATGAAATTAGGTTAATCCGTAATTCATTCGTTTGTGGATAAAATAACAAGTGTTCCCAATTACTAATTTGGTTCAAAAAATAATTGATTTTTATCTCTCAATCGATTTTTTTATGATGTCATTCTTATCTGTTCTTAAAAATACATTAAAGATATAATTAAAAAACTAAAAGGAAACATATTTTAAAAGATGTACAGAACTTAAAGGCACATCGAAGATTATTATTTTTTATTATATTATATTGAACAAACAAACAAATTATTTTTAATTATTATTGAACAAAAAATCGATATCGATTATCGATTTTTTTGTCTGTTAAGTGGCAACATCGAATCTATTAAAACAGCTAGGAGCCTATCTGTCACTTACTGATCAGGCTAATCACAGGTCGACTTCGTTTGCATTTGTATTTTTTTGTTTGTTTTCTTGCGTATTTGTTATCTAAACAACGAATAAGCTTTCTAAATGACTCCGACAATTCTTCTTACCCTACTGACTACGGCCTGAACATGGATCCTACTCCCGCTTCTCACGATAACTCCTGCACGAACTTGGACCCAATATCCATTGATAATGATGACCCCAGCTTTCACATCAGCCAGAGTTCTTCACAGCCCTCAGTAACTCATAAAAGAGGATATTTACGCTGTGTCAATTGTGGTTTAAATGACACGAAAACATGAAGACATTTGTTGGAAATTGCAGACGTTCGAAATCTTATATAACAATGGGTTCGGCAAAGATGCCATAATTATTAGATATCAATATCTAATAGTTATGGCATCTTTAATATTAGGTACAAGTTTCGAGTGACAGTGTCGTGTGCCACTCGTGTTGGACTGCAGCCTGGAATCAAATACGACATCCAACTAGTGAACAGCAGTATGGACCGATTATTGGTCATGAACTTGAGCGCATTAGCTGTGGCAGGTCACTTTTGAGAATAAGATCACACACACTCGGGTCTGATTCTCCACCTGAAAAACTCATAAGGAATGTGATTACCCATTAGATATCACTACATCCCTACACTACAAACAAAGTCCCCCGCCACGTCTGCCTGTCTGTCAGTTCGTGATAAACTCAAAAACTACTGAACGGATTTTCATGCGGTTTTCACCTATATATAGAAAGATTCACGAGGAAGGTTTAGGAATATAATTTGTTAAGGTTTTGTTTAAATTGGTTGAAATATGATGATGATTGTTGAAGATGTCTCTGCTACCCGTGCGAAGCCGGGGCGGGTTGCTAGTTAGATCATAAAATACCTTACAGATCTAATTAAAACTTGATAGTCTATGTGTGTATTACAGTTAAATTAATATTAAAAAACTGTATTTGTGAAAATAAAAACCATTATTATATCTTAAAAATCCGAACTTTTTTTTAAACTAATACCTTACCCATTTTATTCTGTAAATTATATATTATCATTTCCATATGCTTTTATATGTATGCACCCAGGGCCGAAGTGTCTATGATCGGTGGGCATTCCCCTTTCTTTACTTAGACGATGATGGCTGTGATTCTTTTTTGTAGTTGTTGAGCACAATATTGTACCTATCTATATAAAATAATAACTGCCAATTATGTCAGTGCATGGACACAAATAAAAATGTTTTGTAATAACAATATGTAGTTATGTGTATTGAGGTAAATCTAAAGTCCATTTGAAGGGTTAAATAACACATAAGGTTTTCAAAGTTGGCCAAAGTCCCGTTTTGACCCACAATTTATTTTATAAATCTCAAAAGTATATGTGTTGTTTTAACCCCACTACTAAACATATCCGCTGTTTATGACCCCACGTGCCAAACATTAAACCACACGCGTACTTGTACTACTCAACTACTTTGTGTCGTTGTCTCCGTCAGTAACAACAAGTCATCAGAAAACCATAGAAAACACTAACAAAAACTTCTTTACTTTGAATGTGCGAAAACGCTCGAGAGTCTATTGTATCTTTGATTACCTGGGTTTTACCTTTACCTCGCTGTTTAGAGATCTGTTACCGTGGCGTCCATTCATGTGTCGATCTCTTAATAGTGAGGTATAATTGACTCAGTTTCAGCGCAGGCAGAGCTCAGCGCACGCTTGTATGCGTCCACCAGGCGCACACATCGGTCACTCTTTATATATAAGGAGATCTTGTGAAACCGTTAGCACATTCGGACTACAACCTGTCCAGGAAGTCACCTGCTTATTTTGTCATCTGTGAAAACCGACAAGATGCTGTATATTCTGGTAGGTATTGTACGGAGTAGTGTTTCAACCTGTGCTATCGTTTTATAAATTAAACAGTGTCAAATTTTGCATAGTTAATTGTGGCAATAAATGAGTGTTTTGAACTATCGACCTTCTTGTGATTGCTCGGTACCGGCAAAGTTGTGATTATGCAAAAAGCGATGCCTAGTGTGTGAATGTTTAGGTTTACCTTATATCGCTATAGGTAAAGGCTTGACATTATCTATGGCCCCATCTTTTAAGCTCACACCTATTTCATTAATCTATCGAAATCTAGCCATTTATGTAGGCGTATTTTATGAGGAGTAATAAAGGGAGAATATAGCTATCGCAGAATCTGTGAACATAAATAAACTTATATACTAACATAATACAAGGAAACATATATACATAATAATAAATAATATAAATCTAACATAATAGAAACTATGATAACGTGTGTTTTGGAATAAAATTTAATGTGAGTGATCTTTAAAAATAGTTCTTCCGATAGGTAATAAACGCGTTTACGATATATTGTACTTGTATGGACGAACACAAGATATAATATGTTGAAGGTCATCTAAGCATCGATGTGACATTGTTATAACAGAAAAATTGGTAATTATCAAGACAGTAATACTAAGCTCTTAACCCGATTCCTTGAATATTCAGAATAAATAATCAAATTAAATACATACATGTTACTAAAAAACTAAAAAATAAACCAAAAATGTAAAGATAATATTTTGTAAATATTTCAATATTTATTAGTTTATGAGATACGATAAAGTTTCACTGCTATTATTGCTTATAGAATAGACTATTGCAAAAATAAAGGTATTCATGACGTGATAGCGGAAAAATCGCATGTATCTTTACATCAATTATGATATCACTATATAATGTACGAACAGAACTCAACTCAACTAAAGAACAGAAGTCAACGAAAAAACCTAATGAAAGAATTTCGTACATAACATTTACTTTTTTTATGATAGATTTAATGTCCCGTCCTAATAAAATTGCAGTTTTTGGTGTCGACTCTCCTGATGCAGATGACTACTGCAAGCCCCTATGTCGACAACCAGTCCAGTGCTCAAAATGTTCAATACGATTTTGACACATCCAACATGCCGAACTCATACAGATTTCAGTAAGTACACACTTTGACTGTATTCTTACTGTGATAACTTTAGAACGTGAACGCTCTTTTGTGTGTTTTAACCAACCTAATTTATAAACTTTGTTTCTAGACTTATTTTACATTAAGATTTTTTCTTGTTTACTGTATTTAGTTACAAGTGTTTTTGTCAAAATAATCAGTCCATTAGCGTACGCTCCATTCGTCATTTTCTTTTATACATATTACAAACGTAATACTTAATAATATTGAACTGCAGGCTTTTAAAGAGTGTAGGGACTTTCCCTGTTCTCCTGCAATAGTAATATCATTATAACACTCTTATCAATAGCTACCAATAAACTATTTGTTACATTTGATGTCAAGCAGCCCACACCTTTTTGCAATCAAAATATTTTCTACTTTTTTGTTCGGTTTCCGTGTTTGCTTAGCTTTTTAAATTATTATTTGTTTTCAAATTTTTTAGTCTTGTATTGTCATCGATACGTGAGTAAATCAAGTTAATCAGACGTCTTGAAGATTGTGAAAACTAAAGATGTGACAGATATCCGGTATCCGGTTTATCCAGCCTAAATTTATTATCCTGTAAGATAGTAAATTTAGGTACTTTATTTTAATAATATAATAACTGTAATCGCCATATTTTTATTTACAACAAAATGAATAGTACAAATACTACTACAGGCAAATTACGTATATAAATACCAATTTCTACATATGTCACTTAATTTATAATTGTATTTTGTTTAATCGTTCAAAATAATCCAAATTAGTTTTTTTATAGTTATGTAATATGTCGATAACAATATTTAATATAAATTTGTAACTTTCCTAAGTAAGTTAGGTACGTGTTACTCTATAATAGTGAGCAGACGAGACGAGAGAATAGAGAAATTATGTGTAGAGAGTACAAGTTTGTTTGATTGTGAAACTGCAAAATTTCTTTAAAAAGCAGGGTGCTTTGTTTTACATAATTCATAAAACTAAGTATGTTAGTAACTTAATAAAAAAACTATACCTGTTTTTTTATTAAATCAATTAACAAATATATCTTAACTAATTAATATTATAAATACGAATGTTAGTTTGCGTGTAACGCTTTTATGCCTAAAGTAGTTAACGGATCATCATAAAAAGTAAAGTAGCATAAAAAAATGACTTTACCGCGAGCAACGCCAAAAAAAGCTAGTAACTAAATTAATTTATCTGCATTTTGAGGATTTGGAGGAATAAAGAGTTTCGGTTGTTTTCATAGACAAAGTCAGCTAAAATAAAAGTCTTCTGCTGTGATACACTGCTTCAGGGCAACAACAAAATTTTTATATAAACTCTAAGTACTCAAAATTTGTGTATTGTGTAGCATTAACTGACCACCAAATATAAGGTTAATGATCGAGCTCTTTCAACTTCAAATGAGGGTTCACATAGTTATCTAAATAATGTTAAATAGATTAGTTACATTCACTTAAGGAGTTGAAAAAACTTTCTAATTCAGTGTACAACGAGGTCCTCATGCATGCATGATGACACTGAGCAAAGAACTTCTGAATACCACGGTATTCAGAAGTTCTTTGCTCAGTGTTTTCTTTTTCTATCTTTAAGGCAGCAACGTCACTATCGAAATCTAGAGTAGGCAAATGACAATGTTTGGCCAGATATCCGGTATCCGGCCAAGCAGCTATCCGTTTCATCTCTAGTGGAAACTACGTTAAAAGATGTCGTTACACAGAGAGATAGATACTGGTCAAGGTAATATAAAGCGTGTAAAAACAAATAACCAAATACGACGTCCCTTTTTCTTACGCACTCTCTCTACACACTTATTGCGTGCATTTAAAAGTATTTTTATAACCTTATGTTGAAAGCTGATAATCTTTTACCTTAGGACAATAAATCCATTCTTATTAAGAAAGAAATTATATGGAAATAAAAAGCTACAGCCTGAAACTAATCTATTTGAAGCATATATGTAAAATATATTTATGCTAATATTATAAATGCGAAAGTTGTGTCTGTATATCTGTAACTTTTTCACACCGAAACTGCTGCACCAATTTCTATAGCGGTCGTGAACGAGACCTCGGAGAAGACATAATCTACTTTTTGTAGCGAAAATAAAACTTGAAGGGCGCGAAATAAGGAAAGAAAGTTTGTAAAATAGAGATTTTACCCAGATTAAGTCGCGGGCATCAGCTAGTATTTATATATATTACGTAATATATACGAACGATTCTTATTGATATGCGCACGATATTTTACTCTAAGAAAGTAACATATGAATACTTGAAACTAAAAGTGGTTAATCTTCTAGCTACGATAGTGAACCTAATGTCTCTAACAGCTTTAGAATTTACTTTACAGAAGCAGTTTAAAGTTTCAAGCAAAATATGCATGAGCATTCATATGTGCCTTTTCCTCGCAGGATTTTAATATTTTATCAATCATATCAAAATTAACCAACCTGTTTAACAGGTATTTACTTTGCATTTTTACTCAAAGCGGAAAGGCGCCAATAGTTGTTTGTTCGACTTAATTAAACATGTGGAGCAATAAAAATTGTAAGAAATTGCATACACCTACAAACGCAATTTTATTTTAGACCAAAATTAAAGGGCTGCCAGGCCTTACTTATTTTCCGACGAACAAAATGTGTCGTATTGAGTAGTAGTAGTAGAAATTCTGAAGTTATGCATACCTGTAGGCTTGGGCCCGGCGGCAGCTAATTTTCAGGTACTAAAGTTACATAAAATAATTGGTTACCTATTTACCTATCTTAAATATATAATATATATATATATAATAGCACACAATATCATTAAAAAGTTATTATCAATGACATAATAATATTACCAGACAGTCTCCGTGGGCGGTTTTTGACGTCTGATGCTTTTAAGTTCGAAAAAACAACATAAGTTATTGTAGTCTGAGTCTTGATTTTTATATCTGATGTTTAGAAAAGTATTTTAATGCTATTTGTGAGTAACCAGACAAATTCAAAATCCCCCAGATCCATTTCTATGTGCCCGTGCTCATACCCACGGCGACATTTTCTCTACTAATACTACTCCATAATGTACGACATATTTTGTTCTTCAGAAAATAAGTGAAGTCTGGCGGCTCTGGGATTTTACTCTATTTACTTTATACCAAATTTCAAATATAAACGGTCCAAGATTTTAAATATAAACTTTATTCTATAGTTTCACCACAGAGTTGATAATAAGAAAGGAGTGCGATTTAGGCGAAGCACGCAAAATTATGAGCCAACGCAAAAATTTTCAAACTTGCGTATATACTTTGAAAAAACAATAACTACGCCGAGATGCGTTGTAATTATGTATCGAAAAAAAGTTAAGACTGCAGTGTGTCCAAAGTAAGGACATCAATTCGTCGGTGAGTCCAAAAACTTTTATTTTTAAGTAATATTGACAAAAATCAAAAAGTATTATGTAATTTAAGAGAAAAAACTGTTATGATCTAATCTACTAGTTATAAATTACGTAGGTATCATATTTGAGCACTAACTATATTGTAACTAGTAACTACGAGAGCATGCAATGAACTACCAAAAATATATGGTAAATGTTAAGATACACACGCGTTAGCTCTTTATTAACGTGCCGCTGTCTCGGACGTAACGGCTGGCGGCTGTATACGGAAGACATAACGCTACCTTATATTGATCAACGTAAGAGAGGAGTTAGTATAATTATAAATGGCGTTTAGGATTCATATTTAATAAATCATCTGTGAGAAAATAGCGTAGAGTTCTGTATGTGTGTAAAATAATGATTATCGTCTCAGCGTGTGCAACATGCGACACCTGATTTCGAAGAGAATACAGGTGATAGGTGATGGCATTTCTAAATACATATTTACAGTTATGTGTATTTCACAATATAATATCTATAATATTTAGTATGTAACAATACTTAAGTATGTATACCAGCAATCTGGGTACCACAGTACAGGCTGTGCCTAGTTTGGGATTTATGATCAGACGGCCGTGTGTGAGGCGATTCAATATTGAGAAGTGAGGCAATTCAGATTACAAAACGTGTATAAACCATATCGAGTGTCCAGTAATACAGTCTATCACTCTTAATCCATGCCAAGGTATCAAATCATTATCAATTAATAAAAAAAAATTACAAATATTTTCTTTACATCAACAAACAAATAGTAGATTTACGCGACTTATTAAATTAAAATAAATTATTTAATTTTAAAATGCATTTTTTTTTATAATTTCGTAAAGTAATTTACAAATATAATTTGAAATGGAGATTCCTGTGTGTGAGGCATTAATTCACGAGGTCAATGAATCTTTTACATATATTTGGTATTGATACAATAATATCGTTGACGAACTGATCAGTAGATAAAAATCTTTTTAACAAAAAATCAAACCGACGAAAAAAACTTAAAAGCAAAAATTAATATTTTTTGATTTTTTTCCATTATCAGCTCAGCTTCATGATGTGATGATTCCTAAACACAAATACCTCATTATGTTACGAAAAGTAAACAGAAACACTATTCGTTCCTACAATTTTCGAGAGTTTCTCTCAATTTTATCAGGATCCCATCATCAGATCCTGACTTCCTTGACACGGGACAACCTTTGAGGTATACCCTATCTAGTAAAAAAAGAATCATCGAAATCGGTTCATAAATAACGGAATGAGGACTGAACAAATATTTAAAAAAAAATATGTATATGCGGTCGAATTGAGAACTTACTTTTTTTTGGTGGGTTAAAAACTGATCAAAATTTAAGGACGATAGGGTACAGTAATTTCAGCTTGAATTAGAGTCGTTTTATATGTCCAATAACTGCTTAGATAGTTAGACAGAATGGTTTCGTAGTGGAGTCTTTAGCTGCTGATGAGTAGGGCGACCAGATATCCAAGTTGGACAGAGGTAGGGTTGACAACGTAAAAGAGACAAAATGTTTATAGACACAGGTAGTCGCTCTCCATCAGGCTAGTCGTGAAAAACATCTATCGAAGAATGAACATCAAGACATAAATTTATCTTTAATAAGAGACTGTAAATTATAGGTAATATTTTGTTATTATGTATTTAAACAAAAACATCTTAACAAATCGAAAAACAATTAATTAGAAAAAATGTTGACGTCATTTAAAATTACTAGATTAAATAATAACAGCTGGATTTTTTGTGGGTAATATAGTCAAGGGGCAACTTTATATAAAAGCAATTATAAGTATAATCATAGAAATAATTGTTTACTGATATTATCTTGTAACGCAATATAAAGATTTTACTAAAATAACTTTGATGAGTCAAGCGCAATGTTACAAAAATATGAAAGACATGAGAAGTGGATAAAATTTTAAAACAAGATCACGAAAAACGCCCCAACATTAAAAGAAGTGAAAATTGGGAACACTTTTAAGTTTATAAAATCTAAATCTATAGAAATAAATAAAATGGAAGTGTCTGTTTATAATACTTTTGGCTGCACGGGTGATGCAATTTTTATAGTGCCTCGCCTCGCCTCGCCACTATGTCACTATGTCACACACCACTCGCCACACGGGACAAAAATTTATGTTATCCACAAATAGTTGTCCCCAGTCTGGGTGTTCTTTGTGTCCGTTGTTTCAATGTTAGTAAAGTCCTCCGTGGCTCAGGAATCATTTCTAATGCGGGACTAGTCTTTAAAAAAAAGAAAAAAAAACAGCTTATTACGAAGTGCATATGATTGTTTACACGGTACTTATGCTGAATAAACTTTTTTTTATATTTGTCTCTTTCTCTGTTTGTTCTGGCTAATCTCCGTGGACCGATTTTGACTTTCACTGACAGATGGCTGGTGTTATAAGGGGTAACTTAGCCTATTAAAGTGCATATATTGCTTACGCGGTACTTATACTGGCAATCACATTGTCATGGCATTTTTTCCCGAATTCATTTATCATAACGTAAAATTAATTATATTATACCTGTGTTCCAAAAATTATCAAAGAATATATGGATAAATATCTATACCATGAGTGTATAAGTATCAATACCGATTATAATAAGTGTTATTTGTGTACATATGTAAATGTATACAATCGTGCATAGCTTGACTTAAGTAACCTATTCTAGGGTAATTACTAAGGTGTCCTACCTAACACAAGAGTTCCATCGCCAGAAGCATATGTTTGTTATTGTCATAAGATTACAAAACATGCTAAAATAGTTTACAACCACACCCAGTAATAAATAAAGTAATCAAACCTAATTGCATTCTTGTAACAAAAGAAAATCCGGCAAAAAAAAATCAGATCAGATTCGTAGCATCATTACGTTATTCTAATAGCAGAGTTGAATCTTGCCAGACTCGTTCGCCCACATTCTAACAGGTATGAAGACATCTACTAAATTACACTATTTATAGATGCACAATATATGCGAAATGTCAATGAAATAAGATTATAACTTTAACAATAACTCTATCTTTTTATTTTCTTTTCTACAACTGCCATATTGTTTTTTTTTTATTATAGCCACTCGTGATGATGTAAGAAGTATTCTAACGATACCCCGTACTTCCAAATCTGTTCAGGCATTCAGAACTTATGGTGGAATAGAAAAACTCACGTATTATTATATGAACCCTTAAAAAATTACACTCCTTTTTTTGGGAAGTCATGTAAAAACTCCAAATTCCAATCATACATAGATACATACACAAGTAGATGTTACGTAGTATGTGAAAAATGATCAATCTATGCTATAATCACTTAAAAATTAGTTAAAGAATGCGGATCTTACTGTTTACTACGTACAATGTTTAAGAGATACGATACTATGTGTAATATACCTTTATATCTAGTAATAAAAACAATATATTTCATAAAAAATACGTTACTTTGCAGGTTTTTTACTGACTAAATATCATTAGAATATCAATCGATAGATATAAACATTGTTTCTGTGTATAACAAGTTATAGGGTATGTGTGTCGAATCAACAACAATCACCCAAAACATAGTACCTATTATAGCTACGAGTACATCCATTTCACATAAACCACAACAATACATTAAATTGTTTTCTTTGTAAACCGTACATGTATGTAACTCCTAACAAATAACTATGGAAAGTCAAACGCGTATCGAAATAACAACCAGGACAGTGTGTAATGTACACAAATAAAATAAAAATTACATTTAGAATACTAAACGAAAAGGAAAGCAAAATGTCACCTGAGTCACCCATCACATAGATCGCCAAAGTAAATATTTGGCACACTACGGAATGTCATGTTTATGTAAATTGGCCTTTATATTGTCCTTTTAAGTGCAGTTCTAACCCGATAATCCGAATACGTGCTAGCAATCTATATAAGTACTAAATCTGTTCTCATGGATAACAAATATTTTGAAATCACTCTTCCGCGATCTTACCTTTGTCCGTCCTGTCGGTATTTTGATATTCGCTTGTGAATCCACGTACATAGAGTAAGGTTGCGCAACACCGTATGCACACTGCAAGCATTGTTAATAGGCAAACATAAAGTGGGACAATATTTGCATTTCATTATATAGAGTGTGTTGTTTGTGTGTGTGTCTCTTGATCTAATTGGTAAATTATAGATCACTAAAGCAGATTTTATGAACACTTGAGTGGAATCTGCTCATAACTTGTCTATATTAAAAGTGAATACTTATTGCTCTTGTATAGGTGTTTATTTATAGCCTTAGTTAAGATCGTATATATCGTCGTATGTATTGTCGTCGAAGTATTTATTAAATTTTTGTCCTAAAGTATGTAGTTCTCTTTTAAGACTATTATATTTTTCAAGATTGCAATGCACCACGAATATTCTATATCTTTCTACTTAGCCAGTATTATAGGCCATGTCCACGAAACAAGTATCTTGTAAATATATTAAAGTATATTAAGAGTTAAGACACACAAGATTGATGAAGTTCCTTTACAGAGAAAACCTAAACCATAATAGGGTCTCGAAAACTCCTTGTACTGACAATGGTGAAAGCATTGTCCAGGCCTTCCCGTCACCACTACGTCGAGGTCGATAAACTAGCCTACACAGATTTAATATAGTACTGATAAAAACATATGTAAGTTATAGTCTCACCAAGGAGTTGACTCTAGTGTGTCAAAAGCACCGCATTAATATTGATGTGATACGACATTAACATCATTAAACGTACCATTTACGAGGTATTCGCTACTTAATACTAAGAAACAACAAAGTGACGCACGTCGCGCGTTCACCTTTAATGCATAATACATACTCACTTGTTTATAAAAAATAATCCGATTCCGATACAGCCTAACAATGAGAAAAATAAGTCACTCATTCAATGTAATCTGATCTCATTTGTATGTACAGCGACTAATGGTTTTGGAGTAAGTCAACGACATTTCATGGAAACTTTTGAGATGCATAATTACATAACACTTAAGTATTTGGAGTATTAAACGTGTTTAGCGTATTTTTGAATCTCATTTTATTAAGTAAGGCATTGAAGTAGCAAGAAATGATTAAAGTTAGAAATAAATTATTTGATGAAAATTTTGTTTGTATCAGTATTAAGAGATAGCTTACATTTCTGGTATGTTAGTCAATAAAAATTATAAACAGTTTTATCTAATACATACAAACATGGACACTGTACCATCAACGTTTTACAGAAACTTGTTTTCTTTCACGAAAACTATTTCTGCATCAAATAACGTAGGTATGAGTCACCAATATTTACAAAATGTATCATCGCTGAAAAGATACAGAAGGGCCTATCAGTTAACATATGGTCGCTAATATTACCAAAACTTCATGCAGATCTTATTTAAAAAAAACCAGCCAAGTGCGAATCGGACTCGCGCATTAAGGGTTCCGCACCATCGTACAAGATTTAATAATATAAGCCAAAAAAATATGACTCTAGTAGGGGAGCCCCCTTTAGATAGATAGATATAATATTTTTTATTGTATACCATTCATAATATATAATACAGTTGAAAAAATTATTATCTTACAAACTAGAGTAAATGGGCGGTCTTATCGCTAAAAGCGATCTCTACCAGACAACCTTAGGATGGAGATAATATCAAAATTATTTAATAAAAACATAGTAGTCGATGGCGTACTATTCGAGATATTGACAAATACTTATAAATATACATATATATTATACACATTCATACACATATTATACGTTACTTAGTGGAGATAATGTAGTATTATAGACAGCAATTTAGATCTTAGTTATGGTAAAAAATAGAATAATAGTATTATAGTGACAGATAATGTTGCTTGACCAAATTTTTGAAGGCTGTAAGGGTTTCAGCTTTAATTTCTAATTTATTTTTATTATTTGTTGTTATAGCGGCAATAGATATACACATTCTGTGAAATTTGCAACTGTCTACCTATTACGGATCATGAGATACAGTCTGGTGACAGACAAACAGACAGACAGCCGGACAGTAGAGTCTTAGTAATAGGATTCCGTTTTTACCCATTGGATACAGAACCCTAAAAAAAAGGTTCCAGGAAAAGGCGGTCTTGTGGATTTTGTTTACCTTGATGATAAAAACACTTTGCTAGTGCTAATTATGTAAATCATAGTCATTATTGACGAATTACTATATAACTAGTTTGTGACCGCGGCTTCGCACGCGTGAATATAGATTTTGTCCAATCAATCCCAGGTCAATCCCTCATCATCAGTTATCCCAGGCATCCCTCGGGAACAGTACTTCTTATTTTAATGCAAAACTAACTTTCCGAGCACCGAGATTCCACTTAGAAAAATAGTTACACCCGTACCTGGTAAGTAGTAGGTACGATACTCCGCAGTGTTATCGCTTCCTTCTTAGGGTATACCTGGGTCTCCTGCAATAGATCCCCTTGTGCCGGAACACCGTGTGGTTTTAGTGGGTTCGATTAGCGACCCTGAGCTGATGACCTTTGATGAGGTCAGGGTTTCCAAACGACAAAAAAACGTAGTAGATACGGTACGTAGTACGGTACGGTAGGTAGTTTCTAAAAAATATGTTTAGATTTTTTTGCACGATTCTCGTATTTCGTCTGCTAAAACTTTATGACTTAATTACATTCTAACATGTTATAAGTACATAATGTTTTAAAATATTCAGAGATTAAGTTGTTAAACACATCTTTTAATCTACACATACAAATATGTTTTTTTTGTAACCATATTAGATAATTGCGTTATCTATACTTACTATAATTTAAAAACTCTTAAAAAATGTAATCAGAGTGTATTTAATTTGAATTATACTGACACGCCTGTTTCGTACACACTTCCTGTACTAAGACACAGTTTGCACGATTACTTAACTTTTATCGTGTCCCCGGACGCTCATATTGATCGAAGCTGCCGAAGCATAATTTACAACGTTTTAGTATCTTCATATTTTATTAATTATAATGAAGTATTTTCATAAAAAGAAAAACTATGATTGAGATTATACCTCTCTAAAAATAATAAGAGCAATCCCATTAAGCACCACCAACTCAAAGGCCGCCAACGCCCTCTTGTGAGTGTTGTGACTCTTGAGTTGCAGCTGTCCATAGGCGACGATATTAAGAAGTACGATCTTTTATATATTTATTAGTTACCTATGCTATATTGTGCATAATTGTTTTATTAGTTTTGTTGTTTTATTTATATTTTAATATTATGTTAATACCTTTACGCTTACTAGGTCGTTGGTTATAGTTAGATGTTATGGTAAGTTAAAAAAAAGTAAATAGCTATTCTTATTAACATACTTTCGTGTTATATGTCGATATATACACATAAACTAAAATTCATTTATACAGATCGCATATAATAATAATAATTAATAGTAATACTCTAGCCACATTTGGAAACAGTCCGAAACTATACATAGTTTACATACTTCATATGCTAATATTATATTTGCAAAAAGTAACTGTCTTTTTCTGTGTCCGTTACGTTTTTACGCCTAAACTGCTCAACAAAACAACCGCAAATAGACGACGTTGCGGGCAGCAGAGGGTATAAATACTGTTTATGACTATGACTTCTAGAACACTTACAAACATTGTAAGTATTCTACTGTGTTGCAAAAATAGTCGTGCTACATCTATGGTTTATATATATCGTTGTTGTAGAGTCGTCGAAAAACCTCGAGTTCCGAAGCGGGAGTTGAGACTATAAAAATCGGTAAAAATTTGGTTCCGCAGTGGAGGTATAGAAATGGTAAAATGGAGGTATCATAGTCATCTGCTGGTGGCCATAGGTCATTCAGGATGTAAAGAAATAGGAACCCTTTGCCTAGTACTCAGTGTGTTTTCTTATTATAACATTACTAGCCGTGCCCGCGACTTTGTCCGCGTGGTATAGTGTATTTATATCGAATCAACAGCCTAAAAAATAAGTTTCAACCTCCTAGCTCTAAATATGACGATACTTCAATACAACTTTTCATCCCCACCTTTCAACCCCTTTTTCGCATTATAAAGTAGCCTATGTCCTTTCTCAGGCTTTAAACTATCTGTGTACCAAATTTCATTTAAATCGGTTCAATTTTTTTTTTTTTATTTAGCGTGAAAGGGCGACAGACAGACAGACAGAGTTACTTTCGAATTTATAATATTAGTAAGGATAGTAACTCGGCTAAACTAAATTTAAGAGAACAAACGGGACCCCGAACCCAGTAGATAAATTTGTTAATATAAATTAAGTTACATGACCCTGTAGAAATTATATTATTCCTGTCTCATGATCTACCACTCATTGTATGTATTTCTAAGCTTATGATAAATTAAACCTGTAGTAGAACACAGTTGCTTAATTATTTTGTATTCCTTTTAGTAAAACAGGGTTTAGTATAGATTTATGAATTTCTGAAAGCCATTCTCTCTCTCACTCTCACATCTTTTAGAAATTTAGTTTACTTTGAGAAACCATCAAAACCCCTAGCTTTCAACATGCATAAAGTCGGAGAAACAGTTTCTTCGTATTTTATACACAAATTCAAGACATTTTTTTTCAAAGTTTTATTACATTTAATTATAATATACTAGCAACCCGCCCCGGCTTAGCGCGGGTAGCAGAGACATCGTACATTATTTTATTCTATCATCAATAGTTTTCGCAGCGCACGCGATGTAAAGAATATTTTAGGTAATTTTTTTTACACCTTGGGTTACATTATTGGAGTTTTAGCAAGGATCCCTAATTTTTTAGAAAATATGATATAGCCTATGTCAACCGGGTATAGTGTAGTTTTCCAACAGTGAAAGAATTTTTCAAATCTGTTCACTAGTTTCAGAGCCTAATCAATTCAAACAAACAAACGATCAAATCTTTCCTCTTTATAATATTAGTATAGATAGTATAGATATGTGCAATTTTGTTCGATAACTTGTTGCCATCTTGTAGGTTGTGACATAATCCCGTTGCTGTAGAAATTTTGGAATTTTTTATCAAAAAACTGCGACAAGTAGTTTTGACAGTCCCCTCTTGATGTTAACCTAATACTACCCAAAGAATTCTGAAAGGACTGAAACAGGTGAAAATCTGAGGGTCTCTCTCAATTTTTGCTGAGTGGCCAAAGATGTGTGTGGTCTGGTATTATCGTGATGAAATACCACTTCTTTTGGTTGATCAATTCCGGCCGTTTTTCTTAATTTCTTGCTTGAGCCTCATTAGTTGTTGGCAGTAGAGATCCGAATCGATGGTTTTGCCCGGCGGTAAAAGCTCATAATGAACTATGCTTTTCTAATCCCACCATACACACAGTATCACCTTATTGCTTGTTAATCCGGGTTTCACTACATTCTGTAGAGCTTGACTACCCTTTGAGCACGATCTTTTATCTTAAGCACGTTCTTGTCGTAGGTGATCCACTTTTTATCACCAGTGATCAATCTTTTCAAAACTGATTCGGTTTCATTACGTTTCAATAGAGAATCGCAAATGAGTACACAATTAATTAGGTTTCTTTTAATGAGCTCGTGTGGCACCCAAATGTTGAGTTTTTTTGTGTAGCCAGACTTTTTCAAATGAGTCAAAACTATGTTGTGGTCAATCATCAGTTCCTCGGCTATGTCGTAATTACTAACATGCCGATCGTGTTCCACTTTTCAAAAATGGCAACGACTTTATCCGTATGAGGGCGACCAGAGCGAACTGCATCTTTGACATAAAACTGAAATCGCTTGAACCAACTTTGTGCTACTCTTACTGACACTGTATTTAAGCCCATAAACGTCACAAATGTTTTTCAAGGCTTGAGTTGCATTTTTCCTTTTTTTTTTTTTGTAATAAAACTTCAGAATGTATTGAATTTCTTCGTTAGATTCACTCATTTTGACGGACAGATAAAAAGCTCAGCCCAGTGAAAATGGCAGCAGTGTTTTTTACTTTTTATTTTTTTTTTCCTAATCTATACTAATATTGTAAAGCTGAAGAGTTTGTTTGGTTGAACGCGCTAATCTCAGGAACTGCTGGTTCGAATTGAAAAATTATTTTAGTGTTGGATAGCCCATTTATCGAAGAAGGCTATAGGCTATATAACATCACGCTACGACCAATAGGAGCGGAGCAGTGACCATAAACGCAGTCGAAACTACAGGGACGGCTAGTGTCCTATATTTTTTATTGATATTAAAACCAGCCAGATACAAACAGTAGGTACAACCAAAGAGATTTTTATTCAATTTTATATATAAAAAATACGAAAAGACTTTTTCCCCGACGTATTATTTTATTTAGTAAACGAATAAATAAATAAAAAGCAACAATTAAACACCACTGCCAATAGACATATTTATAAATACAAATATTTGCCGAATCAAATGCTCCACTGCCGTAATACATACCATACTCATACATAGGTCGTTCATATTGTAGGATGACAAGAATACCAATTTTTTAAATTGATTTCAATTACCTACTGAGCAAGGAGGTTACATCTCATCATTTGTCGGATAATATTACATCGATTTATCAAACATTTAAATCAAACTCATATCGAACCCAGATATCGAATAAGTATCGTAAGCTCATTATATCAAATATTTTTAGTTAATGCATGTCACTTCATGTTACAAAAAGTATAATGGTGACATTGTCATGTAGGGTACAAAAACGGAGTATGTGATACGCCTCCTTCAAGTTGAATGTCCGTTTACGGTTTGAGTACCCTTGCGAGGCCGTTACTTGAATATACGCCTTCATTATTGGTATTTTATAAGGAACAACGATATTTCGAAATTGCTATTGAGGTCGAATTTCACTTAACTCTCAATACGTTAACGAGCTGTTTGTTTTTTGTTCCCGCATCAAAATTATTTTTGTCCTATCTTATCAACTTTACGTAATCTAGAACTCGATATTTACCTATTAGCTTTTTTTTAATTACGCTATTGTTTATGTTGTCGCCACTTCAAAAACTCTTATTTATTTTTAATAAAATAGGGCCAAACTGTAATAGATGATAACACAATTCACTATTTAATAAAAATAAGTTAAAAGACATTATTTTGACTGGTTATACCGTTAACGCAATGCTATTGGTCGATTGATAAATATTAATCAATAGTGGGGTTATAAATGGGTAGGAATATAGTGCGGATAGAGGTACGAATTGGCAATTACTGTTAGTTAGTGATTTTCATAGTTTATATCAGTGGTTGTGTTGTGAGACTGTTTCTTACATTATTATACAGTTCATGTTTGAAAATTTACTTAACTATTGGAATATTTATGCATTTACACGGGAATTAACACGATCACGAAAAGGTATGACATGAATTGCCTGACGTTTCGACCAGGTTACACTGGTCGTGGTCACAGACTGACTGGCTCAGTAGTGCAAGCTCCGTCGTCATCGAAATCGTGAGCTATAAGATTCTTCATCTACCCGCACATTTTTGATATTTTTGTTTTGTTATGCACCGTCACATACTATACTAACAGCGTCCCTATTCTCCATGGAATGGATGGATTATACCATGGAACGCGAAACTTTAAAAGTTAGTATTGGAATTTGGGATATTCCAAAAATATGTGACATTTCTTCTTGAGACACCGATAAATTTCTCAATAGTGGTTTAAACTTTTGTGGTGTTATTAGTCATGACACATCCCTATAAATTATATAGAAATACACAATCATATGCATCAGAAACATAGCAAAGCAACTGAATAAAATACATGTCATATTCGTCAATGACGACGATCGCTCACGTGTATGCAAATATGGCTATATCCAATTATACAAACACACATTTAGGTCATTACATCATACCGACAAAAATTCTAAATATTTGAACATCCTTTTTCTCATATCTCTATAATTAATTGAAGTTTTTTTCACTTGACGCGTTTAGATTATGAAGTAATCGATATAAAAGTTACACCTTTTTTTTTCATTCAGATTCAACAGATGGCGATCATATTCTTTACTATTTTTTTTTTATTAAGTGGATAGTCTGCTCAAGTAACCTAATTAAAACTTAAACCTAAAGAAAGTGCACTCTACAGTTGTTAACTTTATACCATGTTACCGTACCATAACTCCACTTTAGAATATATTTTTCACAATATTTATCAAAAGTGGAGTTTTATAAAATTTTATTATAATTATAATACTAGCAGCGCCCCGCAGTTTCACCCGCGTAAGTCCATATCCCGTGGGAATATCGGGATAAAAAGTAAGTTAACCCAGGTCTCCAGCTATCTACATACCAAGTTTCATCGCAATCCGTTCAGTGGTTTTTGCGTGAAAGAGTAACAAACATCCACCCATCCGTCCATCCATCCATTCATACATCCAAACTTTTAAATTTATAATATTAGTGGGATTAAAGCGAAAGGTTGTCGGGTTGTCAAATATTCATCGCTCGTATCGTCGCTCGTAGGATAAGTATGCAATTAAACGCTGCTGAAGTTTTCAACAAAGAGTGAGATCTACATCTAAAGGAGGCACTAAATTGTGACCAGGTTTTCCCTGGTCAAATTATGCAACAGTGACTCAAATTTTAGGATCTCACGATTACTTCTTTTGGTAATAGGCGTTTAAAGACTTCAAAAGGGATCAAATAATATGCACGTTTATTCTGACTTTAACGCATAATAAATATAAAACGGTGGTAACAGCAAAATCGTCAAATTATGTCATAGAAAAGTCTCCAAAAGACTGAAATCTAATCAATAAAATAATAAAATCTAAATTGAATTCGAAAAATAGTTTCAAATTCAATTTAAGTATAATTCTATTACTCTTTTGAATAGAGTCGTAAATAGATAAAGTATTAAACATCTGAACTTTAAATAAACGCCTGTTATATTTTTACTTGTACTTTGTCGCAATATTACTACTTTTATTACTCAATTATGGAGTGTATGTTACTTGAAATAAGATGCATTGAATCAACTTTGCTGAAACCTTTTTTTTAATTTACAGAGTCTGTTTCTTTGGCATAAGGCTGTAGATGTAATAACGGGCTGCATAACTATTATATGCGCCGTATGAAATCGTCATCGTTGTATTTGGAATAGACCTTTTGCTATTCGTATTTGCCTACAATCTTTCATGGGTTATAGCGTAAAATTATTTTTTTTTATTCTACCAGTCTCCAACAAACTCTTCGGGTGTGTAATATTAAAGTCGTCTTAAACATATATGCTGGAGAGCTGTTCTTATACATGTATTCCTCTTGTACGTTAACTTTATGTATATAGAGGTAGGTTCAATAAAACAATGGCAAAGTAACAATTGGCCAGTGTACGTATTAAATCCCACTAATCCCACTAATATTATAAATGTGAAAGTTTGGATGGATGAATGGATGGATGGATGTTTGTTATTCTTTCACGCAAAAACCACAGAACCGATTGCGAGGAAACTTGGTATGTAGATAGCTGGAGACGATGATTAACGTATAGGCTACTTTTAATCCCAATATTCCAACGGGATCGGGACTTACGCGGGTAAAACCGCGGGGCGCTGCTAGTTAAAATATAAATAAAAAGTGAATCAGTCTAAGGTTGAGCAGATTTCATTACTATAAATAAGCCAGGAAAAACAATTATATTTGAATTACTAGCAACCCGCCCCGGCTTCGCACGGGTACAAATTATACACCTAAACCTTCCTCATGAATCACTCTGTCTATTAGTGAAAACCGCATGAAAATCCGTTCAGTAGTTTTTCAGTTTATCGCGAACAGACAGACAGACGTGGCGGGGGACTTTGTTTTATAATATGTAGTGATATGTAGTGAAGATTTTTATAATATGATTTTTTTTTCATCATTAGCTCAGCTACATGATATGATGATTATTCCAAACGCAAAAACCTCATAAAATAATGAAAAGTAAACAGAAACACTATTCGTTCCTACAATTTCCGAGGGTTTCTCTCAATTTTATCAAGATCTCATCATCAGATCCTGACTTCCTTGACATGGGACCACCCTTGAGGTACCAAATCTAACAAAAAAAAAATCAAAATCGGTTCGGCCCGCCAGCCGCTCTGCCCCCGCTTTTTAAATCTCTGATATCTTCTAAGATATTCATTTTTATTATACGTTGCAAAGGGCAATTTTGATCTACATTAAATGCACAACGTATCTAATGTATTTAATTGGATAAGGAATAATACTGTATTTTTTTAAATAGTTTGAAAATAACCCATAATTTTCTTGTAACATGTAAAAGATAAAAATGGTTACTGTGGGTTATCCTTAGGAGATAAACACATACCATCGCGGACTTTTTTATTGATCTTTTTAAGATATACAATTCCGTAGTACATTAATTTCATCTATCTCGTAAGGTTTAGCCAGCGTTTGCAATGTAAGCGCACAAAAATATGTTTGTTACGACATGACATTACAAATCTTTAAATTTCTCGACTTTTCTCTATAATAATATGCATGTATACTACATATAAACCTTCCTCTTGAATCGCTCTATCCATTGGTGAAACGCGCATGAAAATCCGTTCAGTAATTTTTCCGTTTATCGCGAACAGACAGACAGACGCGGTGGGGGACTTTGTTTTATAATATGTAGTGATATATATATTAACATATATAGTACTAAAATGCCTTTAAGTCAAAAATTTATTCGTTTATTTTGATATCATTATTAATAAATATTATAATCCTATGTTATTATAGTGTGAACTATAGCAAAACTAAGTATTAAATATTTATTTAATTCCAGTTATGATGCTCCCGATGGCTCTTCGAGAAAAGAGCAAGGAGCAATTCTCAACCCTGGTACAAAAGATGCAGCTTTAGACGTGGCTGGAGCAGTACGCTGGTACAATGACAAAGGTCATCTCTACGAAATGACTTACAAGGCTGGCAAGAGAGGCTACAGAACAATCATCAAAAGAGTTTATTCGTAAATAGTGGTGGGAAAGATATATCAAGTATTAGATCGAATATTGTTCGATAAAGAAAGACTGGACAATAATATTTAATTTATTGTAGTAAGTTTTATTTGTGTGACTAAGTTACTAAAATCAATGCAGTAGTTTATTTAATTTATAAAAATAAAATGTATGGAGAAATAAAAACGATTATATTTTGTCGATAATACGCGATGTTATTACCGTTTAAGTAATTGATTGGACAAAATAATGTTTTCATTTTTATGTAATTTATTCTAATATAGTATATTGAGATGTTTTTTGTGGTGTTTACGATCATGATCATGTATTTCAGATAGATTTTATACCAATTACGTATTTTTATCTGTTTAAAATTTTAAATATGATATTATGATACCTACATAGTTAATATATATTGATTCCTGACTCATATGATCTTTTTAATATAATAAAACTATACATTTCATTGAAAAAAGCTAATCCTTAAATTATTAAATATTTTAAATAAGTACGATTATTTTTATTTCCGACTTACTCGCATGTATATAATGTAAAATATCTACGTGATATAAGGCATAACTTACTATAGTTTTTATATACAGGAGAAGTAAAAGGCATTACACATTTATTTATTTATTTACTAATTGTTAAAATTTACTGTTGATCTGTAGAAGTGTCTTTATTTCTGTAACAGTTACTGTTAGAACTATCATTGTGCTAACTTATGTACAAATATGTAACATAATCTAGAAAATAAAACAAATATAGATTTTTATAATAAGTATAAAATTATTATTTTACTTGAAAAAGGAAAACAATTACAATTATTCTTTGAAAACATGCATAGACTGGCGTATAGAGTTTGGTATCAAAATTGGTGTAAATAATAATAAATGAGCCTACATAGCAATTAGATACTTGCAGGGGTGCTTACTAAGAGAAATTTGGTGTCCCTAGTCGCCAGTAGAAACCCTAAACCTAATTATTCTTCCAGACAATTATAATCCTGGAACCTTCAAGAATTATAGTGAATAGGTTTCTCTTGGATAACCGTGTACCATCTGTACAACAGTAACGGCCAGGCAGACCGTTTGTTATAATAAGGTTGGAACAGATCATTAGCAACAGTTAAAGCAGCGCTAAAAACTCATGTTATCATCTGACACTGGTTTTACAGGTAAGTATATTATCGTTTCAAGCTTTTAAAGATGGAAGCACACAAGATTACACGAATTGCAGATGTACCGTTGTGTTAATGATGTACACGGGTCAGTGCACTTAAACCACTCAATTTATTCATAAAATTTGTTTATAAACGAACCACTTCAAGTAAAAAATACTGTTACGACGCACATAAAACATTAACGAAGCCGAATGCAATATATTTATGTATGTAAATAGAAGTTGATATAGAAGAAGTACGTAAACAAATATTATAGACTATATTTTTAAACTATAAGTATGTTATAGTTTTAAAAGTTATATAATAGCGTAAATAAATTGAAACGGCAGTCGCGTATGGGCTAAGCCGTAAGGTTCAATTCCGATCCAATACAAAAAAAAAATTATAAACATATATCTACATGGATGGATGGTTACCCTTCGGGTACGGAACCCTAAAGATTGAGTTTGCCGATAATGATTTGGGAATTTATAAATATAGCTTTACATTTTACTGAACCCCATAGAGATCTTTCTAGGGCACCCTAGTGTTTTATTTGTGCCTTGAATAGGGTCTCAAAAAATCCATAACTAGGCAGGATTTTAACAGTGAAAATTACATACCTTACCTATTTCATTTATCTAATCTGGTGTTGTAAAGTTGCAACATGACAACTGATACACCCAATCTCTTAATCCATCTTCAAGCTCTTGTAACAGTCTTCAGGCTCAGTTCAAATTAATATCCATTTAATACATATCCTTGATATTTCATCGTTTAATTTCTTTCATAGTTTAACGTTTCTTTCTGGATCGATCTGGATTCAGATAAAATTTTGTCTGCACCAATTGTAATTAGTCATTTTAGCCTTTCAGCTGTCTCATTGTTGGGTTGCTCAATCGGGTAGACAGTAAATATTTGGCGCTCTTCGGAGGTCAGCAAGTAAATTAAATGAGATGATAGTTTCACTGCGTGTATTGCCGCTACGGATGCTTGTACAAAAAGAAGTGAAGATGGCTATCATTGTCATCAAAGAGTATACAAACCATAAACTAAGTATTAATAGTATACTAAGTTTATGATACAAACACTACGTTAGAATTATCATTTATTTATCGGGAATTTAATAATTTAATTCGAATTCCAAATTCAATTCTAATAATTCTTTTTTTGTGGTTAAATTGGCGCGAAGTTTGAGCAATATCTGTCATTTAGTTTGTTTTCAGTACTCGATTTTTTAAGCTTATCTCAAAAGTGTTTTGCGATTTTTATAATGGATAAAAACATCGTACAAAGAGTTTGCCTCAAATTTTTCATGTTCAGAATCACTGAAAATGTCACATAAAGCATACGGAGAATCGACTTTATCAGAAACTCGTGCATATGAGTGGTATAGTGCATTCAAAAGCGGTCGAGATTTGTTGGAAGATTTGCCTCGCTCTGGTTGGTTTGTCTTCAACTGAAGTTAACATCGCTAAAATGAAGGAAACTGTGACTGAAAATCCTCATTCAAGTTTGAGAGAGATAGCCGCTGAACTTTCTGTGTCTCACGAATCAATTCGTACCATTTTAAACAATCGCTTGGGTTTGAAACACATTGCCGGTTGACTAGTCCTGAAAGATCTGAATTTTACTCAAAAACTCAATCGCGTAAAAGTCGCTGAAGACATGCTAGAACGAGTCAATTCCGACCCTACTTTTGTAAAACGCATTGTTACTGGTGATGAGATGTGGGTTTACGAGTTTGACATACAAACTAGTCAGCAAGCTTCGGAATGGCGTCTTCCAACTTCCGACAACAACAACGAACGATAACCGAAAAAACTACGACAAAGTCGATCAAAACTCAAGGTCATGTTGACTGTTTTCTTTGACTTTCGAGTTGGTGTGCACTCGAAATTCTTGTCAGAAGGTCAGACTGTAAATAAAGAATATTATTTGAGCGTTATACAGTATTTGAGAGGAGAGAGCAAATTCGTCGAAATAGGCCAAAATTTGTGGAAAGAAAATTCTTGGATATTACACCACGGCAACGCGCCTTCGCGCAAGGCCATCATTGTGAATAAATTTTTGACATAACTGTGTTGTGTTTTTTTGTGTTGTGTGTTTAACTAAAAACTCAACAAATACCATCGAACTACCAGCGTATTCACCGGATATGGCTTCGGCCGACTTTTTTCTCTTTCCAAAACTTAAATTACCACTTCGAGGTACCCGTTTTCAGTCGATAGAAGATATCAAAGAGAATTCGCGGCGAGAACTGAAGTCGATTCCGGAAAATGCATTTAAAAAATATTTTGATAACTGGATTATTCGTTGGCGTAAGTGTATTATTTTTGAAGGGGCCTACTTTGAAGGCGATACAATAAATTTCGAAGAATAGTTAACATTTTGTGTTTGATTAACCTTTTCCCGGTACTTTCTTGTCAGAGTAGTACGTATTAAATGTTGCCATTTTTCAAATTTTGATTTTCAGCTCAACCCTTTGACTGCAAACAGACAGTTTCATTTTCAAGTGAACAATTGTAATAATAGCTATTTAATTTTTTTTAAATTAGTTTATTTTTCATAGACGCTATTCATTCAGGGTATTAAAAAAAACATTAAACAACTAACACTACGTTGTAGTATGAAACTAGTAAATGCAGAGCGAAACAATGCCAAGAAGATCACTTAAACCATTGCAGCATCCCAGTATGTCCATTTGTGACTCTTGAACATTTCATCACTTATATCGAGTTATCACCTCCGTTGCAAATAGAATAAAACTCGAACATTTGTCAGTTGCTGTAATGTTAACAAACAGAGTATGTAGGTGTATTTAAGCCAACTGTTTGCAGTTTTCGTTTCATTCACTTCTCCTTAACACTTAGACATCAAACCTAAACCGAAACCAACATGATTGCTCTGGTGAGTTTCTCTTTACCTGATACTTTTACTATTAATCATTGGACCTATCTCACGTAAGTATTTCAAACTATAACGCCCAGACACGTCACCTGTGCCAAGCAGTTTTATACGCGTTAAATTCATGTGGATACTATTAAACTGCTATGGATTGCAGCGTTATTACATAGTATACCTACAGATATAGAGCGATAGTTTCTCTATAGCGTTCCGTAATAAATGAACTGTCTAAGATAAAAAGCAATGTTATAACTGGTCTGGTATGAATGAAAACCGTACGTGTGAATTCTTTTAGCTTTCAGTAAAATAAACTTTCAGCTTTATAGTACTCGTATTAGTAGTAATCAGAATGTTGATCTCATTTTGTACTCACAGATTCTTTATATACGCTGCATGTTTTCCTTCTCATTGTACTCGGCTTAATATAATTCATTAATTTACAAAGTTCAAGATTGTCGTGGTATAAGTGGCTATGATTCCCAGTGCCCAATTATGTAAGTAAAATATAATGCAACTACTATCATAAGACATTCTAAAAGAACGTTCGTTTTGCATGTCAAATGTGAATACACTCAATCCAATTATCACTATTGACATAACTCTAAACTACAACTGAATTATGAAACAACATTATTTTGCAATAACTATACATATTTGGCATAAAGTAATATAGACTTTTTGTTATTTTTCAGAAACTTTTCGTTTTCGCATTCGTGACTGCGGTCGTCGTAGCTGATGACAAACCTGTTGCTGAAATAATTACCGAGCATACGATTGTTAATCCTGATGGTTATAAATTCGAGTAAGTATAATTTCCTATATGTTTTGTTTGCACAAAGTTCTGGTGATACAAAATTCTAGTATTCTTAATATTATTGTTAGAAAGAAAACTAAATCCACTACCGCTCCCACACCAGTGTGTAAAGTTGAAGTAAAAGCAGTGATCAGATCAAGGAAACTATTCAGAGCAATAATGAAGTCTATAAACAAGCTTTGAATATGATCGAAAATAAATTAGAGAAAGGAAAAGTAACCATAATATTTAACACTATTAAAGTAGGAGTCTCCTGAATTAAAGTGAGTACCAATGACTATCAGACACATCGTACAACTTTACTACAATCATAGGGTGACTACTGACTACTGACTACTTAGTGGTTCGGAATTCCAATATCCAAATAACCCTCTTGTGTGTAATTTGTCACTAAATGTATATTCTTTATCCATGTATATAAAAATCAATGCCACTTTTCGTTGTAATTTTATAACTCAAGAACGGGCGCACCTATCCAAAGCAAATGTTTAGGCTTTGTTTGGACTATTTAGTAGATCGTTTATGTGAAGTTTGCACAAAAAAAGAAAACTTAACGAGGGACTTACGCGGGTGAAACCGCGGGGCGCAGCTAGTTCTCTATAAAACTGAAACAAAGTATATCCAGATTCAGAATCTGAATACTCCTTGCCTTAATAATATACATTTCTAATGTTCACTGTTTTCTTTTTTAATTTCAGTTTTAAAACAAGTGATGGTATTTCTCGCCAAGAAGAGGGCAAGTTGATCACAGTTAATGACAAAGTTGGTATCGCAATAAGCGGTTCCTACTCTTATCCTGGACCTGACGGTGAACAGTACGAGGTCACCTTCACTGCTGATGACAAAGGGTACAAACCCCAGATCCGAGTTCTATCCGCTGGTCAACAATAATTAATAGGAAATTTACATTTTTTTACTGTTTTATACATCATGTTATTACATTTTCAAGAATATGAATGTATTTTAATGATATAACTAAAAAAACATATCGTGCAAGGCCCGGAAAAAATCCAATTTGTAATCCTCATGACCTCCACCTTCAGCTGACTAATTAAGAATAGGCTTTAGTAACGCTTGGTACATGCACTTGTAATCGCAGCAAGATTATTTTATATTGGTAAACGTCTAAAATTTAATTTTAAGTGTTTTTCTCAAAAATGACGAGGTAATTTGTTTGAGGCTGCTAGATTAATGTAAATAGGTAAATTTTTGGCAGAGTTAAAAATAAAAGCACAAATAAAAGGTTTAAAACAATGGAATCCTATCAACCATGGTATCGTAACTGTAAGAACATGTATCTTGTACACATCACAATGTTGTCAGTGTTGCATTGCATGTCGGAATCTGGAATTTACCTCGACATTTGCCATAAACATGCGGCTTAGGGAGACGACATTGAGCCGATCCTCAGGTCGATGCTAATTCATCGAAACGTTGGTCGTGAATTTAATCGATTTTCAAAGTCTATTAAATCCGTTAATACCTATTTACTCATAAAAAGACAAAATGAAAAGTCAGGACAAATGAACAAGATTCAATAGCTAGTATAAACCTGATAAAGCGCCTACTACCTTTATACAACTAAGAGTTCGCAAGTAAACATATCAACATAACTATTGTTGTAGGAAATAAAATAATTCAACTAACGTGTTACGTACATATATGTGTACACATGCCTGTAACTTTTTAATTCAAAAGTCAATAGACCGATTTCAATGCAGTGTTCTCAATTGCTAGCTAGTTTAGTCAGGATAAATCATAGGCTAGGTTAGTCAGTTTGCCGCAACTCTACTACAAAGCGCGTATTTTGCGTTGGTGGTAATAAAAGCTATTCGAGCCACCCCAACTCCCCGAAGGGATAAATCATATTTTACATGTAAATAAGCCATGCGCATTATCGGTTGTTTTTGTTAAAATTTAAACTTTATGATTAATGCGTTGATAGGAAAAGTTTATGTGGCCTTTAAGGATACCTAGCAGCTAGATCAATCTAGAGGGCCTATTTTGGATGATTCGCCTACATCCACTTTCCGGTCATTGAACTATTAAGTAATTGCCAGCTCCTTTTATATGTCTCAGTTTCTCCCGATAATTGTGTAAGTTAATAAATATGGCAAAGCTGAGTTTAAAATACTACTACTAGCTTTTAATATAATTTGTAATACCTTTAAAATGTTGCAACCATTATTCTGTCGTGACATTATGTTTAGTTCGTTCGTGGCATCTTTGTTAGAACCGCTTAATAAGATAAATATACACAATTTTGAACATAGTCAAAAGTACTTTAAGAAGGCAACATCAAAAATGTTTTTTTTTGGTATATGGCCAAAAGAGCACACGGCTCACCTGATGGTAAGTGACTATCATCGCCCATGGACACCTACAACTTAAGAGTCACAAGTAATATGATGCGTTCCTTGTACATGTGTGGTCTACATTGAAGGCCTCTCTATGTCCAGCAGTGGACATAGAGAGGATACTAAATTTGGTTCGGGATTTGACAATAAAGCTAAAGGATAAAGATAAAAACATAGAAACTCCGATGTTCTAGAAATTGAGATGATTTGACTATTTTTTAATACAAAATGTTTTTAACAGTCCAAATAAGGTTTTAAGAAAAAGAACATTTGGAAAAGTGGAAATGTTTTTTTTTCATTGAAACAAATTATTAAAATTTTAACAGTGGTTTAACGTCGTTTTAACATCTGTCGCGTCAGCTACTTAAAATGTTCCTAAAAGCGTAAAACATACAAAACCAATTAGTCAAAAAAAATACCAATCGAATTGAGAACCTCCTCACCATACTTTTTCACAGAGTGTGTTTTTTTATACTTCAAATCGATATAACAATAAATAATAAAATTAAATATAAAATTTAAGGGTTCACAAAAAACGTGATTGTTCTGCGTTTTTCTTAAATCTTGCAGGTACAATAGTACAAAACCTATGTATTATGCTAACACTTTGCTTTGTTATTGTAAAATCTTTATCAGTAAACCTTGGTCGAGAACGTGTGTTAGTTCAATAATTCTCAGTATGTAGGAGAAATTCCTAGGGAATTATAGAAAATTTCCTAGGAAGAGCGTACTATTGAATTTTAACTAACATGCATATATGGTGATGATGGTAGATGTTTAGTG
The DNA here is from genome assembly GCA_963859945.1 of Euplagia quadripunctaria. NCBI lineage: Eukaryota > Metazoa > Arthropoda > Insecta > Lepidoptera > Erebidae > Euplagia > Euplagia quadripunctaria. The sequence continues at coordinate 13,454,079 of OY982562.1, read as the reverse complement.
TAGTATATCCATAGGAACTATCCTGTGATAGGACTATCGTGTTAGATAACGGAACTTTGTATTCAAGATTAAAACATAACAATAAAAGAACATGACTCAGTAATCTGACATTTATTATGTAGATGAAACAGTCCATCAATCAAATCAAAAGTCATAATAAAGACACTTTTTGTACTCTTTGGATTTACTTTTTTTGAACTTACTCTATTTGATTTTCAAATAATTTTTTGACGTTAATCCTGAGTAATGATTGAAATATAAAAACTGTACAAAGTCTAAATATTGAGTTATTTTTTTATATTATGCACATGCACACATTTAAAATGTGTAAGCAGAATCTATTACTCACGTTTCGTCATATTTTTTTCGTTGTAAATGTTAATAATGTCTCTACTAGCTTTTGCCCGCGGCTTCGCCCGCGTAAAAGTTTTTTTTTCTATCCCTCGGAAATTATGTTTTTCTGTATGAAAGGTACATAGGGTATGTAATTCAAATGATTAATTATATTTAGAACATGTACGCAAGCGAAGGCATAGCGAATCTCTGTTCGAATCCAAACTATCCGGATGCGGCAGCCAATCCAGCACCAAACAACCTAGTACGGCGTTTTTGAATCGATTTACGTCTCTGGAATTCCTTAAGTGGTACATTGAACAAGTGGATGATTTAGGTTTACATGCAATTGGCAATGCGCCACTCGTCTTCACCGAAAACTTTGAAATTTTTTTTATATTTAACCAGACTGATCCACATCAACGGGGAGAAGGTAAGGTATGTCAAATACATAAATATATACTCAAACATACTCTATCCATTAATTTATTTTCTTTTTGATAGTTGCTTAGTTTGAAAACGTTACTATAAAAGACTTCGTAAAATATAATTTTAAAACGTGCAAAAGATTACATTTTTTTAATTCAATACAATTTGTTAACCTTCGTAGACATTATGGTACTGTCAAAGTAGTTTTCTTTTTAAATATATGCTAATTATTTTACGCAATAAAAAGAGTTACATTCTATTCTACGTAGTGATCAGAAGAAATGTATCAACTGCATATTCATGAATCGATATAAACTATTTCTAAATCAGTATAAGAAACCTTTCGTTATTTATAAATAGTTGTATTTATTAGTTGTATAAATAACACGAAAATATTGAAATTCAAATTCAAACTTAGGATAAAGAACAAATGAAAGATGCTTCACACTAGATTGGCCACCTCAGTCCTGTCCAGTCCAGTAATATTATAAAAAAAACGTATGTATAATATATTTAAACATGGGTAATATAATTTATTAAACGGGTTCAGTTGTTCAAGCTAAAATCAACCTTCAATTTGTTTTTAAAATAAATTGAAAGTTCTTGTTAAATTCATTTATTATTTTTATCGAACCGTGTTAGGTCATCACTAATTGACTACTTATCGAACTGTCAAAAAGAAAATTTGATTAGTATATTAATAATTTATCTGACAATATTGTATGTGTAATATAGGATTTAACTCAAGGTTATTAAATGATAACACAGAAGTTTAAATAAAAAAGAAGAATTTTCTTTAACCTTTATTTTTTACATGTCATACAGAATTTAAATTAAGATTAAAGAATAAAGAAATTTCTTAATACATAATATATTTGGTTTTACAGCGATATATAACTTTTATATGGCAAAGTGGTAGAAGGGGAGAGAATTAATCCTAAGCTGTGGCAGCTGTGGGTTGGGAAGCTTCATCTTTGTTTTCTGTTGGTTGATAGCCATTCTTGTCAGCGACGAAGGAGACAGAGATATGTTGACCATCAGGGGCGACGTACTTGTAACTGCCCTTAACTACAAGGCCCTGCTGTTCAGTGTCGTTCTTATATTCACCCTGTTCTTGTCTGGAGGTTCCGTCACTAGTTTCAAATCTGTAGAAGAATAAATAATTGACTTAAATTACATAAATAATTTACTAGGTGATGAGATATATCTACTGTTTTACAAGAGTCTAAAGAAGCATTTTTGTGTTCCTTGCTACTCTTAAGAGTGCACCATGTTTGTAAGAGTGGAAACCGTATATTTTATTTAGTAATTTAATCCGAACTCTTTTTCCATTACTAGGGTCAATAACAGGAGTCTATTAGCAATGTGGAGACCAAAGTGCAGAAATAGGTTTTCTTGGGAATAAACGAAAGCAGGACGGATAAGTGTAATGAATCCGTCCGATTCATTACACTTACCTGTCCTCAGTGAGCTATGTTTAATTCCTATAATATCTGCGGCACAATCCTCTCGGCATCCAGATGTCACTTGAAAATGTTAAGCATAGAATATTGAGCTGATTTTGCCAAAAACTAAACTCCACAAAGATGTGAAGGGCTAAATGGTTATATTTGGAACTAGGTATTGAACATGACTCAACGAAATTCAATGCATACAACTTGCTCTTAAAGTCAAGCGAAATCAAGCGACACAAGGATCCACTTGAAGCCAAGTCCTTGAGAACCGCTCAAGCACATTTGGAAATAATTCGTAAAAGTGGCGAACCTTCAAGTATAGTTACCATTTATCAATACAGGGTGTATTTGAAAATAGAACACATACTTAATCACTGAAAGAGTTACAAAAAAAAAATTGAAAAAGAACTATTCACTGAGTTTTTTAAAAATCCACAAAAACTAACTTGAAAAAATTTCGAAGTTAGTTTTTATGGATTTTCTTAGTAACGGAATGAAAAAATCCAAAATAAAAATATACTATTTAAAATCTTTAACTTTACACATTCCACCTAATTTTATGAAAAACGGAGGCAAAAATACCTGGAAATTCAAACGGTCATAACTTGTAAACGAACTGATGGAGTTTTTTTTTCAAAAATTCTTATTGTACCTGCATTGTAAAGTATTTTCAAATACACTCTGTATATAATGAGGCCATTATCGACCTTAGACTGATTTTAAAATAATCTAGTGATATTGTGGCGATCATGTGCGATAAAGCTAGTATTAGCATGTACTATCCATGGCTATGTACTATAATCGACGAGAAAACTCCTATGTCTAACAATGCGAATCAAGATCGACCGGAAGGTATACCCGCTAATCCCGGTGAAACATCAGTGCTAGCAGTTCTCTCCTTCAGAAGTTAAGCTCACCGCAGTCAGGTACTAAATACAACGTCTATCAGCCAACCCTTCACCGTTCATTCTAGTTTTACTAGCATCACAACGACAAGAACAACATCTGTTCAACCTTTAGAAGATCATTAAATGGTTGGTAATATATTCGTTGGTTGCAAATACGGCCTACTCGTTGATTCCAAATACAAATGATCGTAAACAAGTTGTCTTGATTATAATGCCCTTTTCTAAACAATGGATTAAGTAAGGTCTCGAGTATTCTTGGGCGGTTTTTAAACATTGTAGAATCATCAAAATAGAATCATCATATTTTGATGAATATGTTAAGACTTATGATGTTTAAAATAACTATAAGGAAGTATTGCTATTGTTAATATACTGTTTTTTTTTTGCAATTAGATGTGATTGAATTTTCTTCTCTGTTAACCCCGTTATTATTTGTATAAAATTATTATTATTTACGGACGTACTTTCCCTTGACTCACTTCTTCTAATTATCTTATTAAATGTAATAAATAGCTATTTAATAAGAACCTGTTGTCTTGTAAAAGGTATAACTTCTAGGTTTATAGCAATTCTTTAAAAGGAATTTTGTTCTTTCTCAGGTATAGTATTAATTTTTTTATTTATACTTTTGCAGCATTATAAAAACATGCACTGAGTGATGGCACCAACTGACTTCATAGTTACACTGCAATTAAAACCGTAAACAAAATGTGAATACGCTATAATAATCATTGTTAGTTCTTGCATATATTTTTCTGTGAACTTGAATTAACTACCCAATGCCGTTTCATTAAAAACCTACTTAAAACTACCACCAGGCGATCTCTAGTATTAATAAAAGTACATCTATGTAAGTTACGAAGATCTAATAAAATGTAATGTTACTATAACAATAATAAACTCACTCAAAATTGTACTTGTCAACGTCAACATCCTCCACTTGTTTGACGATTTGCACGGCAGGCTGGGCGGGAGCGGCTTGTTCCTGAGCGCACACCATCGCCAACGCGACCAGAGCAAACAAAGTCTGTGAAAGTAAACATAATATATTATACTGAATAATGCTTTTTTTTTATTTGTAATCAAGTTCATTCTTTATTCACTTCTATAATGCTATTAAAGATTAATTAATGAAATTCGATTAAAATCGATACTTATAGAAAAATTTCGGCTAAATCGACACTAAATTCGTAGTTTTATACCAATAACTAATTAATTTTATTACAATTCGTAATTATACCATTATGTATATTTATTTTTAATTGGCACTTTTCAACTATTTAAAAACTGTATTATCATAAGGATTTTTCCAATAAAAAGTATTTATGCTCACTCACAATTTTCATCATTATGATGTATTTTTTTGTAATGCAAGGAGTATGTTGATTGTTGGACGAGTCCTGAACGTCTATACTCTGAAGGGTCGAGTTGAGCTATAAATATCATTGTCACCGTATTGACAATACAATATTTCGAAGTATCATTGGCAGGCAAAGGTGTTAATCACAATCATGCAAACAGTTTATTTGAGGAGATCCAAAAACTGTTACGGGGATTTGTGAATTGTGTAAATTGTTTGCAATACTCGTGTGCCTTTCATGCGTCTTTGCTTGTATTCTTGAATTTAATGGAATTACCTTATTTAACATCTTTAAAAATATAATAACTGGAAAACTCATGTTTGCATGTCTCTTTTTACTATTTGTAAGTTTATTAAAAGACTTGTTGCCGATGCAAATGAAATATATTTAAGAATGTTTTATTACGTTATGTTTTTATAAGAAAAAAGATCATCCGATGTCATAGACGATATTTCAAATTAATATCTGGGGGCACGGCAGTGCCCCCGCCAAATCGAACAAAAAAGTGGCTCGGCCGTACCATCCTTTTCTCGAAGCAGTTCAGGCCATTTTCGACCCCCTATAACTTCGTTGTGGATAAAACTAGAAGCCTGAATTTTCAATAACCAAGCAGGCATTATATAAACACGGTATATTTCAAATTTCATTCAATTTGAACTAGTAGCTAAAGAATTATAACTAGTCAAAGTTTCTTAATTTTATCACTCACTGACTGACTGACAGATCATCAAAACTCTAAGAAACTTCTAGCAGACATAGCAGCTTCAAATTTATAATACAATTAGTGTTTAGTGTATAAATCAAGGAAATTCTAAAATATTTTGTAATTTCGGTCCAGTTTTCTAGAAACACCAACTGCATAAATAACTTTGTAATCCCTTATAAATATATAGGATTACAAAGTTACATTTGCAGTGAATGAATCAGTGTAATGTAATATCTGTATATGTATATTATAATGGAATAATAGGTGTAGGTAGGTGTAGGTACCTAGATATAATTATGTTCAAAGGTAACTTGTAAAATGGTCAACGGAATGAAAAAGCAAGAATGGGACATGTCTTATGAAGTTACCAATAAGTACCAATGTACCAAAAAAAAAAATGGAAGAGAACATAATTATATAAGTCTTGGTTTAGGTAATGGTTCTATCGGTATAGTGCAAAGAGTAAAGGTTGATCCCGAAATTACAAAAAAGAATATTAAGAAAATATACATTACATTTAATAAAGAACATGTTTACGAGCTTGGTCCGGGCACAACTAAATTTTAAATTATTAGTAGAGCTTATGTTCATCGCGAACAGTTTCACATATGTTTCAAAGCCTCCGAGAAAAACCAATAGAGACAGGAAGTGGGCTTTGAGAAAAACTGTAGCTGAAGCTCAAGAAGTAGTACCGGCAAAGAAAAAGAGGAAGACTACCTACAAAAAGAATTGAGATGCCATCAAAAACAAAACTTGTGAAAAAAACCAAGTCTCGCAACTCAGTTCTTCTACCGTAAAAAGTTATGAGATCCATGTAATACCAAGTCGGTTAATTTATTCAGTCTCTACTTAAGGGACCTTTTATCTTAAAACTAAAAAACTAAAAAAAAAGATGATTCTATCAATTGGATCTATTTATTAAATGAAGTTTTGCTTAGTTTTCAAAAGGATTTCAAATACAAGTTTTATGGATACCATAACTCGTAATTGTTCTTAGGTACTTCTAATTATTTATCTTTAATGATCATCTTCCATTTACTAAAAAAACGTAGGTATCAGTACGGTAGGTCAGGAAGGGTCGCAGTGACGTCATTTACAGATAAATAAAAATATTTTTGCTAAAATGAGTTTTAATTAACAGTATTACATATAACTAATAAGGTATTTTGAAATGAAAGCTGCTGACTGTATCTTTAATGTATAAAGGTTTACGTAAAAGGATAAAGATGTATGTACAACACACATCGATTATGTAATAGAAGGCTGCAGTAACCCACACCGCGCAATGTGTCATTGTAATTGTATTTTCAATAAAACGTCTTCAACTTGACAGAGGGTTGCCACTCTGTTTCTGCTTAAATTACATGCTTAAAAAGACTTCTAAATATCACTGGCAACCTTACCGAAATTTTGTGTCATTTGTTTTATTTGTCAACTAAAAGTCATTTATCCTATTTAAATCTAAAATTTGAAATGGATTAATTTTATTAAAAGTATAACAAGTACTCTTGAAATGCTCATATAAAGAAAGGGGACAAGTTTTACAACTTAATGAAAAGTCCTTAACCATAAAGTTTTCTTTAGTTTAGTTAGTTAAAATGTATTTTTAATGGATCACGGTTTACGCTCAATCTATATATTTTTGGCCTCCATTGTAATTGTGGCTATTATATCTTAAAGTGACAACCCTAAGTCTGATATTATCAAGTCGTAGCTCACATTATTTGACCTCGTACATATATACAAACCTATCAAATAGTATCCATATGGATTTCGTTAATAATAAAAAAAGGTTATTTATCACTTCAACGCGGAATCTTCTGAAGACTCCGTGAGTCTGTAATAATGATGATGTTTTTATCTGAAGTCATTTGTACGCCATTGTAAATGCAAAAAATTATGATACATGTTATGTATTTGTGCTTCATTTCATAAACACAACTTAGTTTAATCTGCTTCTATACCATACCATAATGTTGTGCATATACTAGGGTGTTTTTCAAAAAGAAACATTTGCTTAAATTACTGAAAGGGCATAACTCTAGCATGCGGTTACAATATGAATTTTTAAAAAAAAAATATCCTATTACAAGTTATGACCGTTTAAATTTCCGGGTATTTTTACCTTTGTCTTTATAAAGTATGCGGAATGTGTAAAGTTAAAAATTTTAAACCGTAAGTATTTTTTCGTTTTGGATTTTTAAGTTAGTTTTTATGGATTTTGTCAAAAACTGAATAGTTCCAAAATAAAAAAAATACATATGTACGATTTAAAATCTTTAACTTTACACGTTCCACCTGTTTTTATGAGAAACAGAGTCAAAAATACCTGGAAATTCAAACGGTCATAACTTGTAAACAGATAATTCTTTTTCAAAAATTCTTATTGTAACTGCATGTTAGAGTCATGCTCTTTTAGTAGTTTAAGTAAGTGTTCCTTCAACTACAACTATTCCATTTCATTTCCAAATACAACCTGTATACTCAAAATTAAAATTCATTTGTTCAAAATCTCAAATCTCCTAAAGTTTTTACCGATCGTTTTGAAATTTTGTAACGTTGTATTCTTAAATACTCATGTTGTTTTTAATTTTGTAATATATTTTTTTAATATTAAAATGAATGCATGTTGGTTCTTATTTTATGTGCTACCGTACCGTTCATTAGATCATCATGAAATTTTATATACATGTTTCCTGAGATACAGAGACGGACATAGAATACTTTTCCCGAGCGATGGAATAAATACTTAAATAATAAGGGATGTCTTGAATGGGGAGTGTAGGTCCTGGTTGCTAATATTTTCATTTTTTAGCCCACGTTGGTGGCAAACAAGCATACGGCTCCCCTGATGGTGAGCGGTTATCGCAGCCTATCACCTAGTGGATAGGTGGTTTGCACGTCGTGTCTACGTGCTCGATTCGTACTTCGGAGGTGTGGTACCGGGAGTTCCCACATTGTAGACTTAGTGGGGTAACTACTTAATAAATCGTTGGCCTACCCATATTCCAATGACTATTTTTTTTTGTGACACATGAGCATAAACTCGCTAAGGCAGAGTCGATAACACTCACGTTTCGCGAACTTATGATCGGTCTCATGTATGTAATGAAAGCTCCTGTAGGTCGTGAGCGTAATGCCACATACAGGGCACAATTCTAAACTCCAGAATAGCAGAGTATTTGTCGGAGAATCCCAAAAGAAGCTTAACGGCACCGGGGTAGTTTGTTAACGGACTGATTAAATACTTAATTTATTCGTTTTTGGATAATATTTATATCATAAACATAATGTTGAACTTAGTATTTATCTTTTATGAATTTCGTCATTTGTAGTATCAGTTTTTTTACTTTACCTTAATCAGTTAATAATTATCGTTGAAATTTAATTCATTCTTATAAAAAGTAACAGTGACAAGAGAAAACATGTTACCAAACAAGTTGTCAATATAAGTACTTTCACAAAAGTAAAGACGAATGACACTCTTCAACGTTTTTATAAGTATGTACTTAACCTAATGTACCCGAAGACCATTGTATTTTATATAACCAAAGTTGCCATATTGGCATTGTATAAAGCTTGAAAACGTAAAAATTACCTAAAAGAATTTGGTATACATTTAAGCGATAAACTCTCGACTTGTAACGTCGCGTCGCTTGAAAATAAGGCCGGCAATAAAATCTACAGGAAGCTTTAATTCCCATATTGAAGAAGTTCAGTTGCGATCATGATTAATGATTACTCAGTTAATACTTAAAAAGAATATTTTTTTTTATGAATAAAAGGGGCTAAGTTGGGGCAGACAGTGTTTTGACTTTTAAATTATGAGTTATTTCGATCTTATTCTCTTAAAACTGATCGCCTGGTGAATCAGTTATATTGTATTCTATTTTCTATGCTGATCGTACTCCCCCGTGGAAGGGATCAGAAAGTAATTAAAATATTTTATTCCATCCAGAAACCTAATATTATAAACACAATTTAGTGCTATCAGCAACAGAATGCATTTGTAGGTTATACTCCAAGTACCTATTTTATCATGCTGTTTGCATGGAAAGTTTGGGGATCCGTTTGAATACAAATTACACAGTGGATCGGTCATGAATTAAATAATAATAATATTTAGCTGTGGATCCTATTCGGGGATCAGACCGGAACAAATCTAAATAATCAATAAATTGATTTATTAAAATTTTTACATAATGCAAGTTTTACGGATTCAGAAAAAATGATTATTATTAGAAAGTAATAAAGAATCCTGACCAAAAGTGGGCTAGCAATGTTTTATGTTGCAAAATCAAAATAGTATAAAAATATTTTCTTATTTTTTACAACCTTTTCACTTCAGGAATTTTATTTACGCATCCGGAATTATGATTTAAATAAAAACAGTAAATTAACAATCGACGAGCTACGTAAGTATGAACCTTTAAACAAAAGCATCACAAACATGATATCAAATTCATAAAATAGCCAAACAATTGGTAATATCATTACGTTTTACAATGTATTTAATTAATATGTTATGGTTCTCTTGTAATAATAATTATTTTTGTGTTCCGTCTCACGCAACTGTCAAGCCAGACGACAGACGAGTCAACAGCCATTACTGTTTATGTGTCGATTGACATTAGTCACTGTAATAATCTCTCCACTTAAATAGGAACTCCGTTTGAGTGTTTGTTTTAAACAACTTAGCGTGTTTCATGAAACTTACGACAGGACGTTTTTATATTTAGTTAACTGTTTTATTACGCCAAGAGGAAATCTCTATCTGAGTGAAGTTGTTGTTCTATTTCGATGTCGTCACATCAACGGCATGAAAAGGTAATAGGTATGAATATTATGTCTTGTTTTTTAACAAGTAGGAGGTGACTTGTTTTACTTTTAACTAGCATGGTTTTTTTTTACATGAATGATCTGTGGTTATTTTATAAGTTGCGAGTAGGTTAAACATAATTTTTAGGTCCTTGTTTGTAGGATAGGTATCTCTGTTTTTGTCTAACTTCTTAAAAACTTGGGTATTTGTGAGAAAATAAACACTTTTATTTGATAATACATAAATCGTGGTCTATAATAAATAAAGATTTATTGTGCAACAACTTAAGATGGAATTCCATACTTGGTCATTGTCCTTTATAGATAACAGGCAAGGGGGACTTTGTTTTATAATATGTAGTGATATAAACAAAAACCACACGAAATCCATCATGCAATGTACATTGTACATTTTGACGGGGTAGTGACAGGTTTAAGACTCATAATGTACCTGATATGACGGCTGCTAAATAAGAACTTTTAAAGTAAGCTAGTCTATGTAGGGTATACCCAGATTTTGGTACATTATTTTATCACAGCAATTAATCATGATTGACTGAGACTACTTGTAGTCGGGTATAGGTATTTAAACGTTTTATACGATCCTGTCATAAATACTGTCATGCCATGACATCCCTGGGGCGACAGGCTAGTAGGGTATCATTCCCGAACCGGCGCGGCACAGTTGTGGCCCGTCGCCCCATCCCAAACAGGCTTGAGAGAGTAGGCGGAACGAAAAGTAAACTTTCAAGTGGCACGAAACTTTCGACCGCTGTAAAGCGCATGGATTCCGGTGTTATGTTGTAAAAAAAAATCTAGTCTTCCAGCAGTAATAGATTCAGTATCATTCTCTTTTTGTAATTATTTTGAATTTTGGTTGTGTACTTATTCAACCCCTGAAAGTATATTGAACTACTAGTGACTGATGCGGAGAAGCGAGAAGCTTAGAAGTTGGTTTTGTGACAGAGCTGTGACACTGATATTGTGGATTTCACCCTACGGTCTTTATATATACTCGTACATACAGTAGCTTGACTTGAACTCTTCAGGGATTTCCTCCCTATGTTATCCCAGAGTCCTCGACCACAAAATCCTGTGATGTAACACCGTAAGCTTTTAAATTATAATTAACTTTCTAATTTCATATATATTTCTAATTACATATAAGTAATTTAATACACTAACTAACAGTAAACACACATACTTCAGTTGACTGTAGTTATTTTAGATACTATGTATGTGTTGTTGTAATTTTGGCGTTCTAATGGTAATTCTCTAAAGCTATGTTTTCATTGGAAGATAAATAATTTTGAAAAGGTTCTTAACTTTAAATAAAATTAATCGTAGAAGACCAATGTTAGTTGCCCATGATCGTGTTTATAGTAGGTTGACTAGGGCTACGCACGACTTAGTTCTGTGGCGCGATTAAGACGATCGAAATTTAATACAATTTATTCTCTAATTCTCTCAATCTTGTACAAAAATTATGAAGAAATTAAGAAGATTTACTTTTATTTATCAACAGATAAACAACACGGCTAGATTTAAAGATTGTATTAAATTGTATATCTGTATTGTATTACAATATTTTGGTATTGATATCAAAGGTAGTAAAACCTTCTCAGAATGATTATAACTACATTTTTTGTTTCCATACTCTTTTCTATATACATAGTTTAACCTTTATTCTACTTGTACCTAACAGCATAAATACATTAATAAGCCACGAATAACTTAGCTAATTCAGCAGTTTATTAAACATAACATCTCAACTGTTTACATAACTCACGGTAGTCTGCACACACCCGTGCATACATACATCGGTCCCTAGAATAGCTAAATAATCGAAATACCAACTAACGTTATTTGCCTTGGCATTACCAGCAACGCATTCATTACGAACGGGAACGAGCACCACGAACATAAATAGCTATTATTTTTATAACTGAACTTTACAACGTGGAGCGTTTAAATAACCTTGCTTATGTCAAAACCATAAAAACACAATATCCAATTAAATAAAGATTAAAATCAACGGACCAACACAAAAACTATACACAAAAACTATCAACAATCTCGATGTCAAGGACTATGCTTAGAAAATTATTGTAATTAATTTCAAGTTATAAAGTTAGATGTGCGTTTTAAAACATCTCGTATTACACACAGTACAAACAAATTATTAAAGAGAATACACATACACGAAAGCCTTACCACGTTTTTGTCACAAAACATTTCCTCCTTTCCGTTGATACTATTTGGTCTAAAAGAATGTTAGCCTTGAGGAAATATTTCAAAATTGAAATTGTTAATATACCAAGTCACAACTTTTTAATAATACGGGTAAGCATTTCTTGAAGTTTTAGACTTACATGAGCGCAAGGCGCATTGATCGTCCGGCACAACATTATATTCCACAGGTTTGTTTTCACAACTTGATATACAGGTCAAATAAAATGATCCTTTAAAAAGGCTTTTAATACTGCTCACGCCGAACAAATTACTTAATGCCAAACTACATTGGTTAAGGGCTCGGTTTTCGTATTTAGAATCTAAAACGTTCCATTACGCATAATGCCAAAGTACATTATTATACGTAATTACTGAAGATCGACAGTTGCACTTCGGCAGTTCTTTCGATGTTGTTTAATTTCGGAAATAACAAGAGCCTTTTACCGTAGTGTATCATCATCCATCGTTATCCTGTAGCAGACGATCTCGGCGTCAAAGCAAAACTGGTCAAAGAAGACGTAATAGTTAAAATAATATTGCTCTTTTGTCATTAACCTATACTGACCTACAGTGCCTTATGTCGTAAGTATTACATCAATTGAAGGCCCATATAATAAACTAAATGTAATGTTTATGGACGGCTGAGCATTGTGTCAGTACCAGAAAAGTATTAGCATAAAGTCAAGAGAGCTTATTATGCTTTGAATTTTATTGTCAAATACTATATGTGCTTATAAATAAAATACAAATAATTACAAGTACACACTTTCACTTATATGTGTCCTTTCGGTATCGCTATCGTTTGCCAATCGCGTCGTTTATAACAGAATTTATGTATATTGTTAAAATTTTAGCAACGTACACTATACATGTTGGTTGTACAACATTTGTCTAATATAAGCATATATTGCCAAACTTTGTTTTAGCTTGTTTTTCAGCACATTGCGTACATTTGTGATAATCAACAAATCTAAAACCCTTCTCCTTTCTTTTTCTCTCTCCTTCTGACTATGCAGATGATAATATATATGTGAATAGTATGGTGGTTTTAATTCCTACATACGATAGTATTGTATGATCAACTGACAGTATTATTACACATTTGGAAACTTTGTTGTATAAGATATTACAAACCCTCTACACAATACGAGAAGAAAATCTAGTACAGGGCAGGGTTGTATTTAAAAGAAACGTTTTTAAAAACGGAAATAAATACACCAATCCCTTGAATCCATGGGAGGATTTGTTTGATTTCCCACTGACTTCAAAAAACAAAGAGGAACAGGAGAGGAGAGAGGGTGTGTATTTTTATTGGCTGCTGCATATTTCCATATGAATATAATGTTAGTCTAATTTTAAAGGCCGAAGAATAACAACGGCATAGTCGAAAGGCCGCAGGTAAACATGAGACCCCATAAAGAATTAGTAAACTATCTGTGAATGAAGATTTTGTCTCAACACTATGTAAAATAACAAAAACATCAAGCATGTTAACAAATGTACAGAAGTGGCCCCCAACCATTATTAAATGGTCTGTTTTAAGTAAAAAATGTACATAATACAGGTAGATATGCTTAATGCTCTAACCGCAGAAGGTCGGCCTGAATTGGATGATGAAATTATAAATCTGTTGTTCTACTTATTTGTGTCAAAAATAAAATTTAAACGAATGAAAATGAAAAGAGCGAAGGTCTTTTAGAAATAATAGTCTGAATCTGCTACAAGAACAAAACTGAGCTACATAACAGAATAACAGATAAAATATCTTGTTAATATTATGCTACTGTAGTACAAAACATGTGAAATATAATACACTCTAAGGGAGAGGAAGTTAATGAAATAATAAGCAAACAAGGTTGTTAAATCATTACGCACACAATAACATTTTCAGAAAAAAACACTTAAAAAACCATTATTATACTCGATTTATATACGCGAAAACATTAAAAAGGATAATTAAATACTACTGTGTACTATAAAGATTGGAGTTCATTCAGACCCTATTAAACTGTCGAAGCAGCAAACACATCAAAATCATGATGTATTAAATTTCCTCTATATTTTAAAAAACTTAAAAGGCTTCCATTAAGACGTTCAATAAAATAACGATAATATGATCGCTTTCATTTAAATGTTACAACATTATTTAGGTTGATTTCTGTTATTAGTTTTTAGGGTGCCGTTCCTCAAAAGGAAAAGGGGAACCCTTATAAGATCACTTTGTTGTCCGTGTGCCTGTCTGTCTGTCTGTCAAGTGTCTTTTTCTTAGGAACCCATAGAGGCATCAAGTTGAAATTAATATCCGATACGTATGTCTACAGTTCCTCGAAGCTGTAAAAAAATGAAGCTTCTAAATCAATGCAATGAAAAGACACGGCCACTTAAACCTTAGATTTTAACAACTCGCAGGTAAATCAAAACCTATAGGGTACTTCCCATTTACCTAGAATCATGAAAAATGGTAAGAAACAAGGTCACTCAGAACAAATAAAGGAAAAAATATGAAAGCGCTAACAATTTTAGAAAAATGATTTGTTGACGTGATTTTTTAATACTGAAATCTTATTTTGAAACTACGAAATTAAACTCTAAAATTAACCGATAAAACTAATATTTCCTATGAGCGAGGGCTGATATGAATGAAACTATAGGTATTTAATACCAAGGATGTTGATGGAATGTCATGATTTTTCTAAAAATAACTGCATAAAACAAAATAGGCAGTCAAGGGACTTCCGACAGAAATGAAAACTGAAACGACACGACGAACTTAAAACGTCACATTAGCAGGTTGGTGACATTAATTAATAAGAGAGCTGACAGAACTCAATGTTTAGATTAGCACCCTCTAGTGGATCTACATATGTATCATTAGTGTGACGGTCACGAGTTCAGTGCTTTTTGACCATAGCAAAAGTGCACAAACGTGCCTAAAGAAGTTTTCACTTCATAACCAAAGTCTTTGAAATTGACATGAAAATTCATAATGTGCTGCTTAGAAATGTATACTTAAAAGAAGAAAAATAATATTTAAAAAAAAAAAAAACATTCATATTTATGCTAAATCAACTATTTGTCGGTCACACATAAAGCTCCTAAAATTTTACCACATCTTTCGGTAACACCTGTATAAATTTTTAAGTTGAGTTTGTCGTTATATATATGTGTGAAAGTATTTTTATAACTTCAAACTTAAGTTTGCTCTGCTTCAAACTTAACTCGCAAAATGATGAAAGAAATATGATCGAGATGTTTAAGGGTAAATCTAATGGGCATAAAAATAAATCAACCTGGGGAATGATATACCCATATATGAACATATCTGTCTAGTAAATCATCCACTCACTTTAGAATGAGACATATGGTCCTTACACACTCGTACGTATAAAGACAAGGAGTTTAAATATCCCTGGAGATGAAATGTGGCTATCAATTCTAAGCATGTATAATAGCTATATAGGATAAATGTATATAATAGAACCAAGTAGTATATACATTTATCCTACATAGCTAAAATGAACTTACTGAAATGATATTACTAAGGATCACTTAAAGTAAACATTTTAAAGTATTATGGACGATATGATGGATATCGCAGATTACCAGTGTTGCGATTTAATAATCGCAACGTATGCTGATCGATGTCCTAATTTAGGCACTGACGGGACACACACATTAGTTTATAAATTTAATTTATAAAGATATTACCATTTAATATATATATAATATTGTCAATGAGCAGGAATACAACCTTAACTATTTAAGGTTGTATCCCTGGTCACTGACAATACTGGCCTTCACCAATATTAATAATGGAGGTGGTTTCCGGCTCCGCTTGGTCAGGCGGAAGATGTGGTGTGAGCAGAAATTATAAACTCTCAATTTTTATTTATATTAAAACTTTTGTGTTCTACCTTTTTTAGTCTACATTTTTATGTTCTTATTTTTTATTTTATTTTAATTTTATTGTTTCTGTTGAAAATTTAAGTATTTGTGTGTGTAATTGTGTACAACAATGTGCCAAAAATAAATCTATTTCTTTCTTCTTTCTTTCATACTGACGTGCGTTTACATTAACCAGGATTAATGCGATTGTTTGCGTATGTACTGTACTTTGAACAGCCCATCATTTCGACTACGTTACTGATATGCGCGATGTTCGCCTTTTTTCATCAAATCTGTGAAGAGGAAGTTTCTTCATCCACTCACACATGACAGAGGTTTAGTTTGACTGAAAAATAATTCTGAGTTTTACATAGGTATATCTAAATAATGACGTAAAAAAGAAAGAAAAGGTTAAACCCAGTGAGGCTCAAGGATGAGCTCACCTGTTACTACTTTGCATTTAATCAAATGCAATTATGAACGTATAAATTAATATATAAATCGTATATATTAATTTACATAAACATGCATGGTTGTCTTAGTTTCTTCTTCATCGTATGGTCGTATGTTTGGTTATATTATGTGCTTATTTGCTTTTTTATTTATTTATGAATGAATGTTTTTAGTGTTCAATATCCTCTTTCTTGAATTCATCTATTATATTTATTTAGATTAGGTCAGAGGGCTCGGACAACCGATAGTTTGAGTTATAGGTATGCGACCCTCATCTGCTCGAGCTATAGCTTGCACTCCCCAAACACTCCCCAATTAAACAATATTCTTTTCCTATCATTACCTTCCCTTCTTACCTAAATTTCCCTTTCAAAATACTCGTAATTTAAGATTCTAATTCTCAAAGTGCCCGGTTAGCGGCTATAGGCTTGCCCCCTATTACGTAAGTGGGACTCAATTATAATCGGCAAAATGTGGGCCTCTGCCTACCTCTCATATACATGAATGTATGTGTGTACGTGTATTAATTTCTTGTAAACTGTTTTATTAGTGAATTCAATTATCTATAATTCTTAAGCATACTTCTTTAAAAGTCTAGCGTTTTTTTATACTCAGTTAGACTGTAAGACAATATTTACAATTAGAGGTCGTGGGTTTGATTCCCACCCAGGACAAATAATTGTGTAATGAGCATGATTATTTGTTCTGGGTGTGGGTGTAATGTAACTATAGTATGTATATATTTAGAAATATATAAGTATGTTTATCAGCAGTCTGGTTACCATAGTACAGGCTTTGCCTTGTTTGATGCATTTATGCTTCTCCGGGGATCCAGTAAGGACTTTTTCCAAAAGTATGCAACAAAAACTGGACTGACGTGACCACGCGGCCGGCAAACTAAATAGTGATTAACTTGTTGAGTTTGCTCTATGACATGTTTGAGAAACTTTAAAATAATTGTATAATAATCATACTTTAAGTACGTAAGTACGATTAAGTAAAGATTACACATTTTTTTCAATTGTTCAGTATTCTTATAATCTTTTTCCCATACTTTGTCTGACACGAAAATTCATAGAGTTCATCAGAACTTTAGAAAATAAAGTAGTTTTCGTAGTAGCGTTAGTAGCGTAGTAGCGTTAAAATGCGTAATTATTGAAAGCTTTAATTAAATTAACTCAAACAGTAGTATCTTAACACATCACCTTAACGTAGCCAAGATTATCTTTTAATAAAAGTATGAGCGACTTCAAAGTGCCTCTAAATACCCAAATCACTTTAAGTGTGCCTATAAAATTTAAAGAATTCCTTCAATTTCTCCAAGATTCCATCATCAGATCCTGACTTGATGATCATGGGACCACCTGGGAAGTATACCATTTCAAACAAAAAAAGAATTTTCCAAATCGGTCCATGCGTCTTCGAGTAATCGGTGAACATACATAAAAAAAATACACAGTGGAACATAGAACCTCCTCCTTTTTTGAAGTCGGTTTAAAAATAAACACTCGTGAAATATGTTACCCAGGGCAAATTTCGAAAGTTTTGCTTATAATTCGCAAACGGTGCTTCTCCATGACCATACGTCTGCATGAATGCACCAAGAGCATCCTGTCAGTATAAGCTGTCAGGTCAGGGACTTCATAATGTTAAGAAGATGCAGATTATCGATAGCAATGGTAAATAGCATCAGAAAACAGAAGTCGAACGGTAGTTGTAACTAGGTAAGGTAAATTATTCAAACGATGTAGGAATGTGGAGGCTTTAAATATCATGATCATTGGTGTAAACATAAACTTTAATTACTTGATGTTGGTGTTTCACCTAGTTTGGCTGTAGATGCTTCTAAAAATTGGGAACTATATATAAAAAAGATACTTATACATCGTTGGTAAATTTATGGGATCACAGGTGACTGTTATTGAATTGACTCTTTTTTCACCAACCAGATATATAGCTCGGGACATAATCGCGATAATATTTAAAAGGTACAATACCTCTTGGCTACCCGACGTTTTGATTGAACTGCACCGATCGTGGTCACGAGTGGACTGGGGTCGCAGGTGACTATTATTGAATTAACTCTTTTTTAATATTCGACGATATCAATATATATAAAAATCAATGCCACTTTTCGTTGTAATTTTATAACTCAAGAACGGGTTCACCTATCCAAACCAAATGTTTAGGCTTTGTTCGGACTATTTAGTAGATGGTTTATGTGTAGTTTTCACAAAAAAGAAAACTTAACGAGGGACTTACGCTGGTGAAACCACGGGGCGCAGCTAGTATATGATATATATGACGTAACTGCATCTAAATCGAAACTAAATACAGCTTGCTCTAAATATTCTAGAACACAAATAAACACACTAACATATATGCTATACATAGAAACATCCAGACAAATACAAATCGATATATTTGTTTATACATATATTTCCACTGATCAGAAATCAATTCTTGCGTATTGCAGTCGAAAGCACAACGTTCGTTCACGATCACCGATCGTTTTTACTCTAGGTTACATGTCTTAATAAGAATACTTGCAGTGTTCAATCCCTTGCTAATAATACCCTTGAAAAATTAAGATTATTATAAAAACATACTTAATAATTTAGTACACACATAATGCAATATGTAAACAATAGAAAAATTACGCAAATCAACATTTGTTAATTAGATTATTTATAGTATCTACTTGTAACCCAGACGTCTTGATAAGGAGCTAATCGTAAAGATGCTTTGATTATTTTTTTCTCACTATTCCTAAAATAGTTGACAGAACTTTAAACAAACGTGTGTCATAATGACAACGATATGAAGCTTCCAAACGAACCCATTGTGTTTTCACTCACGTATTATTTCTTAATGTGTCTGTCATGATTCTGTTTTTATATTCAATTACATTTTTTATAATGCACATCATTTGTTACCTTCTATTTCTATTCTTTTGTATTCGTATTAACGCTTTAAACCTGTATGAAACTTTTACTCTCCTAGTAGTACTAAAATATTTAGAAGGAAATGTTATGTTTTCCTTCATTGCATTGATTACTAATAATAGACTATCATCTTGTTTTGATTTTACTTAGTTGTTATGATGAATATGATGTTTTATCATCTACTTTTAACCGTCACACTATGTTTTATTCTTTCGTATAACTACTATGGCTAAATCATCATCCGCCGTGCCTTTTCACAACTAAGCTGGGATCGGCTTTCAGTCTAACTACGATACGGCCAAACTTCAATATTTTTTTTTAAAGGCACAACTCCCACATGAGGAATGACTCCTATGTCGAGGGGTCTTTACAAACATACGAACAATGGACACAAAGTACACCCAGACTCGGGTGGCAATCGAACCCACGACCTAAGGCGTAGCAGTCAGGGTCACTAACCACTAGACCAACAGGCCAGTCATATAAATATTTTACGTGAAGCGACTGCCATCAGACCTCCACAACCCAAGTACTAGGCGATATCGAAGTTCTGTAGTTAGACCAGGTTGTCGGACTTTTTAGGGCTCCAACTACACGTAACGAATGCCACATATATGTTCGTATGGTAAACGGGACCGACGGCTTAAAGTGCTATCCAAAACACATAAGTAAGTACTATCGCTAAATGTTTATAATAAAGTATGTTACTACAAAAAATATTTAGTAATTTATTAGTAGAGTAAGTTATTTTACACGGCAAATAATTTATTTATTGCCGAAATGATGACAAATAAATATTCGTTGATAACGCCCCTGGTTAAAGCAGTGGCTAGCAAAAACTATGTACCTACGGAAAAATTTCAAACACTCATAGTAAACGTAAATTGCAGAAACTTATACTAGGGATACAGAGTTCGCATTATAAACCGATAATAATTGATACCCTTACCTTTGTTTCATATCCTTCTCCCTACCGAACTTTGGCAACCCTTATAACCCAAGATCACGTCAATATTATGCTTTTGATTAGGCTTGCCAGAGTTAGGTCATGAAAATCACAATCTAGGAGCGTCACCTAGTGTTGGGAGTGTTCACAGGTTCTTGTAACGAAACGATTCTTTCAGAGGACTGTTTGTAACATAGTACAATAATAATAACTTGATACACCTCACACACGGCAAACTAGGCAGAGGCTATACTATGGTAACCAGACTGCTGATAAACATACCAATTTGTGATATGATAAAAATACGAAATTACACCCAGACCCAGAACAAATGATCCTCCTCATCACAATTATTTCTCCTGGGTGGGAATCGAACGGCCTCTAGGTCAGCGGTCAGGATCACTAACCACTAGACTAACAGGCCGCACAAATATACACAAATGACAAAATAAAAAGGTGTATATTTAGTAGTAATATTGGACAATCGACTGGCCTGTTGGCCTAGTGGTTAGTGACCCTGACTGCTATGCCATAGGTCGGGGGTTCGATTCCCACCCGAGTCTGTCTGTTCTTTGTGTCCGTTACTTGTATGTTTGTAAAGTCCCCTACGACACAGGAGTAATTCCTAATGCGGGAGTTGTCTTTTTAAAAATGAAAATGAAAAAAATGAAATGGGTAGTTATTAGTAAATAAAGAGAATATTATTACATAACCACACGCTATCTTTAAGTGTTTGCTAATCATTGCTGACCACAATTGTTTGCACAGCTACTTCTTAGATTTTAGGGTACCTTCTTCATCGCTGTTAGAGTAGTAACAAATAGAAAGAAAGTTATGAAAGAAAATATTTCGTTTTCGTTCTAAATAACGTTTAATACATATTTATGAAATTTCGTTCTCAGTGTGAAACCCAAAATTACACTAACTTTATCGTGGCATTACGAGAAGTAAACCCACTAAAGCTATAACTATGTATATTTATAATATTAAATTGCATTCCGGCCCTATAAATAGTTGAAGTGACAAAAATATTACGAATTTTTAAAAAGGTATAGTTACTGCATCTTTGTGTATAGTCTTACAGCTAATTCAAAAGAGAACTCAAAAATTTACTACGTAATATATACTACGTAACAAACAATTTTTTAAAGTCGAATCAAGAAGAATGGAGTTCTATTTTTCCAGCCCGTAGACCCGCCCATTTCTTTAATTTTTGGCTTGTAAATATTCATACCGTCATTTTAAACATTATACATTAATTATTTATTAATAATAATTGACGAAGACGAAACGCAAGTCATAAATAATTTAACAAAAAATATACCTTTACGACAACCAAATTATGTACAATTTTTAGTGATGAGATGACAATTATGTACACTTCTTATTAAAAAAAAAATGTTTAATACCCAATTCACGAAATTTTAAATAAAACAAACTTTTTTTATTACAATATATCATTATAAGAAACTGAAATTATTTATTTTAAAATAAAAATCTATACTTATAAAGCAAGCAGCTATCAACTGAAGTCTTTAAAAAACATCTTTGTTATAAGTTATTACATAAAAGCCTATATGTTGGCATTGCGATAAGGCCCTAATATTAAGCTAGTTTCAATAACGTATTGTTAACTCTCAATAATAAATAATTTGATATTAAAAGATCATGCTCCTAATTAGAAAATCAATTGATAGGAATAAAAAGGTGTCTTGGAAAATACAACCTAGGTACTACAATACGTTGGAATCATCCATCTTGAAACTATTTCGCCACGTCTGGGTTAAATATTTTATAGGACCAGTCTATACATTGTAATCTATCCATAAAAATAATAAAATTAATATTACTTCTTTTTACGGATAGATTTATCTTAAAACCGGCGAATGTATCGCGTAACTTACACAAAAAAAAATACAGCGGAATTGAGAACCGCTTTTTTAAGATGGTTAACAATTAATATTATTGAACTGAATATAATAGATATTAAAATCATATCAAATGATTATTCTTACTAAAAGATATCGATACTTATAAATGAATTAACAGTTGAATAGGATTTCGTTACCAGTCATGTTCAAAGTAAAAAAAAAAGTTTGAGGTCTCTTGAGCATAGAGAGGAACGAGAAGCGCGTCACCGCGACCCATCCTCACATGATGTCAGCGTTCTGCAAGTGCTTGCAAGTCGGGATATATATAAAATGAACGATCTTACACTAGTTACTCATTCGTTAGTTTGAACTCAAGACGAACTAAGCATCATGCTCAAATACGTGAGTCGAAATTATTTTTTATATTTAGTAAAATATAATAGTTACAATAAGCACTGAAGGTGGTTTAACGATGTGCTTCAAATGTTTAAATTTATAATTACTTTAATAACATTGCGAAAGTGTGTCGTGGCTTTTGTGATGCATCTCTGTAAGGTGTAGTAACAATCGTAAGATGTTCAAAAATATAAATATAAAAAATAGAAAGAGGTGTCATAGCGGAGTGACCTGTTGACGCCTGACCCCTGGTTATGCTGCAATACGTCTGCTCATAGAACTTGTGCTAAAGCGGCTTTTAAACCTGGATTGATGTGTGGTATTTATGTACAATGGAAGTAGGAATAGATTTATCGCTGTTTTGAGTGTGATTATCAGATACCTAAAAATCCTTACACAGAGAGATTTATTTAACACATTTTTATTTTAACATAATAAAGTTGTAAGTGTTAGGAAAGAACAGAAAATTATCTGCGTAAAATATTCGCAGATTTATTTCCATTAATTTTTTTTAATATTATTACTTTAATGAGGGATTTTTATTCTTTTTCTCGCTAGTTACATAGATTCTACCAAACAAATATTTTTCGTTAAACATCCAGTTCCAATAATTGTAATTCTATAACCACTTATATAGTTACACATCATCAGCTTGTAAAATATTTTGATTGTCGATTTTATTTGTTTCCAAATACATCATTTCTTATTTAGGAATGAAAATAGCTTTCCTTTTGTAGATATATTGTGATTTTAACTTAAACCAAACATTCGTCAGATGTTGATAGCAATATGAAACATTGACAGTTAGTGCAAGTATTCACATCAAGGAATTAAATCGGAATTATGAGTTGAATTATTTTTGACAAGAAATCAATATTAATAATTATTATGAGAACCATGTAACCCGTAACAGTGACGTATGGGTTATGTGGACCTCAATAATAAATTGTTTGCAGGACAAACAACTTTTGCAACTGCAACTGACTGCAAACTGCACATTGTCATAACAAAGGGTTTTACAAATATTTGTGTTTACGCATTGTATTCCCTTAGTACCGTCTATATACGCCTTTCATTTCTTAAAAGGAGTCATAAGTAGCGTGAAAACAAAACAAACTACTCGTATTTATCTAGTTTTATTGAAAAAGGGCATAACTACATATAACAAATAGTACAAACTTATAAAATTCCTCCAGATTCGGGTCTTAGATAGTAATGTAGTAATCTACGACCAGGCTATAGTTAGACTTGTTTTCATAGGCATTGCTATAAAGTCTCTCAAAGCCGACGAAGGCATAGAGTTACTAAATTCTAATCCTTGTGAATGGAATTTAATAACCCTATACTTTCGTTTCTCCTAGGCATGTATTATTTGTGAAGACGTTCTTTGTATTATAAACCTTTTGAATAGTGCAATGTGAAATATTTGTTAAAAACTTTTGGCACAGTAGTATTTTCGTTTTCCAAATTCAAATATTTTCTTTTTCAGGTGGCAGTGTTGTGTGTCTTGGTGGCGGTATGCGCAGGCGCACCCCAGAACCCGCAAGATGTGCAGATCCTGCGTTTCGACAGCAATGTTGAGCCCGATGGCTACAACTTTGCGTAAGACTTACTTTTTCTTTTGCGTTTTTAAAGTTCTCAATTCTTCGTGACATCTCTCATAATTTTTACTATACTTATCTTATTTATAGCTATCAATACTTGCCTATTATTACAAATACCAACAAAAACGCATAACTCATATGGCTAGTGATGATTCCGTGAAAAAAACGAGTATGGCTCTAATGATTCTAAATCATGTTATTTAAAACGTTGTTTAGATATCTTGCAATCATTGCGGTTGCATTTTTGTATAAGATTTTTAGCACCACATTGGTACATAACATATCCAATAAAATAAAAAGTCATTTAAGTCTAGTCATAATTGACAAAGGAAAAATATACACAAAAAACAGTGAAATTGGTTTAAAGGAATCGGAAAGAATCATGCTTTATAAATACGATTGAAAAAATATCATTAAAATAAATATAATTACTTAATCGTAAACTATATGTACCTATAGTTGCTAAACAAACCCAGTTCAGAGGAGGAGATGACCCTTTGTTGCGTAAGGCTGCATTATACAACAACGTTTGCAAGCTATAAAAACAACATGAATGTAACCTTTTAATGTGTCTACCAACAATGCACTGTGTAAGGTCTGCCTTATTATGTAAGTTGACAAATCAAGATATTAACAGGCATTCAATCTTATTTTAATTTAAACACATTCACAGTTGTAAATCTTTAACATTTTCTCTTCAGTCATCCTACATTAATGAGCGCGTTGATGTCTTTTATAGAGACAATGAAAACACGAAAAGTAATAATGCCTATTTGAAAGTTATGTTTTAACAATTGTAATTAAAAATTAAGTAATGTTCGTAATTTGTTCTCAGCATATTATGAGCTATTTTAGAGCCTGTTGCCGTTAAAGAGGTCCCTAAAATTGAGTTTTGACAAAATCAATACCAGTCTTACTCTTGGAGTGTATACAAAAAGATTATTA
Source organism: Euplagia quadripunctaria (assembly GCA_963859945.1). Lineage (NCBI taxonomy): Eukaryota > Metazoa > Arthropoda > Insecta > Lepidoptera > Erebidae > Euplagia > Euplagia quadripunctaria. The sequence continues at coordinate 13,428,793 of OY982562.1, read as the reverse complement.
TCATTTTCTTCTATGCTCTAGGTATGAGACCAGCGATGGCACATCCAGACAAGAAGAAGGCAAGCTGGACAACCCTCAATCAGAGAACGCAGCTCTCACAGTGACTGGCCAGTACGCGTTCGTCGCTCCCGACGGCAAGCACTACAGCGTCACCTTCACCGCTGGACCCAACGGCTTCCAGCCCAAAACCTCCCTAGGACAGTAGAACCCCTCCAGTACCTTGTAAATAGTTAATACTCTTACATATATCACAATGTTGTAAAATAAAAGTTGTACATGAGATCTCAAAGCACCTTGGCATCAAACGAGATCCATTAAAATTCACGTGCCATACGGACGTATATTTCTACTTTTTATATTTGTTTTATAATTAAAGTTTTGTCAAGAAATAAATCCTTTTTTGATGAATTTTTTTCTTTTTAATTTCTACTTACATTCGTACTTGTTTCAATAAAAATCTTTGGAAAGTTTATCTTGGAACAGAAAGTACAACGGATTTTAATGTGTCCAAATCACAATGTTTATATCCTTTTAAGATAAAATGCCTGTTGGTCTAGTGGTTAGTGACACTGACTGCTGAGCCAGAGATCGTGGGTTCTATTCCCACCCAGAACAAGTAATTGTGTGATGATCATTTGTTCTGTGTCTGGGTGTAATTTATCTATAATATGTACGTATTTAGAAATATACAAATATGTTTATCAGCAGTCTAGTTACCATGGTACAGGCTCTGCCTATTTCGAGGGAAATTGAAGCAAGCAACTGATGATGTACACCCATCATACGGAGAATTTATTCTTGGTACTCGTTCTGCTATTATATATCGAGGTACAGAGACGACGAGCTGTGTACTATTCAGCACCCCAAAACACAGATACTATGGACTGCTCGAGATGATGACAAATGCAATAGCTTGTTTCAACAGTAGCCTTATATTCTATAACATCATAAGTGAACGTCCTGTAATCTATCTTCGGACTTTCAAATGAGTCGGACCATTACCAGTATATCATTAACGTTCGTGAATTGACCAGGACATAGTTTGGAATGCATCACTGTAGCACGCAATTTTAAAAGCAAACTGCAGGTTGATCATTCTATATATAATAATAACTTCACACATCTCACAAACGGCCTTCTGATCCCAAACTAGGCAGAACCTGTACTATGGTTACCAGACTGCTGAAAAACATACATAAATATTTCTAAATACATACATACTACGTATCAACTATAAACAATCACATCATTATATATGTCTGTACCAATGTACTTTGAGAGTGTAGCCTACGGCAAAACTTAATACCAAAGATTAATTTAATAGATTAGAAGCGATATCTATTCGGATCTAGTGTCAACGGTAGTGAATTGCCGTGCGTTTAGACAATTCGACATACATACATTTGGAATCAAATATAACCTCACTTGGAACTGATCAAATTTCATGAGTATTTTGTATTATGATAGAACTATTTCGCAATAATTTAAATATATACAAGCTCATACTTATAGAACTGATGCCATTATTTTATTTACTGGCTATTTCATTATCTCATTTTATAGCTAAAGGGTTCCTGTGAACAAAACTCTTAGCCTCCTTAGTTAAGTTGTATTCATGGTCTCTCATTTCTATAGAAATATTTTGGGCCTTTGAGACACGTGTTACAATACGCCCAATAGGTTGCAATGTAAAAAAGGAATCCTGATACGAACCAAATAATGCGAAAAGTGCGCCTCTGTTTTTGGGTATTATCATTTTTGCTATGTTTACTAATGAATTATTATTACACAATCCTTCACAATCAGTATAAGTAGCAGGGCTGAAATTTTAATCAACATCAATAAGACTTATAATGTATAATATTTCTGACATTACAAGACACAGAAAATAAGAAAAAATGCTTTAGCGTTTTGTAACTAAAATTGGAACTCTCATCTCTAACGCTTTGTTAGTAAATAATTGTATGAACGTATTAAGAAAAGTTACGACTCATGGTGCAAATATTGAGCAGCACAAAGCAGACGTTTAGCCAATTTGAGATTCAAAACGTGCACCACTTGACCCCGGAACTGTGCGAAGTTCTAAGATCAAAGAATGGACATAATTAATTCCATGTGTTGCGCAAATACAATATCTCAACTGCATATGAAAAAAAAATCAAAGACCCACTGTAAAAATACCAACATTTGTTTCAGATTTAGGTTGAAAGGAAGGGCGTTTCTGACGTTTTACCGTTTTCATCATCAGACTCTGGTCATCACTTTGTATAGTAATGTACATAAACTGTCAAAACAAACAGATCTTGATCAATAGATAAATTAAAAATCACATTAATATTTAACATTTGTAGGTGGTACATTTTGAGTGGAAATCAAGGAGTAGTATTGATTGTCCTATTTAGGTACTGTGAGCTGATTCCCAAACTAAGCTATTGCTTGTATTTTGAGAGCCAGCCGTGAGTCGTGTGTAATGACTCAGTTGTTTCTTAATAGGCCATATCCTATTAAGAAACAACTGAGTATATGGTAGTTATAAACATGTAATGCCTATCTATTTAAAATAAAAAATAAACACAATTACAAGAATGAAATAAATTTAAAATATTTGTGTGTGCGTTTGTGTGTGTGCGCGTGCGTGCGTGTGTGTGTGCGCTTCAGCGTGGACGTGGATGTAAATTATCAACTCTTCGGTCTTTGCATAGCCTAAATATTGAAGCCAACTGGCTACTTTACTTTTGACTTCTTGTTTGTTAAGTCCTACAATATTGAATATCAAATTATTATAATATTATAAAAAGTACTCATATTTGAGAAGCTGGCTACCGTCTATATCCTTAATCATAATGAGAGTTAAATATTGACTACTGCTATTTTGCCATTCTTTTTTTTTACTTATTAAAACTTAAGTTGCTAGATTGGATCCATCCCTACTAGGTAAAATTAATTCAGATGAAAAAGAAACCGACCTTAATATATGTTCTTGAAAATACTAAAGCTAGAAGGACACTAATTTTAATACGGAAGCAAGGAAAGTAAAATTTAAAAACAAAACATTTTTCACACCATTAACTCTTAAAAACAATAGGTATGCAACTACTAATTATGCGATAATACTACATAATTACCTTTTTCACAAAGCGCGCCTCCATACGAATGATGTGAAATAGAATATACATACTATTATGACGTTCATTTGTTATTTCTTTATAATACATAATCAAAGATAAATAATCATAAATTTAAAACACACCCGACAATCCCTTCAACGATTAGAAAAGAGCTACTTCGAATGGCTGAACAGATTTTCTTGAATTATATCAAAAAACGCTCTTGATCAAGTCACCTTCAAAACAAAAAAAATGCACTTAAATCGGTCCATTCGTTTGGGAGCTACGATGCCACAGACAGACACGTCAAACTTATAACACGAGGGGTGTTATAAGTTTGTTATAAAATTGTTTGTAGAACAAGAGCAGCTGGCTTGTGTTTAGAAGTTGCTTTAAAGTTTTGTAGTACCGTCAAATATGATTGATAAAAGTTTATTTTTGTGTTTTCTTATTTCATTCCGTTTGAGTAAGATCAACAAAATTTACATTTTACAACGATAGAAACTTGTAACATTTTAAATAAACAGCGCTTATCAAAATTATTATTTTTGAGCAATGTTAGCGCTCACTAGTGGCAACTGTAAAAAAAATTTAACTGAATAAACATTTCAACCTATTTCTAAAATATGTGTCCTTGTTATTTCTTAAAACTGAAAAGAAATATCTTAAAAAATTAAAAACCTATCCCATAGCATTGATAAATTTCTCATATTGATTAAAACACTTTTGATACATTTACAATGCGATATATCGATACAATTGACATTTTTTGGGCATCCCTAGATGAAACGGAACTTGCTCCAAGTGGAACTAGAAATATAAATACCATATATTTAAAACTAGCAGCGCTACGCGGATTCACCCGCGTAAGTCACGATCCCGTGGGAATATCGGGATAAAAAGTAGCCTATGCGTTGATCTAGATCTCTAGCTATCTACTTACCAAGTTTCATCGCAATCGGTTCAGTGGGTTTTGCTTGAAAGAGTAACAAACATCCATCCATCCATCCAAACTTTCACATTTATATTGTTAGTGGGATTTGGTAAAATCCCGGTTTATTTTTTTAAAGCGCGTTCTTTCAGGAAAGCCAGCTTTATAGATAAACTTAAAAAGCAAAACAAATCAAATCATTAGAGAATGTAATAAATTAACTGCATTCTGTCATGAAAATCAAAAGGCCTTTTTTTTCAATAAACCTGGAAAGCGTTTTCCAAAAACGAAGTTGATAGGGGATATATATATATATATATATATATATATATATATATTTATATTAGTGCATAAATAAATTTCTAGTGTAGGCAGTTTCTTCTGACAGAAATTAAATCCGACTGTGAAAGTTTGACATGGCAGAAACACATCACTAGTACTGTTTAACACCAACTAATTACATAAACAAGGTAGGCAAGTGACATCACTATGTTCAAACTGTGCGATTTTACAGTAACTACGCAGTGACTAAATCTTACAAATTATTATTTATTATTATATGACGTCAAAACAAACTGTTAAGAACACAACAACAAGGACGACTGGTGGTAATGAACATATTCAACAAATCTAACAATAGACGATGTACATTTTTTACGTAGTGTTGTGTTTTTTTTTGTGTTTAAAAACAGTACTAAACTATGTTTACACAGACAAGTTTAACCACAATGTGACAATAAATATGACAGCCGATATAATGAAGTATATTATTTTTGCTAAAATAGAGAAAAACTAAAAGGCAATCAGTCTTCTATCCTTGAAGTATTTTATGCAATTGATCTTATAAAAGTGTGGACTACGGCTTTATTACCAGTCTTTCTAAGTATCCGGCGGCTAGGTCTTGAGGTGGCTCACCATAAATCCGAGGCATTTTGTTTCCACGGGCCTCGGAAAAAGCCACTTGTGTTGTTGTCAGCATCGTCGTCGAACCCACGATGAAGTACTTGGGACTCGTACTCCATAGCCGAGAGGACTTCGGACCCCACTTCAGAAATCTGGCTCCTAAACTTATGGAAACGGCGGCCGCACTTTTGCGGATCCTACCCAACTATGGGGGTTCGATACCTTTGTACTCTTATAGACATGGTTTTCATGTTACATGCTTAAGTTAGCTGAAATAAAAATACTTCAAATTCAACAAACCAAATGTAGCAGACAAAATTTGATTTGTTGAACTTTAAGCTCTTGACAAGCATTACAATAATAACTGTTATAATTAATAAAATATGAGTTTTACGTTAACGTCTATTTTTCTTGTCTGTACTTATCTCGCAAATAATGTTTGAGGATCCGTTCGGAATGATAAACTATAGAATGGATCGGTTAGGAACGAAATAATAATAATAGACTGGCCTGTTGGTCTAGTGGTTAGTGACCCTGACTGCTATGCCATAGGTCGTGGGTTCGATTCCCACCCAAGTCTGGGTGTTCTTTGTGTCCGTTGTTTGTATTTTATGATGTAAGGCAACATGTAATAAGCCTAATATAATAAATTGCTATATAGTATGTGACGGTACACGGCAAAAAGAATCGAAATTGACAATGTGGGTGTAGAACCTTCTACCTCACAGATTTGACGACGGAGGGCATGCACCGCTGAGTCAGTCAGCCTGTGACCACGGCCAGTCTAACCTGGTCCAAACGTCAGGCAATTCAAAGGAATGTAATACCTATTACGTGATTGCGTTGATTCCCGTAAACATAATTAAATCATTTATTTGTCTTATACATTGTATAAAAAGAAAATAATCTTTAAAAAAAAATTGTTAGATTTTTTCGTTATTAAACGTAACTCGAAACTCGAATGCGTTTTCATTGGTGCCCCTAAAACTACTGCGTTAATATCTGGAAATTCTTCTATAGTTACTTTTCTAATTTAATATTTTTCTTACACTTTCTATCTAATCTTATAGTTGGGACCATCCCGTGTCTGATAAAGTGGATTTACCATTTTGAACTTTGTCCACGTTCCCTTACCCTGAGTTTAGCTATAAATAAAATAATGTTTTTTTTTTTAAACAATAGTTTATTACTTGTTAATAAAAAGAACTAAAAGTTAAAAATAATAATAAAAGCGCATTGCACCTTCTTTATTTCTCTTGCCGTCAAAATGTAACAGATCAAGTGTTTATTATTATTTTTAACTTTTATTAACATATAATAAAAGCATGTTAAAAAAAATATTTTTAACTTTTTAGTATTCATGATTCGGGATTTACTATGAATCAAACGAGTCCGAACTCGATAGGGTTGCGTCGTTTCATTACAAAGTTCCTAAAGCCTCCCTCCAGCTCCATCATCAGATCAGCTCCATGTCGTCATAATATTGCATTGTCACGCGATATACATATGCGTGCAAAATTTCAGCTCAATCGAAAACCGGGAAGGGTGTCAAATTTAACTTGCAAGATTTGATTACAGACAGACAATAGGATAAGTGAAACTAAATAAAAGCTTGTAAAAACACATAGGTCACTCGACACAATTAACAATAGAATTAGTAAATTCTCTACTTTTATGCATCTAAAACTTTAGCAACAAAGCTGAACATAAAACATTTACGGCAACCATTAAAGCATGGGCACCTCAAGTTTCTTTGAAACCAAAGGACGATCGAAACTATTTACACTTTAGTGCAATAACATTAGACTTAGAAATTTCACATAGCTAGTGTTCCATGTATGTTTCGTAAATCTATCTAAATGCCAACGCACACAGGCCCGTCGTGAAGGTTCTTGCATCCGTTTATGTTCCATACATAACTGTATATTACGTTTGTATTTATGTATTAGTGTACTTGCAACCTTCACTTATCACGGCAATTCTTTTGAGTGGTCGCTAATTAATCATATTGTTTGTTTTTTATTGTTCCGGTTCATTGTAGACCGACTGATTTATGTTTTGTAGATTTTGATAAAGCTCACTTAGAAGTAGTTATCTATACCGTAGTAACTGAAAAAGTCTGAGATACGCATCTTTTATGGTACGGATATGTCAACATTTACTACTACATTTAATGTTGTGGATACATACGTGGGACCCTATTTTTGATATTTATAATCTTAATGCCAGTAAAGATTTACTTCTGAAGTTCATCACTACACAATTAATTAACTTATATATTTAGACGTCCATAGTAAGTGAGAAAAAACAAGGTTTTGTAAATTAATTCACGTAAACGTAAGAAGGAATGGCAATGTCTCTATAAGTAGTAACGAAGTTCTAAACTAGTAACCTTAGAGATAAGATGTCACTTTAACTCTTCAATTCATCTGTCAGTTAACCCTGACAGTCCATATCTTAAATGTTATCGAAAATATTCTCTAGTCCTTAAAAATACTGGGCCTCTTCAACCAAATGTTTAAATATACCGCAAACACAGACTATTTCTTGAAACAAAATGATCTTAATGTCATAGTAAATTATAATGAGGTGAAGCAAGAAACACAACTAATGACATTGCTTACAACAATAAAGTGGCTAAGTTTATTTAAAGCGGCAGATAATGTTTTTTTTTCAATTGCACATACGACCTTGAACAATGATGTACACGAATAAGCAAGTACGCATAAGATTCAAGTTTGTTTTATAGATTATGCAATGATTGAGGATTGTCATCGTTCTATGTACAAATGACTAAGTATACGCCACTTTGAACGAGTGTTTGTACACCTTCGTTATTTAAAATGGTTACAAAATGACTGTGACGAAACTAGTAACCTTTTGTACGTCTAAGTAGTGGGATCACTTGCGTTTGCTCGACTGCACAGTTTCAGTTTACGACCTTTTTTACCTAATTACGATACAGAAAAGGTGGATTGTGACTTCACTTAAACACATTGCTTTACCATACTTATGTATGGATATGGGTATTAATTATTATTATTCGCCGGATTTTCGTATCTGTGGACATCCGAGGAAATAAAAAAAATCTGTATCCGTATTCTTATCCGTTACTTTTTGGCGGATCTTGAACAGATCGTTTACGTTATTATATTTTACTGCCAGCGAAAAAACGTCGCGTCGTGTCGCACATGAAGACGATGAAATTAGCTTGCACCTCGCGGGGGCTCGTAGACTGCGAGCTTACACCTCGTGGGCGACGCGTGGTAAAGCACGCTGGCAACTAGCAGTAGCCTCAGTTTCAGGCGGAGCCATGCTGCAGTTATGCCGTTGTAGTGCCGTTATAGTGCGTGATAACCTTTACAGTCCTCAACGTCAACTAGTGTGTCAAAGTTTTATGTGGGAGAGCCATGCTTCGGCACGTATGGGCCGGCTCGACTCCGCTCGTTACCACGGCCTCACAGAAAACCGGCCGTGAAGCAATGCTTGCATTGCATTTCGCCGCCTGAGTGAGGTTACCGGAGGTCCTAACCCTTCCCTCTCCCTTATTCCCGTCCTTCCCCTCTCCCACCTCTTCCCCTCTTCTCCTACTCCCACCTTAAAGGGCGGCAACGCACTTGTGACTCTCGAGTTGCAGGTGCCCATGGGCGGCGGTAGTCATTTACCATCACGGTGACCCGTATGCTCGTTTGCCCCCTATACCATAAAAAAAAAAAAGTCACGCGTATCGGCATCAAATGAGAAAAAACTTGAGGTCCGTATCCGTATTTGCGGATCTAGACCCTAATTGCCCTTAGATATTCGTATCCGTATCCACAGATATATATTTTTAAAGATCCGGCACATCACTAATTTATTACACGAGCGAATGATTGATGATGACAATTGGTATCTAATATAAAAACATTTGTATGTTTTTTTTTTAATTCGTGTTATTGTGTTTTACGGTATTACCCAGCAAACTGTAAAGCAGTTAAAGTAGTAAAACGTACCATAAATTAATTGGTTATATTGGTTATAAAGATGACAAGGATCAAGGAAGAAAACCTACAAGAGGCTGGCCTGCGTCTGGTAAAAAAATCTTTCTCAAGAGCTGCCTATATGGTTAGTTTAAATAACAAATTTTGCAAAATTACTTATAACATTTAAAAATATAAACAAAACTAAAAAAATGAACAATATTATTTGTGTAATCAAGATCCAAATCAGACTGTAGAGTCTAAGTCTGATTGATATTTCATTAACGTGTTTATGTTTATACGAGAACATTCTCCAAGGTTTAAAGATTTATATAGGTACTTTGAATTTAGATTTTGTCATTACTCTATTTTTTATTTTACGAATTAGGAAAATAATACTTCGACAGTGGAGTCGAAGTGTTTTCCTAATTCGTAGCAATGTAAGAGAGACAAGTGCCCAGCACTTAAGTGAGGGGGTTGGATAGATGTGGCGGCAGTTAATATAACAGATATAATATAATAACTCGCAAATCATTGGCACGTCAGGAGGAGGCCAAACTCCAAATGACATTAAGAGAACTAAAAGCTACCAAGGGGAGGTGTGATCAGCTGATGAAAGAGAGAAATGACAGTGAACAAACACTCTTGGATACTTTACATGAAAATGATAATCTTAGACTTAAGCTGTCTTCATTGCACTCACAAAATGTTGAGGTTACCAATGCTCGGGACAGACTACAGCTCCTCGTTGACTCATTCGACACATGCAGAGATGAGTACGAGCAAGCTCTGAAACGCATCAGGGTTTTAGAACGCCAGCTACATGAAGCACACAACACCATATCATCATTTGAAGACAGGATAGTAGCTGCGTCAAATCAGAGTCTGTACGAGGAGCTGGTCGCTCCCAATTCACCGTTGGTAGCTAACAACCATAATTCGGCTCTCATTATAGATTTTACAAATGACAATGACTCCTTCAGAGTTAATAAATCTCAAAAAGTCATCAAATGTAGTAAGAACAAATTAAAAAAGTACATTCGTTATAAAAAACAAAAACAAAGAAGCTTATTTTTAAACATAAGTTCTTTATAGATAGTGTAGCATTAAATAGTCAGAGGATGCAATTAATTGATCAGGTTAATATGTACTCCATAGAGGGAGATAACATGTCTTCACAATATTTTGAGGGCACAGGAGCTCTTCAAACAGAAATTAAGAAACTTGAGGAGCAACTGAGAACTATTAGTAGTAAATATGAGATTTCACAAAAACAAAGTAGGGAACAAGTTTTGGCAATAGGTAAACTAGTTAATTCATGCAATTGTAGGAATGATTCATTGTTGTTTTCTGATAACCACAATGAAACCACTAGTTCTTTAGACAGTTTGCCAGTAACATGTGTCAGTAATGTAGTTAATTTCCAGAATAGCAATACAACTATTCAACATCAATTGTACAGTACCAATAGTAATATGATAATGTTTAGCGATGAAATCGGTAAAGGTTTAGGTATGTCAATGTCAAACTCAAATCAGGAATATTCATTCAGCAACTTTTGTATGCCAAACCTACCATATAATATGATTCTAGAAAAGGCTATTAGTGCAACTTTTGATACAAATACTAGTCTTATAATTTTCAGTGGCAATAGGGGTACTGTAAATAAAAAAAACATTCATAAAATACTTTGAACAATTATCGGAACTCAATGTAAATAAAATAGTACTATTTACACTGCCAATTAGCAAAGGGTTGTCACATGAAAAAAAAAAAATATTAGGATTAATTTAAACATGACTATGTTTAATTTGACAAGCCAAATTAATGGTAGATTTTATAATAAATTTCATTTAATTGACATCAATAGGATTGTCAACGATAATGTTTTTTCGACCACAGATCGTTATTATCTGCCGTATTATTTTAAAAGACAGATAACTGTTTCGTTATCATATTATTTTAGAATAATAGCCAAGAATTTGGCTAACCTGACAGTTCCTATAGAGCACCCCTTAGAATGTAAGAACACTGTAGCCAAACATTTGGCTTCACATAGTGCTCCTTCTGAGCTAATTAATAATGTCTTTACTAATATTCATTCAGGCAATAGCTTGGCCGCACATTGTGACATAAATTCTTTAAATTAATTGCTAAGACAATAGAGCCTATCTCTTGCATATCAAATCATTTACTCAATAATGGTATTGTTAGTAAAAAAAACAAATAAAATTTGTAGCCATAAAATAAAAAAGTCAATGAACATAAACATAGTTCATCAAAATATTCAAGGATTATCTAGGAAAGACTTAGAAGTAGAATTATTTTTTATAAATATAATGTTGATGTGCTCTGTATAACAGAGCATTGGCTACAGGCACACCAGTTAATACTAGATAATGAATTTTATTCTGCTAGAAGTGTGTATGTAAGAAAGAAGTCAATTCATGGAGGGTCTTTAATTTTTGTTCGTAATAGTATTAAGTGCAAAAACCGGAAAGATGTTGTAAATTTGTCTGTTGAGCACACTGTAGAGCTTTCTTGTGTAGAACTGGAACACCATATTATAGTTAGTGTGTATCGGCCACCACAGAGTGACTTTAGCATATTTGAGTTAGTTATGGAAGAAGTTTTGAAGCGTTTATGTGTCAGTAGTAAGGTTTTGGTAGTTTGTGGAGATTTCAATATTAATATATTAGAAAAGTGTCCTATCAGTATAAGATTAGTGAGCCTATTGAATCATTTGACTTAAATTATTTATTTTCTGAGCCAACAAGAATTACTTCTCACTCGGCAACTTGCTTAGATAACATCTTTTGCAATGGGGAATATTTAAATAGGTCAATTTTAAGTGATTTAACATCTGATCACTGTTTGCAATTTGTTACATTTCCTTGTATAAAAGAAAATAGAATAAACAAAACTATATGCAGGCCCATGACTAGCAACCGATTATTGAATTTTAGTAATAACATTGGTGATAAAGTTTCCAATTTAGATTGGACTCAAAGTGATCCAGATAAGCTTTACGGCGACTTATTCAATATGATAGAAATCGAATTTAACAGTATATTTAAGTCAAAAACCATAATGCAAAGGCCAAAGACAACATTCTGTGATTGGGCAACAACAGGAATATACAAAAGTAGAGAAAAGCTGTATGGTTTATATGCCATGAAACAAAGTAATTTTGACCCAAAATTTCATGAATATGTCAAAAATTACTCAAAGATTTTTAGGAAAACATGTTCTATGGCAAAGTCTTTATACATAAGTAATAAGATTAAGTCTTCAAATAATAAAATAACAGCTACATGGAACATTATTAATAATGAAACTGGACGTAGTAAACCTCGAGATAACAATTTAAAATTAAATATTAATAATAGGTTTATAACAAACAACTTAGACATAGCTGAATCTTTTAATGCCTTTTTAACAAATATACCAGTTAGTACAACTAGTACCTTGAATTCTTGTGCGTCCAGGTCTGAATTGTTGTTAAGGGCCAATGTAAACAAATGTAAGAATTTATTTAAATTTGAATTCATAAACCCCACAGACATTACAAAAACGTTTAAGTCTCTTAACTCTAAGAATTCAGGGGACTTTTGGGGGATTTCTGTTAAATTAATAGAAACTATTATAATTGATATAGCGCCATTTCTAGCTATAACATTCAATCGATGTGTTGATTCTGGTGTTTTTCCTAACCTGATGAAGTATAGCAAAGTAATATCTTTATTCAAGAAGGGTTGTACAACTGAACCAAGTAACTTTAGGTCAATCTCAATCTTGCCGGCTATAAGTAAAAATTTTGAAAAAGTTATCCTGCAACAACTAGAAAGCCATTTTAATCGAAATAATTTATTGCACAAAGAACAATTTGGCTTTGCAAAGGGTCGTTCAACAATTGATGCTGGTGCAACTCTTTTGAGACATATATTTAATGCATGGGAGAATTCGCAAGATGCGATAGGTGTATTTTGCGATCTCGCAAAAGCTTTTGACTGTGTAGAACACAACACGCTTTTTCTTAAACTTAGGCATTATGTTGTTAATGGTATTGCTTTGGAACTAATTGTTTCCTACTTGAAAGATAGAATTGAACATGTAGATGTCAATGGTGCGAGGTCTTCTGGATTACCTATTCCTATGGGCGTTCCTTGGGGCTCTATACTGGGTCCTCTACTTTTTCTCATATATATAAACGATTTACCTTATTATTTAAAAGATCGCTGTGATATAGTTCTATTTGCTAATGATACGTCACTTATTTTCAAAGTCGATCGTAAAAAAACAGTTTTTGACGATGTGAATAGGGCACTAAATGATGTATTGTATTGGTTTTCAACTAACAATCTCCTACTGAACTTAAATAAAACAAAGTGTGTGAGATTTACTATGCCAAATGTAAAACAGCTAGGCACTAATCTAACTCTAAATAATGAAATGATAAGTATTGTAGACTCAACAGTATTCTTGGGACTTACATTAGACAGTAAACTGCAATGGGGACCCCAGATAGACAGCCTTGCAGGTAGGCTTAGTTCGGCAGCTTACGCAGTATGAAAGGTACGTCAGCTCACTGATACGGACACAGCTAGGCTAGTTTATTTTAGCTACTTTCACAGCGTCATGTCCTATGGTATACTACTTTGGGGCAAGGCGGCTGATGTTGAAACGATTTTTATTCTTCAAAAACGAGCCATCCGCTCAATATACAATTTAGGTGCTAGAGTCTCTCTTCGAGAGTTGTTTAAGGATATAGGTATTTTAACTGTTGCATCACAGTATATATTTGCAAATATTATGTTTGTTAGGCACAATATCAATGACTATAAGAAAAACAGTGATATACACAATATTAATACAAGAAACAAGTCTAAACTCGTTGCTACCTATCATCGCTTACATAAGGTACACAACTCGTTCGAAGGTCTTGGTATACGTTTTTATAATAAAATTCCTATAGATGTAATCGACCTTCCTGTAGATAAATTTAAGCGTACTGTAAAAAATCACCTTATTAGGAAAGCCTACTATACGATCAACGATTATCTAAACGACAAACAGTCTTGGGCTTAAGGTGTCTTTAGGTATATACACACAAACTTCTTTGTCTTATAATTAAGCTAAATTATTAACAAACCATTGTTAGTTGAAAGTAATGCGTGACGATTATTATGGTAATTTTGACTAGTAGTGATTTTTATCAGTATCTCGACTATGGTTCGTCATGCTCACTAAAATGTCATTGCTTGCGGCGTCGTCATGGGGCGGGTCGTTTCTTTCCCTCTGATATGGCGAAGGAGACGATGGCTGGTCCATGCGTCATACTCGTGAACGGGTGCTGCTTGGGGTGACTAGTCGGCCTAGTCAGCGATGCTTTAGCCTATACTATTATTTTGGTTCGTTCAACTGCAACTCTAGCCTCTTAATCCAGTCACGAATTAGTTTTAACAGTAGACTTTGTAACTGATGTGCACCTTGAATGATTTCTATGTTTAATAGGTTCGAACCTTCAACGGTATCACTGAGTGATATTTTTTGTTTGTACGTTAGCTTTTGGAGCATTTCAATAAAATGAAATTCAGGGGGCAACAGCTTGCATCATGCTTACCTTTTATGTAACACTAATACCATTGTACCTGAAGATCTGACTTTTAAAAAGAGTGGCCATGCAAACGCGCTCTTGTTTCTTGAAGGTTTCTCTACAACACAGTAAAACGGTGTTTATTTTGCCGGTGCAGAAGTACTCTTCAAATTTATTAAAAAAAAATATTTATATTTTACATAGTCTGCAGTTATGGGCTAGGTTTAATTTTTTGCTTAGCTAAAGTTAAGCTACGGATCTCATTTTTAAAGTTCATCGACTACATTGATATAAAACTTTGATCGTTTTCACAGATTCATTTTTATTTGAATGTAAGCAACGTGCAAATAAAAATAAACATGTTAACACGTTAGTATGTGTTCAAATTGCATATTAAACAGATACTTATCAAATAAAAAATACAAATTTATCAACTTCTTGTTCAATGTAATTGATAAAATAAACATTTTATTTATTTAAACATCATTAGTATTAGCTGGCAATTGAATTTCGAAGACAAAGTTTCTCAAGTAGACGTTGAGATTATTTAACAGCATTGCAACAAATTTCTCCATGGTTGGGGATTTTATATGTTTTTCCATTTCCTTACTATTTTGTTCGATATAGGCTTTAGCCAAATCAGCTGCAAATAAAAAATATGTTCATAATATAATTGTACAGATGAACTCATAAAACAAGTATAATATATATAATAAAAATTGCATCTATCCCAGATATGCCATTTTTATTATGTATACGACACTTCCCTGTATGCGTAAATATATTTAATATCATGAGAATGAACTATATTGTACGCGTACAGTAATAATATCACAAGCATAGGGGGTAACTTAAAAAAACTATTAATGGTTTAATATCTCCTATATATCAAAAAAAAAAAATTCAAGGCGGAATGGGAAGATGTCAGATGTGTTTCAAAACTTTTAGAAAAGAAAATAAATAGATTATATTAATGATAGATTCAGGTACTTTTGTATGGAATCTATTATTTATATTAGTTACAAACTGTGAGCATACAAGAGGTGTTTGGGCGAAGATTATATTATTTACACGAGTGTAGGAACATTTATTTTCCTAGTTACATTTTTATTTTAGTAACATAAAAATGTCACAAAATCTTAACTAATAAAATTAAACCTTCTTCATAATTTTAAATTTAATACTGTACTCCCACCTTCATTTTCATTTCTCTTATAAAAGAAAGCTATAACCGGTGTGTAGGGTCTTGGGGGGGGCGTGCAGGGGCTGTGCAAATACACCATGAACAGTAACAAAGCAACAAATGCAATAACTCAGTCTAATAACAAACCAATAAAAAAATTGGTTACAGAGGTTTAGCAGTGCTATATCTGATCAACTGTTTACTGACTTTGTATGTTTTCTGACTACATTAATTGGATGTGTAAAACTTCCATAAACTCAGCAATATTTAGGTAGTGAATGAGACATCATAAAAAAACTAACTAACTAACTAATCGTTTGATTGCCATTTTCACAATAGTTGAAGATGCAATCGAATATCGATAGATTACATTAACATGATATTAATCAAAGCGTATACAATTGTTTAAGTATTTTAGGTAGAACTTTTGCAGTAGATGTCCATGACGGCCAGGATTAGCAGTTTAGAAAAAAATATTTCACTCCCTATTTTTCACTCGTTATGTTCTTTCTTATACGATCAAATTCAGGTTGTTGGAATCCTGAATAATAATAATATGAATAAAAACATGATTCTTACATTTTGTTTTGTCAGTGTGAAGCAGGCTATAGTCACATGTAAATTTTCCTCTAGGTTCAGTTTCTAAAGTAAAACCGTGTAGGTAAAAGTGAAGTTTTTGATCTTTCTCACTAATAAATTTCCTATATCTGCCACTGATTTTCATAATGTAATCATCTGAAACAAAATTTAAATAAGGTTAAGTTTAAAGATTTCCAATAATGTTAAGCTTAACGGATTCCAATAACATTATTAATAAAATGTAAAAGTAACCATGGTGTAAATTGGTTATGCTAGACAACGCACTTTTAGGTATTTCCAACTACAGATCTATTTAGGTACGTTAAAACAAAGTGAAGAATAAAAAAAACCGGACAAGTGCGAGTCTGACTCGCACACCGAGGGTTCCGTAAACTTGTATGTAGATAGAACGTCCATCTCGGGTATCGATTCTCAAAAACTTTAGCCCATCTTTTTCGAAAGACAAACTTAACTTTGCGGTTGCGATATACGACTAAGTTAACAATCCAACTGCAAAATATAAGTTTCTAATCACAAAAATTATTTTTTTATGTGATATAACAACAAATTAACTTCTTTCGCAATTTTTCCTTTATCTGTGCTATAAAACACTGCTTCATGCCAAATTTCAATATTCTAGGTCGGCTGGAAGTACTCTTTAGATTTTGATTCCCTTGCGAGTAGTTGCGAGTTTGAAAATATGCGGCTTAAATTGCTGTTTCTTTTGATTGCGTTGACATAGAAGTTTGATTTTGTTACAGCTTAAAGGTATTATTGACTTGAGTAGAGAAGAGAGAATTTACGTGTTCATGAGGAAAGGGGTAGTAAGTTTAAAATTATTAAAAATATTTTTATTATATGATGTAACTAAAAATTTACGGTTTTCGCAATTTTTCCTTTATCTGTGCTACAAGACGTTGCTTCGTACCAAATTTCAAAATTCTGAGTTCACGGGAAGTACCCTGTAGGTTTTGATTCACTTGCGAGTGTCGAAAATTTGCGGAAATTTGCGGCATAAACGACTGTATCTTTTGATTGCGTTGGCTTAGAAGTTTGATTTTTTCACAGCTCTAAGGGACAGTAGACTTGAGTATTTGATATAAATTCCAGCTTGATACCTCCACACGTTCCTGAGAAAAAGGATCGTGACAGACAGACAGACCTTCGGACGGACGGATAACAAAGTGATCCTATAAAGGTTCCGTTTTTCTCTTTTCGAGGTACGGAACCCTAAAAAGGATTTTTAGTTTTAGAATTATTTGTATTATGTATTGTAAAATAGTAAATAAATAATAAAGAAATGGCTATTAAACATAAAACATGAAAAAATACTAAAACAAGAAATTTTAATTAAGCTTTAAACACTTACCAAAAGTAACCGTGGCCAATCCATCTGTATCAATTTCCACAGTACCCAAAAATCCTTTGGCTTTTTCGTAAAAATTTAAAACCAAATGAGGACATTGTAAATCGTATTGATAGATCAAATCTTTATCATTTATCCTGCAAACAAAAAAAAATGTTAATCCAGCCTAGATCGGAGTCATTGTAGAAGTGTCTTCACCCCAAACAAAAGGACGGTTCATTACCAAAATCCCTGTGTAATGTTGAGTTTTTGTTGGGCACTGAGATTACAAGATTTTACAGGTTTAGGGAAGCACTTAGCAAATTTTTTTGTAAAAAGTTATAAATTCGGCAGCAAAGTAAATTTTTGGCATAAGAAACTCAATCAACGGGCCTGGACAATAACTATTTTTATAATAGAATTGTTTAGTTTCTTACCTTAATTGAGTAACTCGACATTGTTGTAATCCAGTGAGTGTTAGATTAGATAGTCGATATGGTATACCTGGTAGAGCTCCCTCAACCTCATCCAGATACAATGGATCGCTCGGTTCAATCAAACCTTTAATTCCGGGCACGAAATTATTAAAAATTTCTTGAGCTTCCTTCGTCACACATTCAATGTCCGTAATAATGCATAACTCTTTGCCTAAAATGAAATAAAAAACCTTAATATGAAAGAATACATGCAATTCATAAAAACATTTAATATAATTTTTAAATTAATTAATAAACGCAATGGTCTTTTTATTTTCTTACCATGAATTGAATGATTTAAGACTAATACAGATAGACATACTAGGAACTGTATACAACTCATTTTTCTACCACTTCTGTATCTGAATTATACAATTGCATGTTTAGTAAATTTATACTTATTATATTATACATATATTAATTATTATATCACCAATGTCACAATGTCACATAGGTAGTTTTAAATATTTGATAACTCTTATAAATCTTTTATTAATAACAATCACATGTCATATTAATTGTTTACGTAAACGATCACACATGATTATTTTGAATAATTGCAGTTAAAGTCTCTAATGCCAGTCCAATAGCAAGAAGTACAAAACTAAATCTAAGACTATTGACTAAGATATCGTCATAATAATAATAGGTAATGCAAAAGAAAATTCGATTGATACATTGCACAAGCAAATTTTGTTAATATTAATATTATTATTGTTAAGATTAAAATACATATCTACTTTTATTGTTACAATTGTTAGCGAATAATGTGTTAATCGTTTTATTAATATGTACATACAAACATACATCCCAATAAATGTTTATTAATATGCCTACAATATGTCGGCATATTAATAAACATATATTCGGATGAATTTTTTAAGAACCAAATTTATTTTACAAATACACAGATAATGGTCTTGGTAATAAAGAACGATATCATTGCAATTGACCTAGGAGACCATTAAAGTTATCAACCTGCTTCTTTGATGATCTTTTGATCTTCTACAAAAACATTATTTTTGATTGAAGAAAAACAGTTGATTTGTTTACAAATTTAAAGCTTCAAAGTATAATGTATTTTGCAAATGAATTTAGGTACATTAAATTATTTTGCACGCCGTAATCTTTTTTCTACCAGGACTTTGACGTAAATGGCCAGCTGAGAAAAAGCGCAGAAATAAATTCAACTCAACTTAAACATAAATTACATTAAAAGTTAGCAAATGTGCTGGCAAACTAATACATCCACAAATTCTTGTCATTTCTATTTATACATAGGGCACACTGAAAGTTCTGAGCTCTTGGCCGCTTATATATTTTTGAATTTCGAATTTTATATTTTTAAAAAGAAATTGGCGGGAAATCGCGTGTCAATTGTTTTTTGTCACAAGTTGAAGTTCGTCGTCCGTAGCAAAAATGGAATTAACGTGAAAAATTTTAGGGCTATGATTTTTTATGATTTTAAAAGTTCACTGACTCCGCAAGACTGCACTGCTCGTCTACAAAATGGTTTTGGGAAGGAAGCACCTCATTTGAGCACCGTAAAGCGTTGGTACGCAGAATTTGATCGTGGCCACAACAAGAAACACTTCTCTCCATAATAAATTCGTGAAGATCGGCCCTCAACTGTAATCACTGAGTAAACTGTGGCAACTAATTGAAGACAACCGGCGTATCACCTATGAGGAGATTCGAGGATCTTTGGAGATTGGTATGAGCCAAATTCAAAAAATCTTACATTAAAATTTAAAAGTTAGAAAACTTTGTTTCCGCTGGATTCCTCATGAACTCACCCCAGAACAAAAACGGACTCGTGTTGATTAGTGTAAAAAAGTTCGATCACGGACATTCAAATGCTGTGTATGAAATTGTGACAGGAGATGAAACATGGATATATTGTTACATGCCGGAAAGAAAGCAACAGTCTTATGTATGGTTATTCGAAGATGACAGCAAACCAACAAAACTGAGGCAGGCGAGAAACGTAGACAAAAATTATTATTGAGTTTTTTTCTCCCGGACTGGTCCTGTCTGCACGATCCTACTTGAAGAACAAAAGACAGTTAATGCTAAGTGGTACACCACCATTTGTTTGCCCAGTTTCTTTGAAAAAGTTAGAGAAAAACAACTAAGAAGTCGCATCCTATTGCAAAATGAGAATGCTTCGGCGCACACCGTGAACAAGATAAAGCCATTTTTGGCTTCTGAAAAGGTAGAGCCAGTGACCCATGCGATTTTTTTATTTTCCCCAAAATCAAAGATTTGATGAGAGGTATGATATTTACGGGGCCGGAAAAGGCCGTGATAGCTTTCAACCAGCACGTGAAAAACATGCCCTTAGACTAATGGTGCTCATGTTTTCAAAAATGGTTTGACCCAATGAAAAAGTGTTTAAAATGTAATAGAGAATACTTCGAAAAGCAGTAAACATATTACTTTCAGTGCAGTACAAAATAACACTTTTAGTACAAAACTTTCAGTGTACCCCACGTAGTAGCCTTTTTTATTAGACATGATTTAAAGTGCGTTTTGAATTCATCTATAGGTAAGTCAAGAAAATTTTGTGAGTCAGAGTCAGATATTTTAAGAAAAATATTTTAATTTTTGGGTACATATATAATGCAATCCATGTATTGTATATGCACTGATAAGGTACTGTGAGATTAATTTCTTTAAATAATTCTTTAAGCGTATCACTTGGTCTAAGGTTGTATATTGTTCTAAAATCTCTTTTCTGTAGTAAAAATATGGTTTGAATATCGGCAACTAAACCCAACAATAGGAAACCATATTACTGACTGACTTTAATGTGCCTCAAAATACCCAAATCGCTTCAAGTGTGCCTATAAAATTTGAAGAGTTCCCTCGATTTCTCAAGGATCCTATCATCAGATCCTGACTTGATGACCATGGGACAACTCTTTCAAACAAAAGAATAATTTGGCAAATTAATTCAGGGGTCTTTGAGTAATCGGTGATCCTACAAAAAAAAGGGCAGTCATGGGACCGACAGAAGTGCAAACATAAACGATACGACGAAGTTAAAGCGTCACATTAACAGGTTTGTGACATTAATTAATAAGGAGCTGACAGAACTCAATGTATAGATTAGCGCCCTTTAGTGGATGTAGGTATGTATTACCTACATCCACTAGAGGTCACGAGTACAGCAAAAGTGCACAAACGTGGCTAAAGAAGGTTACACTTCTAAAAAAAGTGTGTGTCAGCTCTGACGCACGACCCACTCACCCACTCACCCAGTCACCCACTCACTTACTCATCCACTCACCCACTCACCCACTCACCCACTCACCCACTCACCCACTCACCCACTCACCCACTCACCCACTCGCCCACTCGCCCACTCACCCACTCACCCACTCACCCACTCACCCACTCACCCACTCTACTCACTCTCCCCACTCTCCCCATTCTCCCCACTCTCCCCACTCGCCCCACTCTCCCCACTCGCCCCACTCTCAACACTCTCCCTACTCTCCCCACTCTCCCACTCTCCCCACTCTCCCACCTTCCCTCCTTCCCTCCCATTCTCCACCCCTTCCGACCTCCCTCTCCATGTCTCTGACGCTGTACATGTAAATATAAGAAACTCACCTCCGTCTTAAGAATTTTCGGTCTCGTAATAAAAATATTTTTTTTAAAATATATTACACTCGGACACATTTTCCATACATTTTCGATCAGGGTCCACGTGACCCTGAATTCATCACTGTACTAAAGTGAATACAAGTAAGACAATGAAAACGCGACGAAGGGCATCTGCCCTGCCCCGCACTAGAATGAGACAAGTCAATCAACCGCGCAGGTCGCCGACGATCAGCGATTTTAAAAGTGAGTCGATGTAGAGTGAAACGTAAAAACTTTAATTATCATGTTACGTAACAAATAACAAAAATGGGACAATTTTTTTTCGGAGCTTCTGGTTATTTATAAACGAAGCTATAAGTTCCTAATATGTAAATAAGTATATTATCAAAACAAATAAGATTTTAAATGCAATTAATTGCGATTTCGTTCTTTATCTAATTTTGTAATTGAACAAATTGACTTCGAGCTGTGGTCGCTCGATTTCTACAGAGGATAGATATAAAGATGAAATGACTTATAAAATTATTTATAAAATAAAATTATTCAATATTTTTTTGTTGACGAGGTGGAAGATCCTACATGAATGTCCTCCGCCTTGGGGAGGCGAAGGGGTCTGTCGGACTCTTACCGACTAAAAACCCCCCCGGTGTTCCACTACTTGCCTATGATCGGGGGAGCGAGAATCGCTATTGCATTCTTCCGCAATGTTTTATTCATTTAGCGGTAGTGGTCACAAGGTTAGTTGCGGTTCGCTCACATAGTCTGCAGCCGTTCTTTCACTTCTAAGCTTCCGGAATTAGTGACATTTTTATTTTATTTTATAATAGTTTCAATATTGAAATTAGCGACATTTTTAAATTTTTATTATTGACATTGCATAATCATTAGAAAAATTAGTATTTAATTTATTATTTAGTATTGGTAGTGTTTTTGGATTATGTTTTCTTGTTATTATCTTTTATTTTTATTTTATTTTCTACGATATTATTTCTATTGTGTATAAAATACTATTCTTGAGTCAAATTGGATATAGAATCTTTGTAAACAAAGAATACATCATCATGTTTAGTTCAGTTATTAAGTCGAAGTCAAACCGCCTAAAACCACGTGGCTTCTAACGTCACGCTATAAGCCGCTAGAGACGATTTTGCCATGCCGCGAAAGCACTCATCATACCCAAATAGGACCTTCCATTTATGGCAACTCTGTCTACTTGGACAGAACCACACTCCCTTATGAGACAACTTTAACGCATATTCCAGCTAAGCATCCTACAACAGACCTAGGTAAAGACGCCCACACACACTAATGTTTCATTTGCATAGAACGGCATGAAATGCTACCTCAATTCTTACAAGATTTAAAGTCTACTTGGAAAAGATTTAATCTCAACTAAACCAGATAAGTTCATTGGTTCATCTCTTTTTCCCCTAGAGTATTAAAACTTACTGTCTCAGTCTACGTCGTGATTCCCCGAAAAGGTTTAGAGGTTATTTAAGGTCAAACCAGTGTAATACTCATACTTCCGTGTTCCTTCTAATTAAAATACTGCTTAGGTACGAAGAAAAATATAAGGAAACTAACAAAATTGCTCATTGAATAACTGGTAAGTAGATCTTGAAATACTACTTAATTTTAATAACAACAAAATATGTTGATTAACAACATTTTTAGTTTATATTTTGGGCGATAAATTTATGAAATCGCATACCACGGGAGCCGTAAGTGCTTGAAGTCTAAAAAAAATGGTTTTGATACTACTAACTTACACACTGTGGAGATTTGTAACTAGGCTCGCAGCCTCGAAGATTTGCAACACGGAGGTCCTGCACGCGTTGCATTCTCTACATTTGTGACGTTGGTTGAATGTATTAATAATAAAATTAATTACCAAAAACAGTGTAATCTTATATTTAAACAATACATACACGTTTATCTTACAAATGAAAATATTTTTTTATTAATTGAATGGCTTATCTTTTCCATCCTATTGACACTAATAAAATCACTACGAACTGTAATAATTACATGTCGTATATACGTACCTACATCTGATTTTTTTTTATAAATTAAGGCGGCAGCCTTCCAGACACAAATATTTATTTATTTAGGCATACCGTGAAAACAAAACTTAAATCACAGTTGCCTATAAAAGAAAGCATCAATTTTAAAGATAAGTTGTTTAAAAAAGATATGTAAGTTAACTTCAGTAAAAATGTATTATATCATTATAAAAAGTGTTCTTAACAGTTACTAAATACGTACTACATACTACTCATCTTAACTTAACTCAACTCATCCTATTATCTGTCAATCATATCATTCCTCATCTTAGTCAGGGTATTCAGCGCCTACCTATTTATAAACACTTTGTATACGTACTCCAGCCATTAAAAATATAAAAGGCGTTCCTCATTCTGTTGTCTGTCGATCTAAAATATTCATCACAACTAGATATTTATCCTATCTCTGTATATTGCCTATCTCGATATTTGATCTTACCTATCTCTTTTTGAACAAGCTGTAACGTATTAAAACATAAAAGACGCAACTGGTCATAGCTTATTAAGATTAATATTTTACATACATATTAGTTTAAGCTTAGTGTTAAAATAAGTACCATTATATTATTAAAATGCTTAAAGTAACTATATTTTAGATGGTTTTGTTTACATAGTTACTTCTAAATTTTTTAAAAGGTTATAGCGAGAAGATTACAGAAACTAACACCTGATAAATTGCGCGCACCTTGCTTGCCTATATGGAACATCATCATTGTACAAATAAAAATAAACCTTATTATTTACTCGTGAAAGTACACTTTTATTTTTGTTTTTCCCTAGTATGGACATCTTTCGAGTATTCAGCTCCTGCCTTTTTTTAAATACTTTGTATATATACTCTACTTTTGGCTAATAGAAATATAAAAGGAGTCTTTTTTATTTAAATCATTTATTTCATAAAGTAATTTTAAAACTAATATGTTCAGATTTAATCACGGCAAGGGTTTCAGTTAAACCTAAAAGTTTTTTACAATACAAGGGTTACTGTCAAACAGAGACGACTCGTAGATCGAGCAGTCCGTTTTGATAAAAAGCCACAATTAAATATTGTACAAAATGCAGCCGTTACAGGGCGATCATGACAGTAATCATGGAAAAGCCCAACTCATATGACGACCGCATATCTACAATCTTACTTCCTATCTATATAAATATAAAAATGGATGTCTATTTCCCTTGGCCACGCCATAACTTGAGAACGATTTAAATGATTTCTTTCATTTTTTTTTAATGTTTTCTAATACTTTGTAGAATATTCTTAAGGAACGAAAACTTAAGAAAATTGAGCATAAAATCGGTTCTGGTGGATAAATCTGAATTTCCAAGTCGCGGGCAACAGCTAGTTACTATTATAAATGCGAACGTTTGGATGGATGGATGTTTGTGACTCAATCACGTCAGAACGGCTGAACGGATCTAGATGAAATTCGGCACAGAGATAGATTATAGTCTGGATAAGCTCAAATAGGAGAAATTTTATCCCTGAAAAGATCCATACGAACGAAGTCACGGGGAACAGCTAGTTCTCTATCTATACATAATTGTAGATACGATATTTTACAGTGTGGATCTTTATCCACGATACAGAATAAAGCGACTAAAATAAAGGATATCATACCGTTTTAAGAAAAGACATTCAGTCTATAACAGACCATCTTCGTACCTTCTACTGATAGCGCAGCGGATCCTTTCACCTGATTGAAATTTTTGCAAACTTGGTTTAGTTTAACATCTATAAATACACCCAATGTCGGTAGGGTCAATAGGCATAAGTGTTGTTTGTCAACTGTAAGCTAAAGTTAAGGAAAAATATAAAAAAAATGCTACAGAAAGAATGCATATTAACATTCAAGAATGACATTATAAACCCATTTTAAACCAAACTTTACAATACAATTAACAAATTTTATAATGTCAAGATTATTATGATGAAGGATTATGATTTTATCAGTTTGAAGGTTGTCATGTTGCAAAGATAAATACTTGTAACCAGTTGTCATGGATTGAAATTATAACTGCAAGTGTAACTAGAGACTTCTTGCATTAGATAAGTTAAAAATTTTGACACTTTGATTGATGAGCACATTAATTCAAGCTACCTGTAAAGTCACAGAGCGTATTACCGGAAGTTTGATAAAACCAAACAGTGTGCTAAACTGCATCCATATACATATAATAGGGGTTCGAGAACGGCTGTTGATAACTCATTCACAATCTGGCACCTGCCTACAGGAGGAGTTTTCCTAACTAGGTGGACATTCTACACACAAATGGAAGAAGCTTCTTTGCGCCTAAATAGAATAGCGGATGAAAGGAAATATATAAAATCCAACCACTCCAAGCGACGTTATAGAAATTTTTAAAGTATTTGAAGATTTTTATTAAAGTTGCAAAAGTTTCACTTAGTAATAGAACTTTCAAAGGTTTGTTCCAAGTTGTCTATAATGGCAATACCCACTGGTATTGCCCACTGGTACTGTGACATTTAGCAAATTCACCACTATTACTTTTTGCTGCTTTGCACTATGAGTATATTTTAAAAAATGACACTCTGTAAAAGATATTTATTCGCATGTGGATCCAAAGTGGAATATGTAATAAAAAAAATAACTGCCCTCTTCATGCAAGCATACATACATGCATGCACACAATGCTGTGTTTCTTCTGTCTAGTAGTGGCTTTCGGTAAGGTGTAACTAAATATACTGTCCTCGACCTTCGACAATTATAAAAGTGGTTAATAACAGATTTACATTTACTGTTTAAAATTTTAATACAAATTCTATATTTGTTGTTTTTAAATACTTTTTGATGTGTAATCTCTAAGAACTTGTGAGTCAATTCAATTTATTCAATGCTATTTAAATAAAATTTACTAAGAAACATCGCAGTATTTAAGTCTGATGTGAATCGCAGATACGAACAGTATCATCAATCGTGACTACGAGTTTCTGAGCTAAGTTGAAATATCCTTCACTGCACACATATCAGAAAGGTCATTCATGATCTAATAAACAACGCAAGTGATGTCAACCATTAATGGCGTACAATTATTTATTGCACTTGAACACTGTAAGAATAGCTCATTATTCACTATATATAATTAAACAACATATTTAAAGAAATTCACATAGAATACCAATTAAAATACAATCTACGTTTACCACAACTATTAATTTATTTTTTTAAAGACCACTCCCGCATTAGGAATATCCCTGTGTCACGGGGGGCTTCACAAACATATAAACAACGGACACAAAGAACACCCAGACTCGGGACAACTATTTGTGGATCACACAAATTTTTGTCCCGTATGGGATTTGAACCCACAACACTTGGCGCCGTGTAGTGGCAAGGTGACCACTTAAACCATTGCGCCATCCGTCCTGTGAAAGTGTACTTTTTCCTTCGTCTTTTTACCCGACTGAGCGACAAAAAGGAGGGTAATGTGTCTACCTGCCTATTTAATATGTATGTATGTTTGTGCCTTTGTAGCGCTCTAGTGACGAAACGCGTAGACGGATTTTGATCATTCTTACGTCAAAAGATGTAATATTGCATTTATATTTACTTCGAGTTTAGATTGGTTTAAAAGGAAGAAATTCCTGTTACATGTAATTAACAACTTTCCACAATGTAATACCAGTCAAGTAAAATCCGTGTCTTACATGTAGTAATTTTTCTTTTATTATATATATTTTTTATATTATGTTCTTTTATAATAATAATGTTAAAATACTACTAATAGCGTTTTCTTGATACTAGTTACAGAATAAGAAATATTATGTACATATATTTAGTACCTGCGTCGTACACAATTTTAATTTAAAACATTTTTTTTAATAAAATTGCGTTTTTTTTTTTTAAATCAGGGGACGCTTATGTAGATAAAGTTAAAAAGCAATCCATAGAGATATACAAAATATGTTAATATTCGCATTTACAAGAATTATTAGTTTAACTCATTTATAGTAACGGAACCGGCCGTTTTGCACTATGCGACAATAACTGAATATATGACAACAACACTGACAATAAACTGGTTATCCGGGTATCAATTACCGAAAAGGAATACCGTGTAGTTCCTTCAACCAGTGTAATTTAAATATATCCCACCATGGTGCCAGTGCCCTCGACTAACTTGCGGAAGCATTTTCCATTTACATACACAAAAAAAATAAGTTTATTATCATGTTAAAAGGTAAACTAATAAAAATGTCACCTTCAATTGAATCTAATTATACTTCATTAATTCGATAATATATTATGTCACTCAATATCGTATAAATACTTATGTTAACAATGTGTTTGATTTTTCCGAATGATTTGATTCCGATGATACTGTCCGAAGTTAAAATTGTGCTAGATGTGTAATCCTCCAATTTCCTTTTAAAACATACAACAACAACGTACATTAAAAACCGGACAAGTGCGAGTCTGACTCGCACACCGAGGGTTCCGTAAACTTGTATGTAGATAGAACGTCCATCTCGGGTATCGATTCTTAAAAACTTTTGCCCGTCTTTTTCGAAATACAAACTTAACTTTGCGCTTGCGATGTACGACAAAGTTAACAATTTAACTGCAAAATATAAGTTTGTAATCACAAAAAACTATTTTTTTATGAGATATAACAACAAATTAACAACTTTCGCAATTTTTCCTTTATCCGTGCTATAAAACATTGCTTCATGCCAAATTTTAAGATTCTAGGTCGACTAGAAGTACTCTTTAGGTTTTGATTCCCTTGCGAGTAGTTGCGAGTTTGAAAATATGCGGCTTAAATTGCTGTTTCTTTTGATTGCGTTGACATAGAAGTTTGGTTTTGTTACAGCTTAAAGGTA
Organism: Euplagia quadripunctaria; assembly: GCA_963859945.1. Classification (NCBI taxonomy): domain Eukaryota; kingdom Metazoa; phylum Arthropoda; class Insecta; order Lepidoptera; family Erebidae; genus Euplagia; species Euplagia quadripunctaria. Next base: position 13,400,196 of record OY982562.1, on the reverse strand, counting down.
TTATAGACTTGAGAATTTGATATAAATTCCAATTTAATACCTCTACGCGTTCATGAGGAAAGGGGTAGTAAGTTTAAAATTATTAAAAATATTTTTATTATATGATGTAACTAAAAATTTACGGATTTCGCAATTTTTCCTTTATCTGTGCTACAAGACGTTGCTTCGTACCAAATTTCAAAATTCTGAGTTCACGGGAAATACCCGTAGTTTTGATTCACTTGCGAGTGTCGAAAATTTGCGGAAATTTGCGGCATAAACGACTGTATCTTTTGATTGCGTTGGCTTAGAAGTTTGATTTTTTCACAGCTCTAAGGGACAGTAGACTTGAGTATTTGATATAAATTCCAGCTTGATACCTCCACACGTTCCTGAGAAAAAGGATCGTGACAGACAGACAGACCTTCGGAAGGACGGATAACAAAGTGATCCTATAAGGGTTCCGTTTTTTTCTTTTCGAGGTACGGAACCCTAAAAAGGATTTTTAGTTTTAGAATTATTTGTATTATGTATTGTAAAATAGTAAATAAATAATAAAGAAATGGCTATTAAACATAAAACATGAAAAAATACTAAAACAAGAAATTTTAATTAAGCTTTAAACACTTACCAAAAGTAACCGTTCATACCAGATTTCAAGATTCTGAGTTCACGGGAAGTACCCTGTAAGTTTTGATTCCCTCGCGAGTGTCGAAAATTTGCGGAAATTTGCGGCATAAACGGCTGTATCTTTTGATTGCGTTGGCTTAGAAGTTTGATTTTTTCACAGCTCTAAGGGACAGTAGACTGGAGTATTTGATATAAATTCCAGTTTGACACCTCTACGCGTTTCTGAGAAAAAGGGTCGTGACAGACAGACAGACACTCGGATGGACGGACAACAAAGTGATCCTATAAGATTTCCGTTTTTCCCTTTCGAGGTATGGAACCCTAAAAATAATCTTGAAGTTCTAAATTTACTGTATACACTTGTGCATATGATATCGTCGTTTTCGTAATACAAATCTACCTGACTTGTTTTACGGTAGCTAAGTATATGAGGCAAAAGAGACAAATGTTAGGAAAAAGCAATCTCGTATGCACCTCAAAGGTTACCACCTCCCTGGCCAACGGTAAGGCGCTTTTGCTCATCCTCCAGTTAGTACACTTTGGTGTTTTTAGAAGAGGGAGTTGTATATTAAAATTTACAATAATTTTAATACTCTCAAGAGAGTGCTGATATATTCTTAACAATAATAATAATATTTGTTACGGAATTTCAATAATTATTAAATTATACCAAACTTTGCCCTTTGGGTTTGTATTTTCTTGTCATTTGTTATGCAATTAATCCTTACTTATATATTATTAATATTATAAATGCGAAAGTAACTCTGTCTGTCTGTCTGTCCCCTTTTACGCTAAAACTACTGAACCGATTTAAATAAAATTTGGTACACAGATAGTCTAGAGCCTGAGAAAGGACATAGGCTACTTTTTAATGCGAAAAAAGGGGTGTAAGGGGTTTAAAGGTGGGGATGAAAAGTTGTATGGAAGTATCGTCATGTTTAGAGCTAGAAGCTTGAAACTTATTTTTTAGGCTGTTGATTCGATATAAATACACTATTCCACGCGGACGAAGTCGCGGGCACAGCTAGTATAATATAATGCAAATAAAACAAAAAATGCCATTGCGTAATCTCTTATGCTTACTCATATAGGAACAGAAATAAAGTATGCATGTTTGTCTGTCCACTTTGTCAACCATGAATGATAATTACGGATAAACTGAACTGCTTTGCATACAAGTTTAAGTAAACTAGTTTAAACTTATACATGTTATATGTGTCATCATTACAAATGTAACGTTTAAAAACAATTTGTTTTCTTTTTGTGTACAAATAGGTATTTGTGCACCAAAAAAAATCAAATTGTTTTTAAACTGAACTATTATTACTAGGTAGCCATAACAGTTCATATATTATTACACATAAGATTAAAAAATAACAGACAACGAGTGCTCAAACTAAATTAACATTACAATTTATAAAAGTGTTACCGATTTACATTCGTTCGGAAATTAGCTAGGTAAATATGTACTAACGTTGTGAAAGACATATTTTATGATGGATTTGAATTTAAAGTTTTTTTTTTGCTATAGAGGCAAACGAGCAGAAGGGTCACCTGATGGTAAATAACTACCGCGGCCGAAGGGCACCTGCAACTCAAGAGTCTCAAGTGCGTTGCCGCCTTTAAGGTAGGAGTAGGTTAAGGGTGGAAGAGGGGGAGAGGAGAGGGAGGAAAGGGTAAGGGCTTCCGGTAACCTCACTCACTCGGTGAAAAGCAATGTAATCATTGCTTCACTGCCAGTTTTCTGTGAGGTAGTGGTATCATTCCGGTTGAGCTGGCCTATACTTGCCGAAGCATGACTCTCCCACGATTGTATAGCAAACAAAATTCGGCTTAGCTGTCCTTTCGCACGAATCGTGCGAATCAACCCTTCCTAAACAACTGTTTTGATAAGATTCTTATAAAAAAGTCGAAATGTGTGGACCGCCATCTACTTTTGCTGAAGGGGGTCAAATTCGAACGCAAAATATATTATCTATACAAATAAATAAAATTGAAGTGTCTGTTTTTAATGTCATAATAACAGTTTTTACTAAATGCATCTGAATGAATACCAAAAAATCTATTTTTAAAATTTTTGTCTGTCGTCCGTCTGTCGGTCCGTCTGTCTGTCTGTTTGTTCCGGGTAATCTCCGGAACTGGTGGACTGATTTCCACGGGACTTTCACTGGCATATAGCTGGTGTTATGAGGAGTAACTTAAAACTCAGGTTTAGGTTAAGCTCGCCTATGTACATACCATTTCCTTGATTTTAAGATATGTAATTTACTTTTAGTGTACAATAAAGAATAAATAAAACTTAGGCCACTTTTATTTTTAAAAAAGTATTAGGTTCCGTGTACACGCCAGGGTAGCCGCGCGAGGCACAGTTAGTTTTTAATAAGGATTCGCACGATTCTTGCGAGCCGACACGTATTAAAAATAATATTTTAAATACTAAGCCAAAAATACTGGTCTAAATATAATGCTGTGTTTGTTTTTTCTTTTATGAACATAAAAGGGAAAGAATACAGTACACTAAATACCGAATAATAATTTTGTTATGATTTATATTTAACTTACAGTTAATTATTTTTTTATTGTAATTTAGTTTTAAAATAACGTTTTTCTTAACGGTACATAATGAGATTGCGATGTTATTTCGATAATAGTTCATGTAAGGAAGATGTGGTATACATATATTAGAGGACTTCTGAAAAACTCGTTACATGAATATTGTTTTGCAATACATTTAATTAAATATTCCTATAAATATTTTAATATGATACCAGTATCATTGACCTGTGAGAACGAAACATTGTTCGAAGGAACGTTCACAGTTTGTTGTGACTAAACTGTATAGCACACTGCTGGAGAGCCCAAAACATGTTTATCGGTAGATAACAAAAGTAAGTTTGTGGTATACAGGGTGTAAATGGAACCCTCACTTAAATCACTGAAGAGGCATCACCCTTGCTGTACCTGCAGGCTAGTCATGCCCTTTCAGTGATTTAAGGAAGTGTTCCAATGGCATATACACCCTGTATATATACCACATATACATACTAGATGTATCTTGTATTTCCCAAGACAACGCTATAAAAGAAACTAAACTTATAAAAAAATAGCGTGTTACCGATAATATTGCTTATTAAAATTTACATTATTACAGTATTCCCGAAATACTGATTAATTATTTATAGCAAAAATACTTATTACATTCGCTTTAGTTAAAGATAGAATTATCGCTTGCAAACAAACATACGCTTTTCAGTTTTTATAACATTAATGTAAATACTATTTAATTGTAACCTGCTAAACTAGTTAAATAATAAATAGTCTGAACGATGAACCCGATACTGGTTATAACCTAGTTTGTGAGTCAAATGTAACTCAATCATTTCCTATATTTATAATAAAATTGATACTTGTTATCTTTACGTTACCTTATTTCTGAAATTCGCTCAAAGCAAAGTAACTAGTAATTTGTATTTGTATTGTAGGTTTTTTAGTGCCAAAGAAATGTACCTTTCTGCGCGGGACAAGCTACTTTAACATGAAAAAGCTCTTTGAGAATTTTTATAAATAATTTACTTAATTCTCTATTTTTAAACAGTGGCCCTTCGTATGTAAATATAATAAAATTTCTATAATTATTTTTTTTTAAAGGTAATTAATTAATGTAACGTTGTAATCATCTTATTTGTGGACATAATATTACTTGACATTCAATATTTATTGACATGTAAGCATTAAAAAGATTTATGAAATCTTATATTATATTCTGTATGTGGGATAAAAATTTAAATGAACGTGTGTACCAAACCAAAACTGCATGCCGCTTGACGGTAGAATATGGTGATATTATTTATGTGCTCAACAACTTTATTTAAGACCCGTGTATTGTAAGATTAAATGATTTGACTTCTTTACTACTAGTCTAAATAAAATAATAATGGTTAAACATCATTTGAAAACCGCTGACAACTGAATGGACCCCCACAACGTCTATAGCTGCAAATACTATGCAAATGACAAAGCGGTTTGGATGTCTAAATAATTACACCCTTGATAATCCCAAATATATAGGACCTACTACCTGCAACTGATTAAAGCAGGTTAGAGTTGCGAGAAATGTTATCGCTCTTGAGAGTCTAGTTGAAGCTCGCCAACGGCAGTCAGCTAGAAAACGAGACTCACAAACTCTCTGAGCAATCAGGACTGCAGCATCGCTTCGCATAAAATATAATACTGCTATTGAGCTGAAAATCGTATAAATGTAGTATAATCTAGTCCAACGAACAGCGGTATACGATTTTCAGCTCTATGGGTTCTCTGTATATAAGGGTTATATTCTATTAACATTTTAAAAGTGCTCCCGCATTTTGCCGATCAGTCTGAGTTGACCCTACGAGAAAATTAAGAGTTGACGTTTATACCGCACGTAATAATCGCCTGTGGGTAGACTAAAGATAGTGTCAAATTTCGTTACAAGTTCACAACTACTACAAATATTCAATAATTTAATTCACAGTTAATTAACACTATTAACTGTAGATAACCACAATTTTTATGTCACGAATACAAAAAATAACCTTACATGGTTAATATACCTATAAAAATACTATTTGGTACAATCTTAAACACAGACTGATAATAATTTAAGTCAACACCGCCATCACATTTCGTAAAATCTTGTTTCAAAACGAATTATCTAGGTTGTATTTTAATACACGCGTTATAAACAACAACAGGTTGATTAAAACATCACTTGATTTTTTCCTATTAGGTATTGCAGACAACAAGCCAAACTACCCACACCCATGTATGTAAATGAAGCTGTGGTTTAGCATAGTTGCTACTTCTTCCCAACTTTATAAGGAATTTGACTAAATTAATAAGCGGTATGGGCTTGAATTATTTTAACATTTACTAATTTGTAAAGTAAGATGTAGGTATACCTACATCTTACTTTACAAATTTATTTCATGGCGGAAATCAAGTCGTTTATATTTATAACTATTTTAATAGGACTAATTGGTGGTGCAAGTGAATTAAAGAGAAAAGCCCACTATTCACCAATGTTTCGTCAACCCCACAAACGGATTATTAAAACATAACACTGACTAAATTGCAATAGACAATATTAATAAAAAAATGGTTTGTTCCGCTTTCGCCTCGTTGTTTTGATCCACATTCCTAAAATTTCCTTATTCGTCTCAAAGTAAATTTGTTTCCTGTTTCGTCTCACATTAATATAGTACTTAATGTACAGCCAGTAAAACCAAAATTGGCTATGTTTGTTTTTTAAGTATATAGCAATGAATTTTATTAACCAGTATAAAATGTTACGGGATAAAAAGAAAAAGTTAGTGAATTGTTTTCAATAAATATTTAACACAAATAAAACAATTTAAAAATATAGAAAAGTGTTTTTTATTAAATAACAATCTAATTTCTATTTGGCCTAGAAACAAAAGGGTTCTGGCGAGTGGACCCTATCCTTTTGTCTTTCGTATGCCTGTTTTTACCTGAACCCTTTATTCTGATTTCTAAATGTTAACTTAAAAGTAAATTGATTATAGTATACATAACAACATTTTAAAATATTTTAGGCAAGTACATAGTGCACTAATTATTATTTTTTTCATTATTCGTGAAAAATGTTTTGAATTGTCTGTATCTGTAATTTGTAGTGAAACGAAAAAGAAACAAGAAATAGGGCAAAACAAGAAACAAATAATAAATAATTTTTTTAAATGATTTTCGAGGCGAACAACGAATAAAATGTGGGATGAAAACGGAATTATCAAGCGAGGCAAAACTTGGTGAGACGAATGCGGAATGAATAAAAAAAATTGCTGTCTACTCTCTATTTATTAAACGGTTTTATTGCTTGCCTTGTTTGTGTCTTGTCAAATTTTACCCTTGATCTTGATTGATCTTAAATTTGTTACACACCTTTAGTTCTGATGACAATACAATTATGTGTATTCAGTAGGTTTCATTGTAAATACAAGATGGCCGCCGCCACAAAATGTCGGGTTATAATTTTTTTATAACCCCCTCAATATAGATTTTGAATGAAAGGGCTTGACTAGTAACACTCTTATCACCATGCTAAAAACTTGAATATAAATTAAGAAAAAAAAAATTAAGTTCAACAATTTTATTGTAAAGAAACAGTGACATATAAAAATAATATTAACTTATAATTAGTAATATGTTTAGGCACAACAAAGTAAGAAATATTATAAACATTTGATTTTCATAATATCATTAAATTTGCCAAATGTCGTTTATAGTAGTTGTGGTTTTGAATTGAAACGAAACATGGAAGACATTAAATTGTGTCGAAAGTGGATTTCACAGGCAATAGTGACTATTATCAGACTCAAATAATAGTAAGCATACTACGCAGTGTATAAATACAATGCAAATACCGATTTTCGTATTTATGCATGCAAAATGCAAATTACATCGTACGACAATCAAATCCTAGACTAGTCTCCGACACTATAAATGTCGTTATAAAACATCCACTAAAGGGATGGACATAATAAATTATTTTGTCGTTCTGGATGAGAAGATAAAAACAGAGCGACAAAGCTATCAATTTCTAGAAAGAACTTTCTCTTCTTTCTTAATTCTTCATATTTTTTCTTTCTCAATTCTACAACTTTTTTATGCATGCTATATTTTCACCACTTGTGCACATATTTCAATAATCATTTTTTGTTGCATGTAAAAACAGTTAAAGTAACTTTTACACGAGCGAAGCCGCGGCAGAGCGAAAAGTAGTAATATTATAAATGCGTAAGTTTGTGTGTACATTTCTGATAAAATGCGTTTGATAATTACTATTCATTTTATTAACAGTATATTCATTTTAAAATTTTTAAGATACTAGCTATGCCCCGCGGTTTCACCCGCGTTTAATAAAAAAATGTTGATTTATAGTACTTCAGTATTGAGTGTATTGACAATATTTTAGTAAAATTTTCTTGTCATGGAGGCGTTCACAGTTCGTCTCTTCTTAGTAATGCTTGTTTTACTACGGTCGGCCACAATTATGCGTCATGTTCATAAAATTGTCTTGGTGATGAAGTACCTTTTGCTCGTAAGGATTTATATGCCTTGCCTAATAATATTTTTTTTTGTCAAGAAATATCTTATTGTGGCTTATTTATAAGGGATTGGCATATGGTATTCCGGACTCTTTTTTAGATATACTAAGTATTTACCAATATTTTTGTAGAATATTGGATTTACGTATTACTAAACATTTCGCCAGCGCACGCGGATAAAGCAGTTCGGGAGCGCTTTTTCATCCAACTTATTTAAAAAAAAACTATATTTAAGGCTAACTGAGAGATGTAATGCTAGATAGCCTATACTATTCCTCGTGAATTTGGCTGTCATATGATTTTTTCTAATCCTACTAGTAGTTCCAGAGATTAGCGCGTTTAAACAAACAAACAAAAAACTATTCAGGTTTATTATATTAGTATAGATTCTGAAGAAAGCGATTTAAGACTGATTGTTGCCACTAGATAATTCCAATACTTCACAAAATATACAGATTATTAAAATAAAAATTCAACAAATTTCGAAAATTATCTATATTATCACTTTTCAAAATATATAGTAAAAGTAAATAGTAGTGGCAAGTTGTAATCGCATTGCAATCAATTTTTTAGATCAATGACAACATTTATAATAATAATTAAGAAATAATTATTTAGTATTGAAGATTTTTATCTTAAATATATATTTTAATATATCTCGAGATGGGTTGAGTGTGCACAGGCTTTAGAAGTTTTTACATTTTGATCAATAGTGCTTATTATAAACGTAAGATGCATCTCTGGCCTTGGTGATTGTAAGATAAACACTCTATATTAAATCAATACTGACCTTTGTATATTAGGCAGTAATTATCTAATATTTATTCTATTTATATATATTGTACGCATATATGTACAAAAATCAATGGTAGGTAAAGCTTTGAGTCAGTGTAATACCGCACTTTGTGCAAATCTTTATGTTATTTTCCACAGGGTCGTTACACATACTGAGATTAGTAGAGTTAGCCTTTAGTACTTACTATATTTTGTTAATTAAAGGCCTTTAGCCTCCTCCTTCCTGTTTTTCTCCTTTTTATGAGATAAATAACCATAAAAATATTGAAATGACAATCTACACATTTTAAAAGAAAGCTAAGCTGTTCGGCCCAGTACACTATCAATAACAGATTCACCTTAGTATTGAAGTGCAAAGTGACCGCTCCCTCGGTTCCTTCAAGCTTAACCCTCAACATTTGTTGAGGATTAAGTTTTAAAGAAACCTCCTTAGTGATGTCGGAGGAACCACCTCTATAAGGCACCGACATAATGTGATTCCACTTTTAAACTGTCTGTGCATACAGCAATAGTGAACGTTAGCTACCTGTTTCAAATGATTACAGTATGTATGTATAATTTAAATCCTTAATACTGTTTATTACACTATTCAATACGATGTTATTGATCAATAAGTTCTAGCTCAATCTTATCAGTTTCTATTCTTAATTGAATCACTTTTGCGCCAGTCATATAGGTTAATAGTGAGCGCTATTTCATGGGCTGCGCGATTCCTTGCCATATATCTAACTAGCAGCGCCTGCAGTTTCACCTGCCTTTATGGATAGTGCTCCGCTCCTATTGGTCGTCCGTATGGACAGTGCTCCGCTCCTATTGTGATGTTATATAGCCTATAGCCTTCCTCGATAAATGGGCTATCCAACACTAAATGAATTTTTCAATTCGAACCTGTAGTTCCTGAATTTGTTTATTAGTTTGGATGAACGCGCTGCCTTCAACCAAACAAATAAACAACTTCTTTAGCTTTAGAATATTAGTATAGATATAGAAAAGAAATCATCATTTAATCATTTGATCGTTTTCAGGAAAGCTATAAAAAGAAAGTATTGAATAGGTACAGGAATTTTAGACTCCGGCAGTGAAGGTGCAATTAGGTCTAAAATTAAACAAACACGTTTTAACATACAGTTCAGTCTGGTAATATGTAATTATGACGAAACCATAGGAAAAGATCCGTGTATTTCCTTAACAGTTTTTATTTAAATATGACCATCCAATTTTTGTATTCAAAACACATCGCTTATTTAATGATAAGACCGTCCAGACATGAAAAAACTGTCAGTACTGACTAGACATTTAAATAATAGAGACGATATAAGTTTAAGATCAGTTGTCTTCATTATAAACCACTCTGTTAATAAAAGACTAAAACCAACACTGGCTGTAAGCGACTTCATCATTGGACTATCATAAAAAGGTACGTAATGTGAAATACTTAACATAATCATTATCAACATTACCAAAGTCAATAGACGGAGAGGTTAAGGCCGTATCGCCACGTTACCTAAGTGCGAATAGATGACGTCACACGACACCGATGTAAAAATCTCATAGGCATCTTAAAAGCAATGGATTTATTTATTTTCCAGTAACGGTATAGTATTAATTATTATAATAAAGATACGGAGCAAGGCATACCCCTAAACAATAAAGTAATTATCTAGAAGAAACAACAAGATGAAATACAGTTTAAAACCAGAAATTTGTTTTTAAGTATTTTGTTTCTTTTTGTTTATTTTTGGTAAAATTTTAGTGTATCCGGATAGTGTTTGAGTTAGTCTATTCAAACAGACCAGTACCTAGTCCTTTTATAATGTTTTCTATTATATTAAAACATATATGTATTGACTTTTCAATTAATTTAATTAAGTCAATTAAGCACATAACGTTCATCACCTTAAACGTTGATGTTGTTTAATTTAAAGCAAAAATGACAACATACAACAACACACTACATATGCCCATAATTTCTGAAAGATTCCCTGGTTACCTTCAGATAAGACTTGGTGACAATTGAACTACCTTGGGAATATACAAATTCAAACAAAATATAATTTTTAAAATCGGTCCATAGATGATGGAAATATCGGTGAACACACATAAAAAAAAAAGATAAAGCCGATCAAGTAAGGGGTCAGAGACATAGCATGCTACAGTGTTCTACATCAGGAAACAGAAAATAATTCCCGTTATGGAGATAGCTAATGGGTGTACAAAATAGAAATTATCAATAATAAACCAATTTCTAATTGTTATTTTACTTGAGATTCTTCGTAAGCTCATTATCACATTGACTGTACAAAAAACGAGATTTTGAGCAGGAAACGGAACGTAAACAACAAAAATTAATACGTTAGTTGTTACGCCTAACAATTAAGAAAACTGGTGTAAGAACTCCATACCTGTATCAATGTTCTGTTTACTTATTTATATTCCTATGGTGTGAAAACAAGCAAATGGCCCTCGTTACTCGTTACTAAACTTGGGATAAGTTCTTTCCGAATAATATTTACTACTACTACTCTACCATCGTTCGTTCATTCGTCTACCATTATACTTAACAGTCGTCTGTCGTATCATCTTCAATAATAATTATGATTTGCTTACTAACAAAAATTCATATTATAGAATTATGTTAAATGTCTTAGTTTTAGTGACTGCATTTATAGGCTAATAATATTGTAATCATGATTCGCATACTCATAATAGCCTGTTTATTAACCCCCGACGCAAAAAGAGGTGTGTTATATATAAGTTTGACGTGTCTGTGTGTCTGTGGGTCCGTGTATCTGTGTGTCTGTGTATCAGTATGTCTGTCTGTGGCATCGCAGCTCCCAAACGTATAAACCGATTTAAGTGCGATTTTTTTTTGTTTGAAAGGTGACTTGATCCAGAGTGTTCTTAGATATAATTCAAGAAAGTCTGTTCAGCTGTCCAAAGATCATCGGCTCTTTTGCTTTAATCATTGAAGGGATTTTCGAGTCGGGGGTTTTTAAATTTTTCATTTATGATTATATTTTGAGCAGTAAAAGTAACAATTGTATTGTATTACATAATCAGTTACTAGCTGTGCCCGCGGCTTCGCCCGCGTGGAAATCTATTTGTGACTAAAAGTTTGATTGCGGGAAAAGACTGCCTATGAGGCGGTAAACCTGACCTTCCGGCCTTAAAAGTGGGCATGAAGTTTCCTTCCTTCATTTCTTAACTTATTTTATTCCCAAACGAAGTCATATGAAAGAGACTATTGCACTTTTTAAAAAAATGTGCGGACAATGGACGAATATCCGTTAAAAGATTTTGTATCAGTTGTGGTAGTTCCTATATATTGAGAAGAATCACTTTGCCGGATGCACAGCACACACCACTCGCTTCATCTATCCATTTTTTGTATGGCACTTAGGGTAAATCTTACTCATTCCTCCAAATTTACAGTATTGTGGATCGTAACTGAAAGCTGACCTATTACTGTGAGCTAATTAATATTCTATTGCACGCTCGTTGTCTTTCTCTTTGCATAAGCCGCTGTGAACGGGCGGCCGGTGCTTGATTCGCAACGTCGTAAAATGTTGTGCAGTGGAACATTGTGACCGCTCAATGCTCGATCTAGTCACGCGTGTTTGCGAAGTCCTAATTTGTTGTGCAGGAAGACGTTGCGAGCGCTCAATGCTCGATTCCTCACTCGAACCTGTGACGTTCTAACATTTTGTTCGCTTATTCGCTGCGAACGTTCCACGCTAAACCCTCTTACGTGATAACGTTACTGCGTTGCAAACTCTCTCCGACTTGTAAGACGATCCTCTCTCTCAGAGGAAGACTCTCCAATACGACGCATTTTGGCTGCCCTACACTGGAAGTTCTGTTTAGAAAGTTGTAACCTTCTTCTAGATATATTAGTAGCTATCTATTGTAAAGGATTCTGAGAAGAACTTTTTAACATAAATATTTATAAAAAGATTTTTTCAAAATATTGTAGCTCTCAAATGAACTTTCTAAATTGAATAAATTCGTATGTGCAAGTTGTAGTTCTGATAAGAACTCTTTAAAATAAATGTAGCTCTAAAAAGAACTTTTTCAGATAGTTTTAGCTCTCAAAAGAACATCTTCAATCGAATGTTCAATTTTTCTTAAGGAAAATCACTATTTAGCCCTGGTGCATTGCGTAAGGAGCAGGCTGCGTGAGTGAGCCGTGCGACTACCTTATACGTAGACGTCAACTCCCCTCCCGTACCGCGATCTCGGCACAGGGACCCGGCCACTCTGTTTTCATACGTATCAACAACTATTTTTTTTTTCTTTGTCTCCTCGACAATGCATCTAAATAAGTTGCACATATTCATATTTTGTAATGACTCTGTAAATGCTACATCAAAATAGCTCTAATATTTTGTCTCTTGTCGCAAACTTATAACACATTCACATAAATCTTACATATTTCCATACAAACTTTCATCCCCTATTCCCTATTGTTATTTTACACCCTTGAAGGTAAAACTTTGAATATCATATACTTATTTATATCGAATCAACAGCCTAAAAAATAAGTTTCAAGCTTCTAGCTCTAAATATGACGATACTTCCATACAACTTTTCATCCCCAACTTTCAACCCCTTACACCCCTTTTTTCGCATTAAAAAGTAGCCTATGTCCTTTCTCAGGCTCTAGACTATCTGTGTACCAAATTTCATTTAAATCGGTTCAGCAGTTTTGGCGTGAAAGGCGACAGACAGACAGACAGAGTTACTTTCGCATTTATAATATTAAGTAAGGATTCACATAAATCTTACATATTGCCATACAAATTTTCATCCCCTATTCTCTATTGTTATTTTACACCCTTGAGGGTAAAACTTTTATAAACTTTGAATGTCATATTTATTTATATCGAATCAACAGCCTAAAAAATAAGTTTCAAGCTTCTAGCTCTAAATATGACGATACTTCCATACAACTTTTCATCCCCAACTTTCAACCCCTTACACCCCTTTTTTCGCATTAAAAAGTAGCCTATGTCCTTTCTCAGGCTCTAGACTATCTGTGTACCAAATTTCATTTAAATCGGTTCAGCAGTTTTGGCGTGAAAGGCGACAGACAGACAGACAGAGTTACTTTCGCATTTATAATATTAAGTAAGGATTCACATAAATCTTACATATTGCCATACAAATTTTCATCCCCTATTCTCTATTGTTATTTTACACCCTTGAGGGTAAAACTTTTATAAACTTTGAATGTCATATTTATTTATATCGAATCAACAGCCTAAAAAATAAGTTTCAAGCTTCTAGCTCTAAATATGACGATACTTCCATACAACTTTTCATCCCAACCTTTCAACCCCTTACACCCATTTTTTCGCATTAAAAAGTAGTCTATATCTTTTCTCAGGCTCTAGACTATCTGTGTACCAAATTTCATTTAAATCGGCTCAGTAGTTTTGGCGTGAAAGGGCGACAGACAGACAAACAGACAGAGTTACTTTCGCATTTATAATATTAAGAAATGAGTAAATGTTACATCAAAATAGCTCTAATATTTTGTCTCTTGTCGCAAACTTATAAAACATTCACATAAATCTTACATATTTCCATACAAATTTTCATCCCCTATTCCCTATTGTTATTTTACACCCTTGATGATAAAACTTTTACAAACATTGAATGTCATATTTATTTATATCGAATCAACAGCCTAAAAAATAAGTTTCAAGCTTCTACCTCTAAATATGACGATACTTCCATACAACTTTTCATCCCCAACTTTCAACCCCTTACACCATTTTTTTCCCATTAAAAAGTAGCCTATGTCCTTTTTCAGGCTCTAGACTATCTGTGTACCAAATTTCATTTAAATCGGTTCAGTAGTTTTGGCGTGAAAGGACGACAGACAGACAGACAGACAGAGTTACTTTTAACATTTATAATATTAGTAAGGATTAAAACGGGAAGAATATTTTTACACTAACGGAACGATTTATCTTACTGTTCGTTTCGTTACCAGATGAAAATATGAATATAATAATAATAATAAATGTATCAGGATGGAATTCGGTGTGGATAAATGTACAGTCATGCATGTAAAAAGAGGCAGAATTGTGGAATCCGAAGGCATGGAACTCTCAGATTCTACACACCTTAGACATCTTTCCGCGAACGAAACTTAGAAGTATCTAGGAATGTCACAGGCGTTAGGTTTAAATGAATTGACTATGAAGCAATCGTTACAGGAACGCTTCTTTGGCCGCCTGAAAAAAGTATTAAAAAGTCTTTTGTAAGGTGGTAATAAGGTGCGGGCCTATAATGATTAGGTCATACCAGTCCTAACCTACTCCTTTGGCATACTTAGATGAACGCAGACGGAACTTGATGCCCTGGATAGAAGAGTCCGTACATTGCTAACTGCGTACCGAATACACCATCCACGTTCATCGGTAATGAGATTGTATATCAAGCGGAAATGTGGGGGTCGTGGTTTTTTAAATGCCAGGACACTACATAACCGCGAGGTATGCAATCTTAGAGATTACTTTCTCTCTGTTAACGTGGAGGTGCATCGGGATGTTGTGGTAGTTGACAACGGATTCACTCCGCTTGCTCCAGGTAGAGAGAACTGGTGCAAATCTGCAGTACTCAATATTATAGATCGCAGGTAGCAAAGAGCTGCATGGACGTTTTTATCGGGCCTTAAATGGGCCCGAAGTAGATCTATTATCATCTGTGTCCCTGCTACGTTTCGGTGACCTCTTTGGAGAAACTGAAGGTTTTATCTGTGCAATTACTGATGAAGTTGTTATGGCGAAGAACTATCGGAAACATATCCTGAAGGACGGCACGATTGACATTTGTCGGGCATGTCATCGTCCCGGAGAAAGCCTCAGGCATATAACTTCCGGTTGTTCTCGTCTTGCCAACGGCGAGTACTTGCACAGACATAACCAAGTGGCCAGGATAGTCCATCAGCAACTTGCTCTTAAATATAACCTTGTGACCATGGAATTACCGTACTACAGGTATGTGCCCGACCCAGTTCTTGAAAATGGTCGTGTAACATTGTACTGGAATTAGTCTATTATCACTGACAGATGACAGGACTATTGTTGCCAATAAGCCTGATATAGTAATGGATTTGGCCCACGAGGTGGTCAACATGTGGGACGTGGATTCGGTAATCAATGTGCCGATAGTCATATCAGCCCATGGGTCGATTGCGAAGAGCCTCGACCAACACCTTCAGAGGCTCACGTTAGGCAACTGGATTAAGGGCCTGATGCAGAAGGCGGTCCTTCTTGACACGGCACGTATTGTGAGGAGGTTTCTGTCTCTGGAACCCTAACCACCGGTAGCTTGGTCCCTCTACTCAATACCGGTGGGAAACTATTTTTTATATTTTTAAATATATTTTGTTTTTTTTATTGTAAGTATATTTAAAAATGTAATTTATATGTATATAAAATAAATGAAGAGAAGAATAATAATAATAATAAAGTTTATTAAATCAATAAGAGTAATGACAATATATATAGGTCGGGATACATTTAGTTATTGACAGTCTTTATATTAAGCGACTGGTGCTTAAAAAAGGAAAACCTGAGTTATAAGCACCAGTTAGCTTCCAGTTTCACAAATATGCTTATTTTCACTTTGGTAAGTTGATTACATTTTGCCCTGGTATTCTTACAGTAATATTATATACATAGAATTAAAATACTTTAATACTAGAATTTTAGTGTTTATGAGTGTGAATGTGTGTACGTGTGCTTGAGTGGGTATGTGTATATGTGGGTGAGTTTATATGTGAATATGTGTGTGTGATGTTCATAAGTTTTATGAAGGGGGATGAAGAATGAATGAATGAATGAATGAATGAATCCAATACCTCTATCTGTTTGACTTAAGTTGATCAGAAAACCTCTTCTCCTCTCCTCTCTCTCACTATACTGGAACGCTCGAAATGATGTCAAAGTCATGAATCTGAATCTTCTTTTGACCAACTAAGAGACCCGTTATATGTATGGTATAGTGATGTAACGAATGTGGATTTTTCACAAATGCGAATGTTAATTTCTAGTATTCGCGAACGCGAATAATGACTTTTCAACTAAAGAGAAATCAAAATGTACGAATGGCTTGACTTAACATTTCGCATCGCCTTTTATTGATCCGAGGTACAAATTGAATTTTTTTTTAAAGATGTGATGTAGAAGTTTTTTTTTTTGAATGATGAAGACTTCTCTTGTGGATGGTTAGAGAAAAAATCACCTGAGAATATTTGGTTACTCCACCAACCACCAAGAGTACCTCTGAACGAGTTTTTAGACACTTTTCTTTAGACACCTCAGTTTGTTTATGAGTTTAAATTTCATTATCTTTAATTGGTAGAAAAAATGTGTAAAAGTATCGGGCTCAATATCGCTTGTGAGTTTAGGATCGTCGACAATTCTGTTCTTCATGTCTTTGAAACGAGTCCAAAGCGCCGAAGTGGTATTCAGGTCCCACCCAGAAATGACAGCTGTAGTCATATCTGGACGGGAGCACCTGGATCCATCCACCATATGGGGATGAACTTGTGATTTATATAATAGAAGTCTTTGCCCCGAGATGAAGTACCTCTTCGCTCTATTAAGCACACTGAGCTTTTTGGATGCCAGCTTGTTCTTGCCTTCTAGGTGATATCGAAACTGGAATGTTCACACCGAGGATCCCAATACTCTCTAAAATGATATAGATATGGATGTCTTAGAACTGTGTGGGGCCACAGTGAAGGTTTTTTTTTTTTTGGCAGTGAACGGGCAGCCTTTTGTTTTGGTGGGGTATAATAATCAAATTCACCTGGAAATGAGAGATCATAAGAAGCTGGAAATTCATATAAGCATCATTATGGCTTTCTAAATGTTGTTTTTTTTTATGGTATGGGGGCAAACGAGTATACGTGTCACCTGATGGTAAATGACTACCGCCGCCCATGGACACTTGTAACTCGAGAGTCACAAGTGCGTTGCCGCCGTTTAAGGTGGAAGTAGGAGAAAAGGGGGAGGGGGGGAAGAGTTGGAAGAGGTGCGAGGAGGGAGAGGGGAAGGACGGGAATAGGGGAGAGGGAAGGTTAGGGCCTCCGGTAACCTCACTCACGCGGCGAAATGCAATGCAAACATTGCTTCACTGCCGGTTTTCTTTAAGGCCGTGGTATCGAGCGGAGTCGAGCCGGCCCATACGTTTCATGTGCGTGTCTTCATTTCGTGTTATGACAGTGCCGTCACTGACACTAAGAGGTGTGGATGCGTTCATTGAGAATGTATGAAAGAAATTATTCTTTCATACATTCTCTACGAACTACTACACAATTACTACGGTGCCGGTGGCGGTACTGTGCCGGAACTGTGACTTCACTGATATGTGTGAATCGGCCTTTAATATTTCACTTCCAGCACATTTTATACACGTATCATATCATACCATAATATATCATCATTTTAGAATCATTATGTCCTTCCTCGCATAAAATGTTACAAAAATATAATTTGAAAAAACTAGTCTTCTCGGATACGCAATGTAACTGAGTTATGGCATAATTTTTATCTCATATTGAGAAATTTTAGGATCTGAAGCACAAAGTAGTACGGTTACAGGACAAAATTAAGACTAATTTAGCAAGTTACAAAGCTTTTATAGGATCTAAGTAAGTAGTCTTAAGATTTGTGCCCAAATCGGGACTTGTAACATACTGTAAGACGGATTACAAGTCTAACGTACAATGCCATAGCTCTTGGCAAATGCGCATTGGTGACTTTTATAAGACCACTTTTTGCTAATTGGGATGAATTAATTGTCATTTCATCATAATTTTTAAGGAAATTGACTACTTACTATAGCCATTGAAGGACTTTTTAGGTTTCTAAATGCAACTATGCGTTAAAATATAGGACGTTTATTTAAAACATTCTTTATTTTATCCATGACATTACTGCTCAATTACCATCTTTTTAAGATGTTGTTTGTATGAGCTTACAAATTGTTGTCATTTAATAATATTCTTGGATATATCCATATGTTCCAGAAACCATTCTATAAGCTCTGCTGAGTTTGGGTATAGACTCGTACCTCGTACGTCCAACTTTACAGCCGTTTCCAAACATTATTAAAACATGAACTATACCAACAATATACTAGTACGAGTAGCATATTCTATTAGCTAACCAAAACAGTCATTTGTTTAATGAAACTATACTCTAAAATGTCATAAATATAATGTTTTGTGAGGATACGTCACCGGTGCGCTATCACCGCACGTCCCCTAGCAGAGTGAAGTCTTTTTTTGCCCGGAGCAAACCAGCGTTTAAATATATATTTGTAGGTCTGTACCTAACAGTGAATGAAGACTTTAACAGATGCGGTGATTCATGAGAACAATCTCACTCAGCAAAGACATACTTAAAAGTCATTTAATTTCTTTTAGGACACTAAATGGTAGGTTATGTAGAAACTTGTACGAAATAACTAATAATGACGTCAGATTGTTAAATACCAAAATTACAAACGTTAAATTAAATAGTTAATAATTAAATTTTTCAGTTTTATAAAAATACTTTGTAATTAATTGTCCCAAAATTAATAAATAAATTAATATATCGATAGGATGGTTCCTATGGACATATATAGGTTACCGGTAGTACGTAAAGTACTGCAACAGAGTTCTATTGCAATACTTTACGTACCTGTAAGCTTCAAAGACTTGAAAAAACACATACATAAAGAGTTTTTCACTCTAATAGGAGGATATAAGCATTAATAATACAGAACAATTTTCATGTTCCAAATAAATATTTTAAAAAGATATTTTGTTGTTTCTATTACAACCCGCTTCCTATGTTTAGTTTTGTTATAGCTTACTACATTATTATTCTTGTTATTATTATAAACACAAATTGTGTTCAATGACCGTGATATCCTAATAGTTTAACTGGCCCTACCAGTACTACAACTAATATCTACCTGAACTGGTATAATACAGTGACGTTACTGATAGCTCATCATTTACCTGATTCAAAAGAAGTCTTAATAAAATACGTGATTCAAAGAATCGGCACAGTTAGTTGCGAACTCTTGCGCAACAGGCCGCGGTCACCGGCTAACACACAAGTAGGCGTAAAGACATAAGGTAAGTCAATAGTGATATCTTTTGAGTGAAATTAGAAAGCCTCATTATGTGTGGTGTTAAGTAATTGAGACAAAATTTAAAATGTGCCTAATTTTAAATAATGATTTTAAAGACATAATTAACACCTATTAGTATAATAAAGGTTTTTTAAATATTGACAGTGAAAATTTGATAAATGAAGTCTATAACAATGTATTACGTTATTATTAATACTAAGTAAAGGCAAGAGTTTGATATTGACCAATTTTGATTTCAATAGATTTTTTGCATAGAAGTGAATAACATTTTGTTATTACATGTAGGTTTTCTATGTACATAAAGTAATAATTTGTTAAAATCTGCCGAACCTTATAAACTGTACCTAGATCATTATTTATTAAATAACTATGTGTTAAATTACCTTCAAATGTATTGTTATTAATTGGTTTTACGTTAGTACCGAACCTAGGACTAAGCTCCTTGATATGAACTCGTAATGTGAACTCCAGTTAAGTCAAAAATATTGACAATTATTTTGAGTAATCTAAATGAACCTTGTACCCCTCAGTCTGACACGCATTTTTGTATGTTAACACTGTTCGTAATGACAGCAGCGTGATATAATGTGTTGTTGTTATAGCCCAATAACTTTCTTCAATGGACGGGCTATGAAATGTAAAAGTATTTTTTTCAATCACACTAGAATAACAGTATTTAAATAACAAACAAAATCTTGAGCTCTATGGTATCAGTACATAATACCCAATCACTTTACTTGGTACAATTGAATCGACTACAAAAATACACTTCACGTCATTTAACCAGCTTTATACAAAAAGTAATGGTGTATCCATTTACAGCAGCAACCGTGACCCATGTTTAAAACACTGATTAAAAAATTACTAGAGAAAAAAATAATTTCCATTTCCTGTGATTATACGTAAATAATAAAACCATTCCTGCATATATAAACGGTTGTCTATCTTGTCCATTATTGTTATGTTTTGTCAAACGAAAAATATTCGTTTTAATATCCTAAATCAGTAAACACAAACAACCAACATTATGTTTTAATGACTAACGATTCTTAAAATAGACGCACATAATTAGCACACCTAGATCTAAAGGGAGCTAACTCAAAAAATTAATTCCTTATCTCAATGCCTACCGACCAATAAACCAGATTTTAAAATATCACCACTACTCAACGCTAGGGGATAAATTCAATAACACTTTTTTTTTTTTTTTTTTTTCTTTTTGGGGCGTGTGGAAACCCCCTCGGGCCGTCACCCCACCGGGGTTTTCGGTGGGGCGGTGTGTCGGAATCGAACCGACTAAAACCACACGGTGTGCCGTACTGCGCCTTAAGTAGGAGGGATCCGGGAACAGCTTTATTAAGACATCCGGAACCACCCGCGGCCACACTCAGGGCGGCATGAGGCGCTGGTAAGCGCGCCTCCGCCGCCCGTTTCGCCGGCGGCGAATTAGGTCCGAGTGGAGGTCGTCCTCCCGGACCCTTTCCGCCGCCTCCTTCTGCTAGATGAGCCTCCAGCCGGGACGACCAACGAGCCATGGTGGCTCGGTGAGCGGCCTCACGCCATTCGCGTACCTCTTCGGGCGGGGGCCGACTGTCGCTTCCCGCCCGGAACTCAGCCGTTCGCCGATATGCTTCGGCGAGCACTTCCGCCTCCAAATCCCACGGGGGAATTCCGGCCAACGCGCACGCCGCCTCCGTCGACACGGTGCGGTATCCGCGTATGGCTCTAACCGCCATAACCCTCTGAGGGCGCCAGAGGCGCGCTCTATTCTGGGCGGTTAGAGCTCCCGCCCACACCGGTGCACCGTACAGTGCCATTGACCGGACAACCCCCGTGTACAGCCGTCTCGTAGCGACGCTGGGTCCGCCCAAATTGGGCAAGAGTCGCCCAAGGGCGGACGCAGCGCCGACCAGCTTTGGAGCAAGCTGTCGGAAGTGCTCGTCGAAGAGCCACCTACCGTCGAGGATCAGGCCCAGATACCTTATGTGGGCCTGAACCGGTACGAGGACCGAGTTAACCACGATAGAGGCGCCAGGGGGTGAACCACGATAGAGGCGCCAGGGGTTGGACCACGACGGGGCCCATGGAATAAAAGGGCCTCCGTCTTATCATGGGCCACCCGCAAGCCCAGCGCCTCGATGCGCCCGACCATCACAGAGACTCCCCTGGTGGCCAAGCGCGCCGCCTCCTGAAAGTTCACCCCCCGGGCTGTGACCAACGTGTCATCGGCGTAACAAATTACGCCCAGCCCGGGGGGGAAGTCGCCTCGAAGGGCCTAGACGTATCCCATGTTCCACAGGAGTGGTCCAAGGACAGACCCCTGCGGAACACCGCACGACATGGGCCGACGGCTCAAAACTCCCTCTCGGAAATTCACCAACACTGGCTCAACTTAAAATAATAAAAAAGTATACATGCATTGTTACATTAGGAAAATAACTACAAAAATCCAAATTTTCAACCCCAAAACATTATTAAAACACAACATTCCTACAATATCTTTCTCCTAGCTGCATATAAAAGCATAAATCTACACACAGTAATTAATTGCCTTTTCTGAAAAAAGTGCATTTTTGAGTCAGCTCCCTTTAGGTCAACGCGTGCGACTTATGTAATTTTACTAAATTATACCTTATTATTTGGTTTGTATTATTACACTTTGGAGTACTAACAAACTTGCTTTATAAAATCTAGTGACTACACCCGTCCTGGCAGATTTGTAAGAACCTAGACTCTTAGATATTATACGTTGGCTAATTATAGCTTTGGGCTCAAAAGATAATATTCAAATTTAGAATTATCTTCTGAATATGGATAGGCAAAGAAAAAACAGTTAAGAACCATTTTCTCCTCTGTTTGTCTATCGATTTTCTTTATTTTTTTTTTGTTTCTTACCTATTGGCGAGTTTTTGTGATATCAATAAAAAATATTTTGGATCAGTTAGTTTTCTTTTATATATACGTAAAACAAAGTAGTACAATACCTTTCTGTCGTCTGTTTATCAACCGGTATTGTTTTTATTTTTTGGTTAGTTCAACGAGCTTCAATGTTATCAATAAATAAAAAATATGAACTATTTGTTTAATAAGATAAAACAGTTCAGCACCTTTTTTTCCACTGATCATCAACCGATATTTTTTTTTTTTAATTAGCAGCAATTGACGAGCTATATGTAGTGATATCATAAATTTTTTTAAAGATAGGTAAAGAGAAAACAGTTCAGTAGCTTTTGTCTTCTGCTTTAGTGTTATAAAAGTGTACCATACATTTTTATAAGATGTACAGCATACTCAGATGTACAATACACGAATGTGTAAGAGTGGAAAAAAATATGCGCATTTTTTTCATTGTTTCATTGTCAAACTTGCCAATAAATAAATTAAACATTCAAATTCATATATGTTTTCTCAATAAAGTTCATGGTCTAATTTCGACCATGAACTTTAAACACGAACACTAGTTGAAATAAAATTTTCTTTCGTTATACCAACCAGCCCACCTGTTGCACTTTTAAATCATCCTAACAGAATGTGTGGCCACGGGTGGACAGGACAAGTTTTACGCACCACCTGTCATTGTGGTCAGCCGCGAAGGGTTGACGTCGGTGTATGCCTGGGCGTAGCTTACTTAGGAGGTTACCCGAAGAAGACGGACGCGCTTTTGCAGGCAGGCTCTAAGAGGGGGACTGCTGCTGTTATAACATCAGTCTTCCCAGGCTCCATTCTATTTTAGGCGCAGTATGGCATAGCGTGTGGTTTCTAGTCCCACCGAAAACACTGCGCATCACACATCTAAAGAGTACCTTCCTCACTGTAACACAGAGCTACTTTATTATCAATTTGCGAGTAAACCTTACAGTTTAGTCCGAATGAAAGTCTATGCTAAATTATGCCCACCCCAAACGATCCATATACGACGAACCTTATCTAATGAGAGTGGATACTCAAAGACACAGAGCGGTGCAAAATTTAGGAGAGGCACACCACAATGCACTGCGAGGAAGTTTTATAGTGATCCCCCAAAGTTTTGATTTGCAGAAAGATAACTCTAAACCACCGCCAGCCGTCTGGAAATGATGCATAGATATAAAATAGTCACTTAAATTTATAATGATTTTTTTAAATATCTTTCCATTATGAAATATTTTACTATACATCTAACCGTTACTGGTAGCTTTCAATAAAAAAATCACAATATTTGAACTAGAACCTAAAAAGACAAGAACCAGAACTAATGACATGTTGATATTAGACTACATTTTACAAAAAAAAAACAGACATTAGCAATTAAATGCAATAAAAAAATGATGAGCAAATATGTACCTACTAGTATGGTATAATACATTCTATTTATAAATGATTCTAATATTATAACATGTAATACACGTTTCAAGATCAGGTTTGATACATGAAGCTGGCAGGAACTGTTTTCGTTTTTAAAAATTAAGAGATTTCCTTAATAAAAAACAATTAATACTAAACTTGTAACACTGGAAATTCATTATCACTACATACATTGTCAAACATGTTATTTTACTTCAAATTGTATACAAAAATATTTGGAACGGTGTCAAATATAGAATTAAACTTTTTATATTTTTATTTATATTTACCCGAATGTTTTTGTTAAGTTATATCTCAGTACATCATAATAATATGTAAAAAAAATACTGCATTAAAACTTACCTTTATTTACTAATTAAATGAAACCACATTAATGTCTTAACCAATCCTTATTTTAGATTTTTTGATCAGTATCATAACACAACACCGATTTATTATTGTTGGTCACTTACCTGAAATATTTTAGTGTGGAAAAAAACAAAAGTGACCACTTCTGTTTTTCCGAAATTAACAAACTTAAGCTTAGGACCTTTCTGTTTTGATTTTCTCTCATCGGAAAATACACCTAAAATAATCAAAATAATCATTTTGATGATATTCAATAAGTGACAGTAATCCCGTTTGTTACCGTTTTAAGTACCTCAGAACGTAGGTATAAACTTAATAATAGAAATTCGAAAGAATTATCGTACATGCTGCTAAAACGCTGATCCGATATTAATGAAAAATCGTGAAATTTTATTCGATAATTAAACATATGAAACAGTGATATTATAAAAAATCGAAGGGCACGGTAATAAATGTTCGACTGTTTTAAAAAGTGCATAATCTGTATAAATAAAAATCAATGCCGAATGTATGTGAGCGCATCACTTCAGAACCGCTGCACCTATTTGGCTAATTCTTTTTTTGTGTTTGTTTTGTTGTGTTCGTAATTTCTAAGACAAGGATTATGAACAATTTTTTTTGAAAAGACAACGGGAATGTTATAAATTTTAAAACGTCATTTAATTTTGTTACGTGAAATGAGGCCCAGCTTGAGAGTTCTGCGCTGACACATGTTTGTTTGTGTGTGTTTGATTGAGTGAATGAAAATCTAGAATTGATTGATTCATAATTAAGTGCGGACATGACAACGTCTCTCGAGTCCACCAGTGTCTTATAAAATTAATTTGAATTTGGAATTCTAGGGAGAATTAAAGATGTCGATCTTCACTTCTAACTGATCAGAGGTCATTGCCAATTAACAATTTTAAAATCAAAATTTTACGTTTCATCCCAATTATAATAAACTTTTTTTATCTAAATGGAATTTGGAATTTATAATGCCAGAACTCGAACGGTAACCAACATGCATGAAACTGAAGCTGTGTGAAGCTTCAGCAGTTAGCTAGTTATAAATAAAAACCATGTACAAATAAAACTACGTATACCACCTACAGTTTGTATTAAAATAGATTACACAAAATCTAAATACTAAACCTGCTTTACAAGTGTCACTATTTTGAGACATTTTGTAGATGTTCACGGACTTACATAATAATAATAATATACTGTCAAAATATCTTTAATAAATTTAATGAGTATCATAATAACACTATTAATTTGAATTAAATCCATTGTCTTGATAAAACCGATTACATCATCGCTCATGAGCATAAATTATAATTATTATTTATCAGTATCGGGAAATTTGAATAAACCTTGTTTTTGTATAATTAAAATGTGGCATTTATGAGTCTTTAAAGAAAATTGGGGAAGTGTAGAAGATAGGACGCAAGAAACATCAGCTGAAATTGATTCTGCCAGCTTTGGGAAATATCCCTGCTATTCGCGATTATTCAACAATAATTATAGTAGCGTAATGAAGTACGTCGCCTGGTATAGTCTCATTGGACTGACAAAGTGATCTGATTGACTACAATTCTGTAAACATTAAAAAAGATTTATTAGCTGTTGTTGTAAAAAAGTTTACTCTCCATTGTCAATAGGTGTAAATCCACTTTGGAAGTTCTGGAAACGAGTATATAAATAGAATAGTAGTAAAGTTATATCTAATTAATTCACGCCTACGATCATTTATGAATAAAAAAACATGTTTTCACAAGTTAAGTAGTAACAATGAGACAATATTGCCAAAAACGTGATAAACTATTTGTATTTGTATTAATAGAATCTTTTTTTTTTTTTGTTTATTACACCTCAACCTTACTGTATTGAAATAAACACACAAGATTCATACGAAAATATTTTTTACGAAAATCATGTACGTATACAATATGTAATTATGTAACATATATAAGTATGTAAGTACTACAACATCATAAACTTTAACACGGAACTGAATAAATATCGATTTCATAATATGGTCTTTAATTGGTAAGGCGTACTTAAAATATCATAAATTGAATTCAGTAGTAACTAAACATTAAGATATCGATGATTGTACACATTATTTAAGGAAACCAAACGTAATTAATAGATTGGGTTGTATTTTTAACTTGAGTGTTTATAAAAATATATAATCGTATTCGGTTGTTAGGTCTCAAATATGTTCCCACATCATCCTGCTTAGTGGGTATGTAGTAGGTGTCGAGTGTCTGCATACATTTGATAAAGATATAAGATTAATTGGCTGGGCAATTACTTATAATTTGTCGTACTGTGCGGCTTGCTCAACTCTGTAACCGGTCAGATGTTGCTTGTATATAAGTATACATCCTAAATCTCTTTTACCACAAAATGCAATGGGATAAACATGATTAATATAACTTGAAGAACAACTAATATTTTACATCGTTAATTTTACTAGACATTTTATTATAGTAAGTAATATTAATTTAGCAATGTCCTTGTCTAAGTGTTTATCATCGCTACTGAGGGTAGCTTGTCTGGTATATTTGTGTGTCCAGCATATAACTTTTCAGAATCTGCATTACATATCTGACTTGAGTGCTTTTTCTTTTTGTCTTTGACAAAGAAAATATTAGTCCTTACGAAGTAGTCATGTTGTCAATAGATTTGTATATGTGATATTATGACAAATTTATAGTGGATTCACTCTTTATTATCGTTCTAACTACTCATAGCATGAAATGTTTAATACATTTTCCGACATCGCTGAGCGCGATCGCCTTTTGACTGTGAGGAATAAGCGTCTGTTGTTTAGCTTTAGTACTTCTTTTACACAAAATTTATACAATACAATGTTCGGCATAGCTGCTTGTCTACATTTGGGTGCCTTGTACGTTTCTCCACATTCACCGTCGAGATACAGTTGTATACTGACTGTCTTAACAACACGGTCGAACTCTTATTACCCCGCGTTAGGCCAGTAAATTCATGCACTCAAGGAACACTTGAACTTACTGGCTTCTCACGTGGTGATGGCAAGAGGCCTGTAGTGTCAAGGAAGTAAAAAAGATCTTTGGTGCGCTTGAGCTTTTTCTGCTTGGACAGAGACACTAACATCGCAAACATAGTATTTAACTGTTTTTTTTTTATATTTAAATTTTAAATATATTATAGTTACAACGTCGCGATGTAGGTTTGCAGGGTCCAAACGCCCGTTAGTTTTAAAATTACCTTTAAAAGTAACTATAGTAATGTTTGTGGCTGTAAAGACTTAAAAAATCCTCTAGGTAAAGATCTGAAAGAATTTTGATTTATTTAATCAAAATTCTTATATAGTTGTATATTTTCAATATTTATATTTTCGACTCTGTCCAAATCAATGATTAAATTCATAAATTAATAATTGAGGTTTAAACGAATTTAAAATAGCACACCCTTGATGTCATGTTTGTTCTTGTCAAATTACAAACATATTATCAAATAAATTTTTTAAACTTTAAAAAACCACTATGACGAAAAAATACACTGAGAGGACACAGAGTTTAAATTAACAAGTAACTGTAAACAAATTTAAATTGATTCTAAATCTGTTTGCACATGTAACAAAGCATAGCAAAAAATAAATGCTGTGTAAAAACCTTGAATATTTAAAAGTTATTCAAAATATCCTACATTCCAATGACTTAAATACCTAAAAGTATGGTACCTCTCTGAAAAAATATTTTTTTTTTTTATGAAGGCTATCGTAATGCGGATCGTTTAGTTTTTTTAATAAAGAACAAGAAGATTAAAAAGAAGTTGACGTATTTAATGTATAAGTATTTGGAGTACTCTATATCGAAAAATAACAGATATAGTCTACTTAAGTATATGTAAAATATAGGGTTGAGCGGAAAAATTATGTTATTCCAATCAAAGGACCTCTTAGAAAATATAC
Organism: Euplagia quadripunctaria; assembly: GCA_963859945.1. Taxonomy (NCBI): domain Eukaryota; kingdom Metazoa; phylum Arthropoda; class Insecta; order Lepidoptera; family Erebidae; genus Euplagia; species Euplagia quadripunctaria. The sequence continues at coordinate 13,371,885 of OY982562.1, read as the reverse complement.
TAATAATAAAACCACAGAAGAATATATATACGTACGTTTAATGAGTTTTCTTCTATCATAGATTAAAAATTAATACATTGCTCATGACATCAAATCGTAACGAGAAATTACATAATTTAAAAAACATGACGATAAAAACGTGTTTAGCAGGTAGGGTAACTTAAATCTGACTCGTAATAAAATATGCCCATAAGTTTTACTGGTAACTCATCATTTGCATGAGCTAGGAAGTAGTATTAATAAATTACCTCATTCAAAGAATCGGCACAGTCGCGTGCGAACTCTTGCGCAACGGGCCGCGGGTCACCGGCTAATATACAAAAGATATATAAACAGAAGGTAAGCCAATAGTGACATCGTTTAATCCTAATTTTAGTTCGTGACCGTAATTTCTAAAACTAAAATATTAATTAATATAACCAAATTGGATGATTTTACATAAAATAAAAACATGATAATCTTAAATTTATAAGCAATAACCAAGTATTATCTGTACTATTATAATAAAGTTGAATAGCTTTTAATGTTTTTGGTTGAACGCGCTAAGCTATAGAGCTGCAAGTCGGATTTGAAAACATCTTTTAATATTTGTTAACCTAATTCTTTCGATAGATATGTATTTAACATCACGCAGGTACAACTGTGGGAAACAGTTAGTTATTTATTAACCGACTTCAAAAAATGAGGTGGTTCTCAATTCGACTGTATGTTTTTTTTATGTTTGTTACCTAAGAACTTTCGACTAGGTGAACCGATTTTGATAATTTTTTTTGAAAGCTGGTGCTTTCCGTGTGGTCCCATTTCAATTTGGTCCAGTTCTGACAATGGCATCCATGAGAAAACCATATATAAGTCTTTTATGGAATAGTTTTTTTTGTTGAAGTCGGTTTTTTTTAAAAGAATCATGTAATGATTTCAAAAGACTAAGTGGCAATAATTTGTAAAGTAAAACATTTTGTTATTAAGAAAAGTTTTTTTTTAATATACTAGTAAAATGGGTTGCATATTCCTCGTACTTTTAATTCATTTTATATATATATATATATATATAAGAATATTATGAATGTGTTAACAGGGGATCGCGAATATTCTAATCGGTATGTTGATTCGTTTAGTCGTGTACCTGTAAATTAAAAATGTCACTTTTTCGAAATATGGGTACGCCAAGAAAATGCTAACTAAAACGAACTCTTTTAAATTAAAAAAAAACTTAAAAAGCAGACTTAAATAGGTAAACCTAAACAACTGCAATATATATGACTAGATTTGAACGGATTTGACTGGATGGAACAAGTTCAAACTAGATAACGAAAGCACATCAGAATTTCAGGCATACTATAGCTTCCTGCCAAAAAAAAAACAACTATACAAATCTTTGCTAAGCTTACACAAAGCACTGAGACGACAATGTAAGACAAAATTTTAGCTCATTCTTTAATAATTATTTTTTAAATTTTCTTCGTGTCATAAAAATAACAACTTTGGAAGATTGTGCAGAGGTTGAATAAACAATGCATTTTATATTTAACGCTACTTAAAATTAGCCATAATGAACATAGCACCCAAGTCAGAACATTATGTTTAGTTATCAGATACACGTTTACCAACTGATTTATATAAATAAACCTTATGATTTTTTTGTTCATTATAAATGAAAAGTGTGTCTAATGTCTATTAATATTTGTCTTATACACTTTGTTGCAGACAAACGTGAAAACCTTGTAAAAAGCAATATCAACTGCTACCATATATTTATCATATCAATTACGTGGAAGACTACGAGACTCGCACTTTACAAGGGTAACTATGATTTTTTTTAACTTCAGCAAAATATTCTATTGAAATGTAAAACGAAAGGAAAGAAACATTTTTTTATTACAATATATTACTTACGGTTTGCGAACATAACTGTCGATCAGTGTGATCTTTAGAGCGTAGAAAATGAGAAAAGAGCCTTGAAGCTTGACACTCTATTTTCTTATATTTCGTGACTAATCATTTATCCTGTACTACCAATCAGTGTAAAATTAATAATTTCTAATGTAGTTAATAAATTATTAATAATTTTTAAATGTAAACGGTCTTTGTTTGGTATAGTACTATAAAATATATACGGGGACTAACTTTTAAACTTTCACGTTCCATGATATGATTATGTGTGTCACGAAATAGGTCAGTCCAGTCAGCCTGTGACCAAGGCCAGTGCAACCTGGTCGAAACGTCAGGTACTTCAGAGGTATGTCATGTATATTTCGTGATCGCGTTAATTCCCGTATAAGGACATAATTATATATATGGGAACAGGGACAAATTTGAAATTAACAACAATTGGGTTTTTGAAAAAAGAAATGTAATAAATAAAAAAAAGGTCATATTTCATAGGAATACCATTTTTAGATTTTTGTTTTTCGTTATAATTAAAAAGATATATCTAATTTAAAAAAATGTTTGAACCCTTGTTCCGAAAACACGTCGACAGTTCCCGAACATAACTGAGCGCGTGTGACGTCATAATGTTAATTTCTACTCATTATAGGACACAGCTGATGCTGTGCTTTGACAGTGTAAAAGATGTTGACACTGTACTATCGTGAAATTCCTTTAACATTATGACGTCATAAACATGGCTACTAATCGTGGAACTTTGGTAGTCACGTGATTTTTTGTTAAATTTTATGAATTTTAAATAGGTTATAAATCAATTTAAAAAAAAAATGTTTTTCGCATCGACTATTAACATAATTTATTATGAAGTTTTAAAATACATTAAAAAATACGACATATGTATGTTTTTCAACAACCTAATTCTTTAACAATTCTAGAAATTTTCACGTAGGCTTTTCTAGTTAAGTACCAGTGATATGAGGAATATTTTGTTCACACAATATTGTGTAATGTACTTGGAGCAAATTCAATTATCCCTCATATCACTGGTAGTATCATATAATTTGTACAAAAAAAATCCATCTGACCACTTTCATTTTTGCTCTCTTTTTCATTGCTACACTGAACAGTTGAAAAAGAAACTCAGTTAGCAAATTTTGCCCTAAAAAAATAGGGGTTTCCTTACTAAAACGATTAGAAGGGGACATGTAAGATTGGAAATTTATGATCACTGCCCACAGTGTGTTTTTTAGGTTTTAATTATATATTTTTATCGGGTATGATGTGACATTTTATATCATATAATATCTCGTCTAGAGACTAATGATTTTTACAGAGCTTTATATGCAAATTTAAATATAATACAACTTAAAACATGATAAATTTGCAAAATTACATGACCTTTGAGATAGATAAAAGAATTTAAAAATAATATTATAATATTGAGGTTAAAGGTTGGCAACATAATATCTGGTTTGATAGTGACAACATTTAAAACATTTTAACAAATCTTACCGGACGTTTTTAGTGGAAAATAAATAAAAAAATAAAAAAACACAAAATATCAAGCAAATCAATTACGTATTACATTTTGTTTCGAATTCATTAAAATAGAATGTGAGACTAAATCAAACCGAAGTACGTTCCCATTAAGTATATTTCACATCGAAACCTAGCCAAATAACAAATTTTATGTAGATAAATTATTATCGCGGAAAAATACATAAGATAACTCATTAAAATTCATGTACAAAAATGAATGATACAGAGAGAGAGAGAGTTCTATTTGATTCATCAATGGTATTAGTATAATGGTATTATTTTATTGAAATGGGAACTCCTAACATTTATTAATTCCACTTCGACTTTTAATATTATTGTTTAAATTCGTGAATGACTCACGATGACACCTGTTGGACCAGTTTCTTATTTAAATCTTGGTTGATTTATTTAAAACAAGCACGTGAGAGTGTTTTTGTGACATATGAACAGTTTTATTGCAGTAATTATTATTTGTAGTAAAATGTAAAAGACAATTTATGATAGTTTATTTTTAAGTATTGTGAGAACTGAGTCTAGAATATTGACTATAAGACGTAAAAATAATCGCCAGTTAACCAGTTTATTCCATTCCATAATAATTTTGTCTAACCATCCGAAAACTATTGATGCTAAAGGCCTTTTGGTTGTTTGTATATGTAAAAACTGCATTACATAAAAACTGTTCCAGAAGTAGGTAACCGGAAACTGTTCCCGTAAAATAATGTCTTTGATTTTTACAGGTACCTTAGTAATACTCTGAAATCGCTAAACGTAAAATTATTACTTTTTGGTTTTGTCGATACGCCAAATCTCCATCATGCAGGTTTTGGTCACATAGATTGATGAACAAAATTTAGTCGATATTTACACGAAACTAAATAAAATCCACTTTTCTCATAGTAAATTTAGTAACTTACTGAACTGGTCCGTGCTGCTTAAATTGTATTCAGTAATAAAAAACTCCTGCAATAGAGAATACTCCTAATATTACGGGGGACCTTATAAATATATAACAATTTAACGGACACAGAGTAATCTCTATACATATAAAAATTAATCCGTTTCCCTTGGTCATGCGTGAACGGCTGGACTGATTTCGCAAATTCTTTCTTTTTGTGTTTGTTATTGTCAGGAGAAGGTTCTTATGAAAGAAAAAAATAAGAAAGTTGCGGGACTAATTAGAAAATTTAAGAAAACTTAACGAGGGACTTACGCGGGTGAAACCACGGGGCGCAGCTAGTAAAACAGTAAAACAACAATAGCAACAATAAAATGAAACATAAACACAGACACAGCTATTTTTAAATACAAGTTTTGTAGACACTTCATATGGTGATAAACGATATTCATCATTTATTTTTAACTTATTAACATAATGTTAATATCATATCGTTTCTAATTTTTACAATACCACTCCTCTTTGGCATATAAAGTAGTTATCACCAAGCCTATCTATCATTATTTTATGTATCTTTGACCTTTTAACACCAAAACCACACACGTAAATCTTTACACTCTTGTCCATCTAAGGGTTGACTTTGCTTTTTGGGATAATATAAATATCTGTTTGCTTTTGGTATACAATAAAGAGTATTTATTATTATTAGGGTTTTCCTTACTAAAACGATTGGAACGGGACATGTAAGATTGGAAACTCATTATCACAGTACATTTTATTTTTATTATTTATTAAGAGTTGCACCACCCCAGACCGTGTAAAAATGTCTGAGTACTCAACAGATAGACTATTTGTACATTCTAATTTCACAATTTGAAATGCGACCATACAAAATGTACAAAGGGTGGCTTTATCTCTTAATCTCTCTCCAGGCAGCCTTAGGTTGACTATAAAATTTGTATATATTTTTAACTATAGACCATGATCGAATAATTTGCTATTATATGCAGTTTCATCTGGATCGTTCTTATTTACATGGAAATTTACTTCTGGCTAAAACACCTACTCCTCTTTATAGGTGTATATAATAATAAACTCTTTCAAGTTACTTTTAGTTACATTAAATTAAACTTATAAACCTGACATTGACTTCTTAATAAATAAGAATTTTTGTGGAGCAAAGCGGGAACATTTTTATGTCGAATACTAACTACTAACTGTAACTATAACCTGAAACACCTCCACACGGGCGTCTGACCCCAAACTTAGCAGAGCCTAGTAACCAGACTGCTGATATACATATTATAGATAGATTACACCCAGACACATAATAAATGAATGCGCTCACCACATAATTATTTCTCCTGGATGGGAATCGAATCCACAAACCTTGGCTCAGCAGTCAGGATCACTAACCACTAGACCAACAGGCCTGTAATTATTTTTTTTTATTATTTGAAAATTGATTAAAATTGTCATTACGACAAATCATTACATGAGCCTGAACCATTAAAAAAGACATTTAATGACACATGATTCTGAAACATCATAATGTATAGGACTGAAATGAAATAGGCCAACCGACCCATGTTACATAACATTCTACAATGTACTACTTTTTCTGTACTATTTTTTTTTACTAATTAATATTATGTAAGTGACTATACTTATCGAGTGGCATTATTACTTCATTAACACGAACCGCTGTTTTAGGACAACATTTTTAATTTATTTATCTATAATCTTGATTTTTCTTTTAATTCCAGATGCTTCCCAGAAAACGAATAAGAATAGTGACTAGTATGTTAATATGTTTCCTGCTACAAGCTCAAGGCGCCGACAATGATAACGACGAGAACAGACCATATGAATTTGGCTTCAATGTAGAAGTTGAAGGCACAAAACAGCAACACAGACATGAGGCAAAAGGTAAAAAAAAAAACGTTATACACATTTTCCAACAGAAAGAGTATTTACATATATTACGGAATGGATGATATCGGGCAGATGTTGATGATCATGATACTATTATTTAAATACATAAAAAAACCCTTACAGTTTCCCCAAATATTCCAGTTTGCCTTTCAACCTACTGAATTTGTCTTTCTGTAAAAACTTTATTCGGGCTATGACTTGGTCATTGCAGTGACCCGAACGAAACGATTCTACTTATAACGAACTGTTGCTTCGCTATACGAGTGGGTATATTATTGAATTAACGGAACGGAATTAAGGTAAAAATCTTAAATTTTTTTCTGAAATCTGTTTTCAGATAATGGAACTAGTAAACTTACTAAAATCATTATTATGATATTAATATTACATTATTGTCATATTATTATTGTATTGTAACATATCGAGCAGCAATCCCGCAAGCTCTCCGATCATCAAAATTCTAAGGTCCAAAAGACCAGATCAATAGCATACGGTACCTATTCATCGTTGTTTAGTGACAGCCGATCGTTCCTGTCAACGCATCACAATCACTCTTTAGTCGTTAAGATCAGATTATATCACTGCATGGATAAACCACTTTTGAGCATGAACGTTTGCACGAGACAGAGAAGATCTTCATTATTGGGATATATTATACCTATGTATATGTTTTTGATCAATAAAATCAATCTAATAGAAGCACTCAGAGCGCTTTACTCGTACATAATTAGATCCGCTAGCGCTATGTTCAATTAGGAATGTTTAAAATAGTTGTTTACTCTTATGTGTTTATGTTGCCGTATTATGATGGCCAAGTTATTCTACTTATTAAAGAAATAAAGATGTCTTGTATTGATACGGTTAATACAAAATGTTGTTATTTAACAAATTAGGTAACAATTCGATCTCATAACTGTTTGCGGTACAAGAACTGCGTTGCAAAACTTGCATATTTTTACATGTTATGTTTTTGATGAGATCTATTTGACAAACTATGACAATAAAAACCAGGTAGATCCTGAATACCAAAGTAGGTATCACTATAAAGACATTAGTTTATTTTGAACACTAAATAATAACAAGTTAACCTTATGCTTATAAATTCAATACTATTTCATATTAATACAACTTTGCAATTGCGCAAATACTTCATCACTAAATCATTCCTAGCACGTAAAGCGCTTTGTTTAAAATTATTTAGACAAACTCGTTTTCTTCACAAGCTCTTATTTATTTACAAGCTTATATTTAACTTACCTTATTAGTATGGGTCAAATCTTGCAACTGAGTTGTATACCAGTCCTCCCCAAGCGATTGAACTAGAATTTGAAATATTTGTGTAACTTTAGTGACAAATATTCTCACGGCATCGGAAATTACGCGGGTGAATAAATGAACCTTTTAAAAACAAGCTTTTATTTAAGTCATGTAAGTTTAGGTTTTGTTGAATTATTTGATTTCAGAAAGCTTAACGCGCAAAATGGTATAAAACTAAATATAACAATGAATGTCATCGGAGAGGAGAGCTTAATAAGTAATTACTTGCTTGTAAAAGCTTGTTTTATGAATTTTTTTTGTTTCAAATTAGCATTAATAATCAATTGACAAAAACCGGTGAAACAATTACTAGATGTTCTACCTACACAATCAAATACTGATTTTGGCAGTTGGAAGTCATCATTTCGCACACAAAACAATTTAATTAGAATTTGGTGACATCATCAAAATATACATTAGTTCGGTTTACTAGTCGTTATTTGAACGCCGAACATAGTTAAATAGGCTGATGAATATTATATAATCTTTAGTTATTCAACTCTTTTGAATTAATGCGATGTTTATAGTTCCTAAAACGGGTAGGTACGTTTTAAGTTTTCCAGACAGTTTGATAATTGTGTGCTTTAACAAGGCCGCCATTCCTTGTAGCACAAATACCTGTTCTAAGTTATGTGGCATTAAGTATATGCTTAATAACAAATTTATAATGAGCATTATAATCAGTTATCACATGTTAAATGAGGCGTACTTACCCACTACGTGCATGCAAAAAACTACTTGCTTTTTGTGTCTTACCATTACCCATTTCTGCACCACCCTGGGGTAAACTAGTAAAGAATGCCTATGGCATTTAGTCCGCTATTGTACATTTTTGTGCATAAAGTTTTAATAAGTAAAAAATGAAATACACACACCCTGCCAAATGAGAGGGCATTAACAGTGCTTATCAAGACTTGCAACGAAATAGTTACTATGGTGGAAATCAATAGAATACGGTACCTATTTATTGTTGTTCGACGACAGCCGATCGTTCCTATCAACGCATCACAATCACTCTTTAGTCGTTAAGATCAGATTACATAACTGCATGGATAAGCCACTTTTGAGCATTAACGTTCGCACGAGACATCTTCATTATTGGGATATATTATACCTATGTATATGTTTTTGATCTGACTTAAAATCAATGAAAGCAGCTTTCTCGGCTTTACAAAGTTTATTTGTTTCTTCTACGTAGTGTGCACGTATATCTACGAAGCGTATTGGCCTTTGATTTCTAATTATAGTATCAGGACTGTAATTTTATTTTCGTACGTTATTATGAATCAAAAACATAACATTAAATTGAAATGTAATATAAAAAAGCATGTTCTACACACATATAGAGGGCACCCTTACTAAGTCGTCCCTGATTCTAATACACTAGTACCAAAAATTATGATACCGTAGGTAAATTTTGTTTATACTTACCATAGTCTGTTATTCTTTTATATACTCATAAGTACTAACAAAATTAGACGGTTCCTTGTTTTTGTACACTAAAACTAAAACTGAACACTAAAATTAGTGAAACGAAATTTCTAGGAACATAATTTAACGCCTTATAATTCTGAAGACTTATGTGACTGGACATTTTATCATTTTACATAATTAAATGTTGTCACTTATGTGTATATTTATAAATGCTTGAAATGTTTTAGATAAAGATGGAATTGTCATGGGGGAGTTTGGTTTCCTCACCGCAGATGACGTGTACCACGTTACTGTGTACGCTACAACCAAAGAAGGAGATTTCAAAATATTATCCACGAAGAATATAAACTTAAAGTCCTGTAAGTATTTTTAAGCGATTTTTCTAGCTTTTTGTTTTTGTGTAAAATAGAATAATATTGCCAAAAATAAATATCTGCCTTAGACGTATAATTTACTTATTAAAATTTTCCATATTTAATACTTTATACAAAAAAGGTGCCACAGCTATGATCACAATTAAAGGCCCCGCAAGGGACTTCATAAAGAACTCGATAATATAGCCTCTTGATAAAATCACGTAGGAAAGGGTGGAAATAAAACTCATCATGAATCGAACAATAGACAACCGATTATAGAATATTAAATGTGTCACATTATCGCGCCTAAGAGAATATTTACACTTGATACCTTAACATTTTTTATTGATTTTAGCACCTGATGCTGGAGCAACGAGACAAGGACATTCTCTTGAACTGCCAAAGCCAGGATCTGCTGCAACTGCTACGACTGTTGCACCTACAGCAAGCTCTACGAATGCAACACTTATGAAAACCGTAGCATCCACTACTCTCCCAACATTCACTCGACCTGCTGAACCAAAAATAGCAGCAGCTGCAAATGTTACATCTGTGATACCCTCTACACTTGCTGGATTGGTTGCTTCAACGACTGTGCCTACACCTGCGATATCCATTACTCTCGCTGCGCCTCTTAAAACTACAACACTATCAGCACCCGCTGCACTTACTGCACCTTCTGCATCTGCAGCCATCACTGCAGCTAAAGAAGCCGTTGTACAGACAGCATTCACGGCACCTACCGTACTTCCTAGTGCAGCTGCTGCATTTATGATGTCCTCTCCATTTTCACCGGACATTACACCGGCTCTCACCAGCACTGGACTCGCTATACAAACTGGACTCCCTATACCCACCAAATTAGTTAAACCTGCTGCACCCTCTCTATCCGTTGGACTTATTACTCCGGGTGAACTTGCTGTAAATGCTACATTCACTAAGCCAGATGCAAATATTGCATCCATTGTACCTGTTACACTCGCATCATTCGTTAAATCTCTTAGTCCCTCAGCAAATGGTTTAGCTGGTAATACACCAATTTTACCCACTTTGCCTGGTGTATCCACTGCACCGCCTGAAACTCTATTTAAAAAAGCCACTATATCTCAATTAATAAATCCTACCCCTAAAACTCGAATGCCTTTTAAGCTATTTTCTCTTGAGCCACCTGGAAAATCATGTGCTGGTTGTAGCCTTCCTACTAGAACACCACTAACGCCACTTTTTGGCCTGCGATCTAATTTTCCTTCAGAAGTCCCGGTCCCTAATTCTGTAAAGAAAAATATTATAAAACTTGGGGTGTTTGACAGCCAGCGCTTAGTCCCTCGAGTTAAGGATTCTCTAGCAAGTAAACTGCCTAATCGTCCACAACCAAATTTACAGGCACAACCTCCAAGTGCACAGGGAAAAGCACAAAATCTCCAACCTCAACGCGATATCCAACAAATTTCTTCGACTCAGAGCCCCAACACGCCAAGTAATCCTGCAAAAGATTCCATTAATGATTCAAAAGTTTCCTCTCCAACACAGAGCTCTAAGACAACAGGTGAATCGCAAAATGATACAATACGAAATAAAAATGGTCCATCTCCGATTCAGAGTTCCAAAACACCAAGTAACCCACAAAAAGATTCAAAACAGAACTTAAACCGTCCTTCTCCTACCAAGAATTCTGCCATGCCAAGTAAATCACGCAAAGATTCAAAACCAAACTTGAACGGTCCGTCTTCTACTCAGAGCTCCGACACTCCGAGTAAACCACAAAAAGATTCAAAACAAAACTTAAACGGTCCATCTCCTACCCAAAACTCCGACACACCAAGTAACCGACAAAAAGATTCAAAACAAAACTTAAACGGTCCATCTCCTACCCAGAATTCCGCAATACCAAGTAAATCACGTAAAGATTCAAAACCAAACTTGAACGGTCCGTCTTCTACTCAGAGTTCTGACACTCCAAGTAAACTACAAAAAGATTCAAAACAAAACTTGAATGGTCCATCGCCTACCCGAAACTCTGACATACCAAGTAACCCACAAAAAGATTCAAAACAAAGCTTAAGCAGTCCATCTCCTACTCAGAACTCCGAAACACCAAATAAACCACGAAAAGATGCAAAACAAAAATTAAACGGTCCATCTCCTACTCAGAGCTCCGACACTACAAGTAAACCACAAAAAGATTCAGAACAAAACTTGAACGCTCCATCTTCTATTCAAAGCTCCACCACACCAAGTAACCCACAAAAAGATTCAAAACAAAACTTGAACAGTCCAACTTCTACTCAAAGCTCCGCCACACCAAGTAACTCACAAAAAGATTCAAAACAAAACCAAAACGGCCCATCTCCGACTCAGACCTCCGACACAAACCTCAGCAGTCCATCTACGACTCAGACCTCCGACACTACAAGTAAACCACAAAAAGATTCAGAACAAAATTTGAACGGTCCATCCTCTACTCAAAGCTCCGACATTTCAAGTAAACAAAAAGATTCAAAACAAAACCTCAACAGTCCATCTACGACTCAAAGCTCCGACACTCCAAGTAAACAAAAAGATTCAAAACAAAACCTAAACGGTCCATCTACGACTCAAAGCTCCGACACTCCAACTAAACCACAAAAAGATTCAAAACAAAACTTAAACGGTCCATCTCCGACTCAAAACTCTGACACTCCAAGTAAATCACAAAAAGATTCAAAACAAAACCTAAACGGTCTGTCTCCTACTCAGAATTCCGAGACTCCAAGTAAACCACAAAGAGATTCAAAACAAAACCCCAGCAGTCCATCTACGACTCAGACCTCCGACACTACAAGTAAACCACAAAAAGATTCAGAACAAAATTTGAACGGTCCATCCTCTACTCAAAGCTCCGACATTTCAAGTAAACAAAAAGATTCAAAACAAAACCTCAACAGTCCATCTACGACTCAAAGCTCCGACACTCCAACTAAACCACAAAAAGATTCAAAACAAAACTTAAACGGTCCATCTCCGACTCAGAGCTCCGACACTCCAAGTAAACAAAAAGATTCAAAACAAAACCTAAACGGTCCATCTACGACTCAAAGCTCCGACACTCCAACTAAACCACAAAAAGATTCAAAACAAAACTTAAACGGTCCATCTCCGACTCAAAACTCTGACACTCCAAGTAAATCACAAAAAGATTCAGAACGAAACTTAAGCAGTCCATCTCCTACTCAGAGCTCCGATACTACAAGTAAACCACAAAAAGATTCAGAACAAAACTTGAACGGTCCATCTTCTACTCAAAGCTCCGCCACACCAAGTAAACCACAAACAGATTCAAAACAAAACTTGAACGGTCCATCTACGACTCAGAGTTCCGACACTTCAAGTAAACCACAAAAAGATTCAAAACAAAACTCAAACGGGCCATCCCCTACTCAGAGTTACGACATTCCAAGTAAACCGCAAAAAGATTCAAAACAAAATCTTAGCGGTCCACCTTCTACTCAAAGCTCCACCACACCAAGTAACCCACAAAAAGATTCAAAACAAAACCTAAACGGTCTGTCTACGACTCAAAGCTCCGACACTCCAACTAAACCACAAAAAGATTCAAAACAAAACTTAAACGGTCCATCTCCGACTCAAAACTCTGACACTCCAAGTAAATCACAAAAAGATTCAGAACGAAACTTAAACAGTCCATCTCCTACTCAGAGCTCCGATACTACAAGTAAACCACAAAAAGATTCAGAACAAAACTTGAACGGTCCATCTTCTACTCAAAGCTCCGCCACACCAAGTAAACCACAAACAGATTCAAAACAAAACTTGAACGGTCCATCTACGACTCAAAGCTCCGACACTCCAAGTAAACCACAGAAAGATTCAGAACGAAACTTAAGCAGTCCATCTCCTACTCAGAGCTCCGATACTACAAGTAAACCACAAAAAGATTCAGAACAAAACTTGAACGGTCCATCTTCTACTCAAAGCTCCGCCACACCAAGTAAACCACAAACAGATTCAAAACAAAACTTGAACGGTCCATCTACGACTCAGAGTTCCGACACTTCAAGTAAACCACAAAAAGATTCAAAACAAAACTCAAACGGGCCATCCCCTACTCAGAGTTACGACATTCCAAGTAAACCGCAAAAAGATTCAAAACAAAATCTTAGCGGTCCACCTTCTACTCAAAGCTCCACCACACCAAGTAACCCACAAAAAGATTCAAAACAAAACCTAAACGGTCCGTCTACGACTCAAAGCTCCGACACTCCAACTAAACCACAAAAAGATTCAAAACAAAACTTAAACGGTCCATCTCCGACTCAAAACTCTGACACTCCAAGTAAATCACAAAAAGATTCAGAACGAAACTTAAACAGTCCATCTCCTACTCAGAGCTCCGACACTCCAAGTAAACCACAAAAAGATTCAGAACGAAACTTAAACAGTCCATCTCCTACTCAGAGCTCCGACACTACAAGTAAACCACAAAAAGATTCAGAACGAAACTTAAACAGTCCATCTCCTACTCAGAGCTCCGATACTACAAGTAAACCACAAAAAGATTCAAAACAAAACCTAAACGGTCCATCTACAACTCAGAGCTCCGACACTCCAAGTAAACAAAAAGATTCAAAACAAAACCTAAACGGTCCATCTACGACTCAAAGCTCCGACACTCCAACTAAACCACAAAAAGATTCAGAACGAAACTTCAACAGTCCATCTCCTACTCAGAGCTCCGACACTACAAGTAAACCACAAAAAGATTTAGAACAAAACTTGAACGGTCCATCTTCTACTCAAAGCTCCGCCACACCAAGTAAACCACAAACAGATTCAAAACAAAACTTGAACGGTCCATCTTCTACTCAAAGCTCCCACACTACAAGTAAACCACAAAAAGATTCAGAACGAAACTTAAACAGTCCATCTCCTACTCAGAGCTCCGACACTACAAGTAAACAAAAAGATTCAAAACAAAACCTAAACGGTCCATCTACAACTCAAAGCTCCGCCACACCAAGTAAACCGCAAAAAGATTCAAAACAAAACCTAAACGGTCCATCTCCGACTCACACCTCCGACACTACAAGAAAACCACAAAAAAATTTAAAACAAAACCTCAACGGTCCATCTCCTACTCAAAGCTCCACAACACCAAATAACCCACAAAAAGATTCAAAACAAAACCTAAACGATCCACCTACGACTCAGAGTTCTGACACTTCAACTAAACCACAAAAAGATCCCAAACAAAACTCTAATCACCTGTCTCCGACTAAAAGCCCCAATTCACGAAATCCTGATGAAGATTTAAATAATAAAAACTCAAATAGTTTATCTCTAACACCTAAACCTTCACGAGGATCTCAACGTTATGCCCAAACAAATTTACAAGGTCCCTCTCCAACGCAAAGCTCCAATACTCAGAATATGAACAGGGGTCCAAAGAAATTTACTCCGCTTGATGATGTAAAACCTACACTAGTTTCTGCAGATTTGAGAATAGTCAGTAAGAACACAGACATTCAGGCGCTTCGTCCTGGAGAAAAACCAGGGCTACCAGATGGTCTGAATTTAAATGACATGACGAAAATACTTTATACATTTAATTATACTGTTGGTTTTCATGGTCATTTTGAAGAAGGCTATACAAATGGTACCAAAAAAGGTTACTATTATGTTACTGGTAGAGATGGTATTAGAACAAGGATCGATTATGTGGCCGACGATACCGGATTCCATCCTACAGTCACGCAAGAGGTTCTCGACTTATTATCCGATGATGTACCTAAACCAGAAACGGAAAAAGACGAAAAATTTGGACTTAAGAGTTCTGAGTTCAAATGGTTGTATTATCCTGTTAAGCCAAAAATAGCAATAAAGACTTCTCTTAGATAAATTCCCAGGTTAGGTTGTAAGCTAGGTAAACGACATATATTTTAAGTTTCAGGAGACCAAATCCTATTAGAAATATGATAAACTGGACTGGCTTGTTTAAACTTTTTATATAGCTTTTAGATTAGATATTTAAGAAACAAAAAGTATTAAGACTTAAGTACCTGTGCTTATATTAAACTTTAAAAATATGCCAACCACATACTGCCCCGCGACTGACATGCTTTTGTTAGTGTGGATTTACTCAGATCACTACGTTGATTATATTAGGAGAAAATAAAAAATATGGTATGATTCAAGACTGTGATCTCCATATTTTGTTGAATTCTTTCCGTCATATCTCTCCCTAAATGTAATAAAATCTTATAGCCCAATTTTCACCAACAACTTAAAAAATAATAGAAACTCTAAAAAGGGTTAAAAATATTTAAAAAAAATTGAATTGAAATTGTTAATCTATTTTTTTATCGACTCGTGTTGTTAAGTCTTTTTAAACAACTTGTATTTAAATAGTTACTAAGCTGTAATTAAGTCTTTAGTTATACTAACGGGTTCCAGTGAGAAACCTTATCGTTATGTATAGCGTGTATCGGACCTGTAAACAATTGTCTTGAATGGTATGCAAGATAATGTTAGTTGTGTAAATAAATAAAAACATTGTTAGACTAATTATTTAAAAATATAATAAAAACAATTGAAAAGATTCATATTATGTGTCTTATTACCGCCTAAACAGAATAACATTCACATGAAATTTGAACTCCTGAGCAATAGATACAATGTACTGTCATCCTATCACAATTGTGGAGGAACGGGTGTTATGTCCCTCCAATACAGAGAGAGGATCGTCCAACCAGGCTAGGTGATCATGCCTGGCGGACCGCGGCCCGACGGTTGGTGCTGATGTAGTTGTATATTTACTAATCGGTGCGACAACTTTCATTGCGCGATGCAGGATTAGTAGTTACTACGTAGTTCAGCTTGACTTCGCTAGATGATAGTAATAGGCAAATATATTTAATAGTTACGATTTCATTTACGTTATAATATAACACGATAAAACACTTGCAAGCAAGACAGTCGACTAAATGCACCACATAGAAAGTAATTTGAAAATGCAAACAGGATCTTATCATTCTAAAAATTCTACCAGACAACCTTTGGATTGAAAACATGTTCGTAGCATTGAGAGGAGTTGTCTGGACAACTGACTATATGAATCCTACCTATGTACCTATATGAATCATCGTCTTACCCTTTTCCCAAATCAATTTGGGTAGGTACAATTTGTTTTACTATATTATTTAGGTACCATTTCTCTACTTACTTCTTTGAAATAAAGTTGTACCTTTAGTTCATAAGATACGAGTATTTTAGAGGGTTAGTGGTGGACATAGATTGTATATCCACAAGAAGCCCTCCAAAACATCATATATCAACTACAGGTACAACTTCCACAACCTCCTTGACCAGCTTGGTTGCTCAGTGATACGAGTAACTGTACACTCGGAAAATATTACTATTAGCTACACCTTGAGAGGCCAAGATTCAGCCAGATGTAATTCCATTCGCGATCTAGAAGTACACCATGATTCCAAATTAATATTCCACGAATACGTTGACACTAGGTTTTATAATGAGAGTGTCAAAATAAAACACAAGCAACAACCCTCAAAATTTTGTACTGAATGTTTCCTCACCTTGAATAATATGCGTCTAAGTCTCTCCTTGTCTGGAAGCAATCAATTCAATAACGATTTATTAAAATAGAATAGAATAGAATAAACTTTAATGTACACCAGTAAATATAGCTTAAAGTAAGTTTACAAAATTGATATGTACAAAGGGCGGCCTTACCGCTAAAAGCAATTTGTTCCAGGCAACCTTAAAAGCATAAGCTTTAATCGAAACACTCAGTATAACTCTGGTAGACCAGGTAGGTAACTAATTATCTTAATCTATGTAAAGCAATTCATATTTTACCTTCAGTAAATGTCCGCGAGATCGCTGACATTATTATTTTAATAAAAATTACAAACAACTATTGCTATTTTAAGAAAGGTTGTAATCTTCGTTGCGGTCTCACAGAAGTATTGATTTTGTTACTTATTACTGGCACTGTATGATGAACTTCATATTATACACCAGCAACCCGCCCCGGCTTCGCACGGGTACAAATTATACACCTAAACCTGTCTCATGAATCACTCTGTCTATTAGTGAAAACCGCATGAACATCCGTTCAGTAGGTTTTCAGTTTATCGCGAACAGACAGACAGACGCGGCGGGGGACTTTGTTTTATAATATGTAGTGATATGTAGTGAAGATTTTTATAATATGATATTTTTTCATCATTAGCTCAGCTACATGATATGATGATGATTCTAAACACAAAAACCTCATGAAGTAGTAAGTTTCTCTTAATTTCATCAGGATCCCATCATCAGATTCTGACTTCCTTGACATGGGACCACCCTTGAGGTACCCTATCTAACAATAAGAATAATCAAAATCGGTTCGGCCCACCAGCCGCTCTGCCCCCGCTTTTTAAATCTCTAATATCTTCTAAGATATTCATTTTTATTATATACTGTAAAGGGCAATTTTGATCTACATGAAATGCACAACGTACCTAATGTATTTAATTGGATAAGGAATAATACTGTATTGTTTAAAATAGTTTGATAAATAACCCATAATTTTTTTTGTAATATGTAAAAGATAAAAATGGTTACTGTCGGTTATCCTTAGGAGATAAACATATACCATCGCGGACTTTTTTATTGATCTTTTTAAGATATACAATTCCGTAGTGCATTAATTTGATCTATCTCGTAAGGTTTAGCCAGCGTTTGCAATGTAAGCGCACAAAAATATGTTTGTTACGACATGACATTACAAATCTTTGAATTTCTCGACTTTTCTCTACAATAATATGCAAGTATACTACATATAAACCTTCCTCTTGAATCACTCTATCCATTGGTGAAAACCGCATGAAAATCCGTTCAGTAGTTTTTCCGTTTATCGCGAACAGACAGACAGACGCGGCGGGGGACTTTGTTTTATAATATGTAGTTGATATACAGCCTTTTTTTTCACCTTAATGAGGATCATTCACAGAACAAAATATTAGATTTCTAAATATAAGAGTATATTATTAGTATAACAGTATTTATATTGATAGTGAGTATCTATTGATATCTAAATAGAAACGAGTAGGTAGCTACCTATTATGGAGGTCGGTTTTGTAGGGATAAAATGAAAAGGGAAGTAAGTCTATACCTACCTACTCCTACTAAGTACCTGAAATAGGTATCTAACTTCCTACTTACCCACTTTAACTGCGTGTTCTGAGGATGAGATTTTTCTGGATTATTTAAATCATTCAAATATTATCTCTAACAAGTGCAAAGCACAAACCGAACAGCATGTTTTTCGCAGGAAAAAGAAAATGCTTGTTTTGCGTAGCGAGCCCTCAGTTTGAACAAGATAAATCTTTAGCTATACATGAAGTTGACTATGACGAAAACTATTGTTTGACCATTTCATCCGAATGGGAGGGGATACAAATAAAACAATACTCAACAGTCAGTAACGGGCGTCGGGCGGCAGGCGCGCTTTCACACATAATCACAGATCGCGTTTATCACATGACAAAATCACCTACCCGCTCAGGGCATTTTTTTATGGTATAGGGGGCAAACGAGCAGACGGGTCACCTAATGGTAAATGACTACCGCCGCCCATGGGCACCTTTAACTCAAGAGTCATAAGTGCGTTGCCGCCCTTTTAGGTGGGAGTAGGGGGAGAGGGGGGACGAGTGGGAAGAGTGAAAGAACGGGAATAGGGAAGAGGGAAGGGTTAGGGCCTCCGGTAACGTCACTCACGGGGCAAAAAGCAATGCAATCATTACTTCACTGCCAGTTTTCTGTGAGGCCGTGGTATCACTCTGGTCGAGCCGGCCCATACGTGCTGAAGCATGGCTCTCCCACGAACAAATTTCTCTCGTAAAATCCTCTCTGTAACATCGCGGTGGTGGTCTGAGTACAGCCCTGGGCTCGAATATCCTTGTGTTCGATTGTTTATTTGAGTAGGTAGGCATTAGGCATGAATGAAAGAACATCAAAGCTCTCCGCGGAAATTCAAATGTTATTAAGAATTGATAGAAACGATGCACAATACGTAGGTATATTATACTATAAATTAAACTATACGGTCAGTGGATCTATTCGTGGATTTTAGCTGTTTGACATGCGCAGCATGTGCAGCTTTTTCATACTAAATTGTCTACTGCGCATCGAAACTGCTAACTTTACGAATGATTAGCACTAGACCCGTTGACCATATTGTACCTACTGATATTAGGTAGATACTCTAGCTAGGATACTGTAAGTACCTACTTACGTCAAAATAATCTTCGCAACAGTACCCATAAACCACTTCGGCATGACAGAGGAGTATTGTCATCTCGCCGCATTGCTTTATTATTTTTTTTATTATTTGTGCATCTTTCGGCACAGTCAAAAAAAGCTTATTAGGTGCATTAACACTTGTATTTTTGCATTTTGGAACAATGCAATACTTATTTGACGGCATTTTCACTTTATAAATAATCTGAAAAATCAGCAATCGTCAGGTCGTTGCACTAACTGCGCTATACTAAAAGCTTACCAAGCTGGCGACGCGAAGGCGACCCGCCACTTTTGCCGATACGCGATGAATGACGTCACAGCGTTCACGGCCTTTCTTGCGAGCGTTTTTTAAGTTGGTGCACTAAAATCTCTGTATCTTGGTCATTTCTGATCCGATTAAAAAAATTTAAACACAGTATTTATTGTTTTTTTTATAGCTATAAATCTGCATACTTAACAAAAAACGTGACTGATCCTCATTCTTAACGTATGCGTGGTGTGTGTCCCTGTCTTATTCTCTCAGCTATAGAATGTTCACACCTGAACATTCTGCTTCTCGCAACGAATGTTACAATGCGTTCAGGGTCATTGGCGTTTCATTTCGTCGGTTCATCCAATTGGAAGAGGAAAGACACGGCGCTTTCAAATCCATGGGCATCACTTGATACGATTTTGTAACTCTCCATACGTATAATTCTCCGTCTATGATAAATTTTCAGATCATCTGCATAAAGATGGTGTGATAAACGAAGATAATATTACTAAAACATATGGTCTAAGATTCGGCTGCAGAATTAGTGCGCTCATGGAGTATTTGCTAAAAACCAAATGTTTACGCATATTTATGATTAGGTGAATATATATTGTAGGATATCTCAAATAAAGGTAAAACTGACAGTACAATAAAACTCACGTGAATACTGTAGGGTAGATATATATTCTTCCATTTCAATACACTTTTAAACACACGTCCGAACTCGATGCTGGCCACGAGCAAATAGGCCGCCTAAATTTACTGTTCTACCGGGGTAAACATTCGGTGTTGCCCGTTACATTCGTTTCCACTCCCCAAACATGAACAAACGAATACAATATTTCGAATTTATATCAAATTAATATATCTATTTTTGTAAACCTAACACTCGACCATCCTGACGTCGTGCATGTCCTCATGCACGCACGCAAAAACAGCCGTATTAACCTAACACTCGGCCAATAGTAATCTTCCATAGCATCGAATTCAGACTTACAATTTTACGGACGTATGTGCCTTGCGTCAGAAACATGATTATGATACTTCCTTACATACAAGAGGACGTCACAAGTGGTACTTCCTTCCCACAAGCAACAGGTACATACATAAATATATAATAATTATAATCATAAAGGCTGTGAATTTTTTTTTACAAATCGGGGGACGTCACTTGCGGTACTTCCTTCCCACAAGTGACATATCTCATAACGGCTGTGAACCTTCCTTCTCACAAACCAGGGGACGTCATTTGCGGTACTTCCTTTCCATAAGTGACATATCTCATAACGGCTGTGAACCTTCCTTCTCACAAACCAGGGGACGTCACTTGCGGTACTTCCTTCCCACAAGTGACATGTGTCATAAAGGCTGTGATACTTCTTTCTCACAAACCAGGGGACGTCACTTGCGGTACTTCCTTCCCACAAGCGACATATGTCATAACGGCTGTGATACTTCTTTCTCACAAACCAGGGGACGTCACTTGCGGTACTTCCTTCCCACAAGCAACAGGTACATACATAAATCTATAACAACTATAATCATAAAGGCTGTGATACTTCTTTCGCACAAACCAGTTGACGTCACTTGCGGTACTTCCTTCCCACAAGTGACATGTGTCATAACGGCTGTGATACTTCTTTCTCATAAACCAGGGGACGTCACTTGCGGTACTTCCTTCCCACAAGTGACATAACTCATAAAGGCTGTGATACTTCTTTCTCACAAATCAGGGGACGTCACAAGTGGTACTTCCTTCTCACAAGCAACAGGTACATACATAAATATATAACAATTATAATCATAAAGGCTGTGATACTTCCTTCTCACAACCCAGAGGGCGTCACTTGCGGGACTTCCTTCCCACAAGCGACATACATATATCTAATAATGGCTGTGAACCTTCCTTCTCACCAACCAGCGGACGTCACTAGTGGTACTTCCTTCCCACAAGCGGCATACATCTCATAATAGCTGTGAACCTTCCTTCTCATAAACCAGCAGACGTCACTAATGGTACTTCTTTCCCACAAGCGACATACTGGCTGTGAACCTTCCTTCTTACACACCAGCGCGGCGGATGACAACAATTAGTAATCTTATTCATCACTTCGGCCTCGTACGGGTAGCAGAGACATCTTCAACAAACATCAACATATTTCAATCAATTTACACAAAATCTTAACAAATTATACACCTAAACCTTCCTCCTGAATGACTCTGTCTATTAGTGAAAACCGCACGAAAATCCGCCCAGCAGTACTTCAGTCTATCGCGAACATACAGACGCGGCGGGGGACCCCGCTCCATTATTATGTAGTGATATCTCATCATAAATCATTTCTTTTTGCTGTCTCGCCTTTTTTTTGTTTATATTATATTATCCATGTAAGTGCATGGTTATGTCACATCTTATTAATTAATATGTAACTAGCTTATTATGATAAATCATTTAATTTTATACTAATAGTCTATATTTTCTCATACAATTATTCCGTATCATATTTACAGTTTGTACCGATAGACAATAATTATTGCATTCAGCTGAATGTATAAGGCAGTCACAATAAGCATGCCAGGTTTACTTGGCAGTGTAGGTATAAAGCTACAATTACACTTCGGGTTCGACCAATCGTGCCAAAATTCAGTGGGATGCGGCGCGCCATTTGTTTGATGCTGGAGCACACAATATGCGTCGCGTCATTCTTTCATATGTAGACTATAGAGTTATTGGTACCTGGTCTAGGTTTATTTGTTCACAAAAATAAGGCAGTAACTAAATATTCACATTAATTAATTTAAATAAAAAGACAACCCTAATATCGCGGTGCTGTCGAAACAGATAAGAGTTACGCGATAGAAAGAGGCAACTGCTAGTTGAATATACCTGCAGATAATTAGCGCTGTGTGACCCGAGTTGAGACTTTATTATGTCGGAACAGGAGTCGCTATTTAATTAAATTATTTGGCAAAGTGTGACTTCTGTACTTGAACTATTATGAATTCTGTGCAATAGGTAAATAATTATTTATTCGGTACCTTATGCCTATGCAAAATACACACACACTACACACACATATACTAATATTAACGGAATATTTTAACTTTTCTGTTCTTTTACCTGTTCTGTATCATCATCATCATCGTCATCATCATCGTCTATGTTTATGGTAGCTACATGAAGGCATGGTAACATACAATCGGCTGCTGTCACATGCACGTTTTTATTTTCCTTGCTGTACATATATATTATGTTTTTGACGGATTTAAGCAATATTTCTAAATTCAAATTTTAGTTACTTTTACGTCTTACCTCATTCAACCGTGGGTCAATCTCCGCATTCATATTCAATCCAAACATAACCTCGGAAGGAGTCCTATCTTTTTGTGGTTAATATTATTTATGCCCCATTGGATTTGTATGGGATGACCCACTTTGTCTTCCCAATCTTTTTATCAAAATTGAAACTCCGAGCTGTTAAAGAGCTAAGAGTGGTGCGGTTGGATCGCTAAACCTTATTTTGTAAATAGTATCTAACATTTGGATAAGGTTAGTTTCAGATACGATCGATCGAATCTATCTAAACATTCAGGGATAGACTTTTCATAAACAAAGATGACATCACTATTGCCTTGGTAAATCGAACTGATCCTAAGACCCAAGTGTATTTGCTAATCTGAACGGCATGCGATTAATTTCGTATTGACTTTCCGGTGTAACAAAACGATCTCAACGGTTGACTTCAGATCTAGGTACTTGATAGTGACCAGAAGACATGCAAGGTTATAGAAAAAATGAAATAATTGGATACCGCTGATCGTAATCGAATTTCGCAGTCTAAAATCGACACTTACTTAAAATCCTGTTTGCAAACCAGAATTAGGACTAGCGTATTCTGAAACCGATTCGTGGATGATGCCAACTTCCATCATTTCTGCAACCATTTCCCGTTCTTGCTATTATATATTTTATATATTTACAAGCTAACCTGCAAGGTTTGTATACAACAGGGCATTTAGTATTTCATTCGATACTCATCTCAGTGAAGCCCGCACATCCTAGTTCCTTCAAGGAAGTTGCGAAGTGCTTGTGCATCTCTAACAAGATCATTGTTCTTGCTACGACTCGTTGATAGAATCACATTGGCTCATTTGAATACCTATACCTACGGAGCACTTCTGGAAATTACATTCCTAACGACTCGCACCTTCGTGCCTTTCGATAAAATTTCTCCCATTCGTAGTTTATAAAGTTTTGATGAAGGGTGCACGTAAACATAAACATGACTATTCCTGACACGGTACGTTCCTCCGCTAACAAATTTCACTTGACTCCGGTTTACCAATAATTTTCCTACTCAAAACGTAATGACTCCGTTCACTAGAGTCTCGACACAAGCTTTAACTACGGCTGGACCGTAAACGTCATTATCAGCGATAACTAATACGGTGACCGCCATAACCTCGTCCTCATTCAGTTGGGGCAGAGCTGATTCACAACATCAAAAGCATTAAAGTTCTTCTGCATTTTTGTATACCACGATATGCGGTTGCTCCGTAAAAGAAAGACCTATCAGCATCTATCGAAACCTGTTCTCAATTACTTGTGACGTTACAGTAGTTTTACATATATTTAAGTCTTCAGAAATACTACCTTTCGAGAGTGAAACGCACTTCCCAAAACCCTTCATAGGTATAGTAGAGCTGTCGTGACTCGGTTCTAATAAACATACTGTGAACTCTTAACACTTCAGCAAGCCCAACAAGCAGATATAATGAATATATTGTCTAACTCTGTACTCATATTCATGCAAATGCAAGAGTATTTTAACGTATTATTATTAGTTTCAATAATATGCATGTCACCTGAATAGCAGAGTATACTCGAATATAGTTTCCGTATACATTATTTACATGTTTACTTTATCATCGAAATGTCTGTTCGTTGTGTGTATTTTAATTAGTTGTTCGCGATGAGAACAACACATTGCGTTAGCGTTAGACCTAAAGGTTTAATCCAGGGTTTATCACTCAACACCTGGATGAAACACTTAATTGTACGTTTACCATCAATATCACATCCGTTCAGTTGAGCAAGTATCTCAGTCAGAGGTTCGCCAAACTAACTTTTCAGCTTAAGCAAATCCTTCAAGGTTTATTCATAATTTTGCTCAAATGGAAACATTTAACAACATTTCATCAAATATATTCATCTCGAACGAATAGTATAGAGTTTAGACTCTCATGCCACATCCTAGCTAATCCTCATAGTTTCTGCATTACAAGAAGAATGATAGTTATTTTCTTTCCCAACTGTATACAATGGCACATTGGTTAACTTTCTAATTGAAATATCTATGCGCTGGCTTTTAATCGAGGGGTCAAAGTCAGATCGAATGTTTGTGGTTCATCTTACCATTACTGTTAAATGTCATAATTTACATTTCGACTACTTAATGACTCTTAGATTTAAAATATATTTCGAAGTAAAAATTGGACTGTCTGACCGTTTACTCAGCTTTGAAGTCAATGCGCCGATTTCGACATCTGATGCTCCCCGGAGCCGCTGTACATCGACGTCGCAGCAGCCACGAGCAGCGACCTGGTGCATAAAGCGGCATTTGCTCGCGTTGCAGCAACGGGCTATGTGTACGTTGCAAGCTTCTGTCTCGAAAATCTTCATCTTGTTATCTTGAATGCAGAACCCGTGTTTGTCTGCGACTTTTTCTATTCGAACAGGAGCTCAATATTTCGATAGATGGCGGCGTGCTTAACCGCTTTTGAAGTAACTACTCTTCTTACAGCATCGTTACTCTGAAACTTATGCATGGGAGCTGTGTACAAGGAGCTATGTAAAATAATTAAAAACTCCTTTTTTTCAGAATAAAATTACTGCAAGGTACTTGAACATTATTCGTGATATTTCGGTAACGATCCTTTGAAAACCAATTATGTTTGCAGTTGCATGGTTCATTGCTTACACTGAACTATTGAGAGACCACGAAGAATATTGCAATATAATTTAACAAACAGGTGATATACACCAACGGTTACATATATAAAATTAAATTACGCTTTGTGATGTTATTTCAAAATTATAGGGTATCTCGGAAACAACGCTGCCTAGCTCAAATTAACGTTTAATTTTTTTTTTTTTTTTAGACACCCAAATAAACACCGCTACGTTTAGCAACTAGATGTTGAGATGTGTAATGTAATATTTAAAAACTTATACCATTTCGTACAAAGGTATAACACTAACATAAATGTTAAAGCGATGGCTCAATTCTCAAATCTCGCAAATCCAAAAATTTCGAAATTTTGATGTCATCTGTGTATGATGCCGTAACAAACACCATGCAATCATCGTATCTTCAAATTGTTTTTAGTTTTGTTTTTTTGTATTTACAAAAATAAAACTACCTACATACTTAGTAAATCCATTACACATGTTTAAGAATTATACGTAAGTCCATTTATTTAATAATTTTATCAGATATAAAAATAATGATTACAACAAATATAAGCCCAATTAATGATAGATATTTAAATAATGCTATTTGTCTATGTTTTATAATTAGTAAGGTACTTAATATTTTTTTTTTTTTTCTTCTGTAATATTTTTTTTTTACATTTGGAGATACGAAGTTCTTAAATGAAATCATCCGTATTTAAATCAATTAGCCACTATAATCTAAATAAAATGAGGAAAGTGGGCCTATCCCACTTCTGAAAATGTAGGATATCTCAAATAAAGGTAAAACTGACAGTACAATAAAACTCACGTGAATACTGTAGGGTAGATATATATTCTTCCATTTCAATACACTTTTAAACACACGTCCGAACTCGATGCTGGCCACGAGCAAATAGGCCGCCTAAATTTACTGTTCTACCGGGGTAAACATTCGGTGTTGCCCGTTACATTCGTTTCCACTCCCCAAACATGAACAAACGAATACAATATTTCGAATTTATATCAAATTAATATATCTATTTTTGTAAACCTAACAATATGTACCAGGCTGCGTATCAAAATGTGACCGCTAGTATTTTTAATAAAATTATTGTTAATTGATTTTTCGGAAAAAAAAAATCATTCACTTGTTTTTTAAATAAAATATGGTTCACTTCAAGGCAATATGTTTAAAGACCCTAAAAAATCACAGTTGCCGTTGCGCACTTGGCCGCACCTCTTCGCAGCCAGGTGTAAACAGATATGATTTTGACACATTTATACGTTCATAACGTACATTTATTCATTTATATATCAAATTAAAGCAATTTTTTTTTCTGTTTATTATGATATACGGCTGCTTAATTAAATTTGGCCGCAAATAAGGGCTGCGGGTTATTAAAGATGGTAAATATTTAAGATAGAGTGAAAGAGAGTTAGCGCGTAACATCACTAGTCAGACGAGGATAGCGATTGCTAGCTGTTCGACACTTTATAGCCATTGCGCATGCGTCGAATGCTAGTGTTCTCAACCACCGGTGCAAACATTAGTGGGGACGACTTAATAAATACTCCAAAAGAAATGTCTTCCTTTTCAAAATGACTAATTTAAAAATTACAACAAAAAATTAATACTGATGAAAAATAAAACCAAGGTTACTTATGTAAAAGAAAATTTTATTGTGCAAGTACTGTTTGAGAAAATATTAGATTTTATTTAAGTATCCAATCGTCTGTTACTTAATAATTAAACATTTAAGCAAACTAAAAATTTTAAAAATGTATCTTAGATAGATAGATAGATACTCGTAGATATATAACACTTTATTTGTACATAAGCATTACAGTGGAAGATATATTCACATAATTACAGATATTATACAGATAATGTATCTTATATTTTTATATTTCCGTGACACTTATTTAAAAATCTGAATCATCGGAGCTTTCACTTAGACTATCATCGCAGCTATCACTTTCATCGCTACAAATACCACAATCGTCATTATCGGAAGATTTGATTATAGAATCACATAGCACACTCTGAACTTGCGTTAGTTGAGTTTCCCAGGAACCATGTTGGTTTTAAAAAACCATATAATAGCAGCCAGCCATTATTTTCCGCGCTGAATTTACAAACCAGTCACAAACCAGTCGCAAACCAGTCACAAACCTGTCACAATCCAGTCACAAACCAGTCACACACCAGTCACAAACCAGTCACAAACCAGTCCCAAACCAGTCACAAACGTGTCATAAACGTGTCATAAACCAGTCACGAACCAGTGACAAACCACTCATGAACCAGTCCCAAACCAGTCACAAACGTGTCATAAACCAGTCACGAACCAGTCACAAACCAGTCATAAACGAGTCACGAACCAGTCAAAATAAATGTGTTATGATAATTTTGTAAAATAGCTTTTTAAATTTTTATCAATAAAAAAATCATAATAAAAAATGTATACCCGAATAATTATTTTCTTTATACCTCGAATAGAACTTGAAATTAATATTTTTATAATAAGAAACTTCGTTCCTATCTGGTGTCCCACGATACCGCACGGTTCCAGGCTGTAAATCGGAATCAAATATATTTAGAAAATTATTCTTGCAAATGCTAAATTAGTAATAATTATATCAGTTTGTATTTCTATTCCGATGTTCAAAGACTAGACCTGAATAGTCAAATGGATATGGTCGAAAGTCAATAAAAGATGAAAGCTTTTCTTATCAAAGAAAGTAATAAAAAGCAAACACAGAATCATTTTATATAATTCGTAATCGTCTAAGAATTTATTTTATATAGGTATAAATTATACGACTCACACGTGTTAACGGTATAAATCTATATTTCTATATTACATCACTTACATTTAAATTATACTTTTGTTACATAAATGCTGTTTTAATTCATTCGATTTACCGTTTATTAAAAAGAAAAACTTTGCATTACCTACATATTTTTTTTTATAAAAGAAAAGTAGAAGAAATCATAAGTCAGCAGCACAATAGGACGTAACTTTTTTAAGGTTCTGTAGGAACCCCTAGGATTGTAGACTACTATTGTATTGCAAAGGTTACAGAATGGAATAAAATGTAATATGTAATGCATGGATGCATGTAAAAGTAATGGAGTAGTAAGTAAAGAGTTAGTAAAATGAAAAGTAAACAAACAAACAATATTCAAAATTCCAAAAGTAGGTGAATATCACGCGATGGGATCAGTGTTGCCAACTTAGGGGTTTTCCCCCTAAATTTAGGCGGCATTATAAATGGGATAGGAGTTTTTAGAGGTTTTTAAGGGATGTTTTTATTTACAAGTATAGGTCATGTGGTATTATCATAGTTGGTTTTCTAGTAATTGTGGCATTTTTAGGGGTTTTTGACTTTAGTTTAGGGATAAATAGTTTTTGGAGTTGGCAACACTGGATGGGATATTTGGATGTGTTACCGAATCTAATTCTGACGTTCATTATGTTCAGTAACACCTTCCCAATTTCTTTTCATTTCCTTATCATTTCCTTATTTGTAATGGGATAATGTAATATGTATGAGTAAATTCAATTAAGTTATTGTTATAAGAGAAACACTACTGGTTTTTTTTTTTTATAGGGGGCAAACGACCAGACGACTATTACTTGATAAATCATGTAAAATCATTACTTTAGTACAACTTGTTATTATTAAAATTACGATGTGAATATAATCAAACGCAAAACGCAAACAAAGCGTGTGTCGGCCATTTATCATTGACTTTTAAAGCTGACTTTTCGAGTTTTTTCCAAAGTATTTAGGTATGTAATTATTATTGAGATAAAACTTAATTATTATATGTACATACACAACTGTTAAGAATTCAATCTAGTTCGTACACAACAACACTTCTGCCGAGGCACTACCTGTATCTTAATGAGAAAAAGTTTTTCGAACCATAAAGAAACCGCAGGATACCAAAACTTTCCAGTTAACATCGCTCTCTTAAACTTGACGAAGCTCAATCCTAAAGTAAATCAAAGAACTGATCCTAAAATAAATTAATTTAAACATTCGTCTAACTATTAACTTAAATAAGATAATTTTCATTTTATAGTGGCGCGCCATCTAGCAGCTGCTATCGGTACTATGGATGTTGGCGGATGGATAAAGAATCAGCTCATGCGCGCCATCTACCTAATAATAGTTGTACTATGAAGACAATCATAGTACAGAATGCCAAAGGTAAGTGATTACCTTACCGGCCTTCACATTAGATTTTATTTATGTATCCACAGATGTCAGGTTAACCAAATTTATATGATATATTGTTATGTATCCGTTGCTCTTTTTTAACTAAAATAATATTTCTATAGCCGCTAAAGTTGAAATAGATATATGCAGAGACAATCGTTCTATATAAGTAGCTATAGAGCTACTTCGACCGTTTCTGGTCTCTTGTAGAGCACTCTTACTTTATAGTTCACTGCTCAGACGTATAGCTTCGAGAAACCTCCGGATCTAATAAGCAATGATTGTTTGCATTTCCTGCGGTTGCATGATGTGAACTGATGTGTAACTCTTGGTTGATGGTTCGGTGCCAGTTAGCATACTACCTAGTAGCCCACAAAGCCATAGAATATGCATTACAGTTTCTTCTGCCACATAATCGCTGCTCAACATAATCTGCACGTTATGCCATAATCTAACTTTAGGTTGAATATGTTTCTTCAGTTTGCAGTAACTGCTAAGGATTCGTGTTATAGCACAGGTTTTGTCTCTTTTAGGCTCCAGAAGTTCTTTTGATTCTTTGTTACGATAGCCCTTTATCAAAGCTTTCGAGTGTTTATTACTAGTAATGGTCTTCCATCTGTTATTTTAACGAATTAACCATAATAACTTAAGGAACGAATTAGAGAGGGATACCCCATAAGGCGCGAAGTCCGGTATCCACGCTATCCTCCGTGTATCGGTGGTGCAGGAAAAGTTTTGAATCAAGTCATACAGGATACACTACCAGACGCAGACTGATGAAATCTTATTAAAAAATGTTACAGTGTATTAGTAACCTTACTTCGGAATAAGGTAGCATAATAAACCAATTGCGCAGTTAATTGAAAAAAGCGAATATTATAAATATTGCAAAACTATAAAATTGTTTCTCAATTTTATGTTATAGGCTATTTTCTGCGCTTTTGTTCATTTAAACGTTTCTGAATCTGTATTACTTTATCAATCAATGGCGTAGCTAGATAACCAAAGGCCCTGGGGCAAAAATAAACTAGGGCCCCAACTAAACTATTTAAAATCATTTGTTCCGTATTCGTGTTCCGTTTTAATTTAATTAAATTTTAATATAATTTTTTTTTAGTTACAACTCTAGTGCAAACCTGATAACTTCTGGTTCTAAAAAATCTGGTTTATTTATATTCCGAATGTGTGCGAAATTTTCACTAGTTCAATTTATAGTTTGTATTTTGTAAGTCAGAGTCTGAGGGGCCCCCTGAGCTTGGGGGCCCCGGGACACTGCCCCGTCTAGCCCTCCGGTAGCTACGCCACTTTTATCAATATGTCTGATCTCGGTGACTTCACATCTACAGGAACTCTTACGTACAAATGGGATCAAGTTACGTTCTGACCTAAAGTTTTGTGAACACAATTTACGATTTCCGTTTTCAATAACATATTTGTTAAGTTAGACAACGCACTCACAGTCATCGCAGCCATCGCATTATTTAGAATCTACATGAGCCCAAATATAGCCTTATGGTAAAAAAGATAATTTAGAATGGATTTTCTCGATTTTTCAATTATTTTTTTGAAGTGAAAACTTCTTTAGGCATGTTGTGCACTTTTGCTATGGGGAAAAAGTACTGAACTCCCACCGTCACGCTAATAATACATATATGTATGTGCGCAATTCATATGGCAAAATAAACGAAAACATAATTGTTATTAAGGTGAAAATTTATAATGCCTATAATGCTCAATAGTTAAAACCTATATTCACAATTTCGTCCGAACATTGACACACAGAAAATTAACACTTCTGATCGGCAACTCACAATTACTTATTAACAATTTTTGAAGTGAAAACTTCTTTAGGCACGTTGGGCACTTTTGGTATGGGCAAAAACTACTATGTATTTGTTATAATTATAAATAAAAATAAAATAAAAACTCTTTGAGAATCACTATTCCAAGCATGTCTAGTTAGGATTTAATTCTAAAAGTAATTATTTCAAACCTGTTGATAATGTTATACTTATAATAGATAAGCATCTAATTGTAACAGTATAATAAAGCTGTCAACTTTTTACGCGTCGTGAATTTGATTCTTGCAACTAGTTAATTAATATTGAGCAAACCTCCGCCGTACTAAGAATTATTTGAAGGTAAGAACCCATTAATACGGGATGGAATACTTATCAAAGATATATAGATAAATAGAATTCATAATTGTTTTTAAACTTTCGCGACTTTTATACATATTAGAGGTGTATATATACATACACATCTAATAGACTTCATAGTCGATCGATCATTTTCTGATTCTTGCCCTGGTACCCGCGGTTTCCACATAGTAAAAAAGTTAAAATGAACATAAGTTAATCTTCATCTTTCCCTCAGCTACGGACTTCAGGTTTTCTGCTCATAAGAGCAAGAAAGCTAAAGAGAGTAAAAATTAAGTTATCATAAAATACCTCGAATACAACATAAGGTAGAAGAAGAGATAGTAAAATAACGATAATACAACAAGTGCCTTAATTATTTTTTATATATTTTTTCAAGTTAACAAGGCTTATGCAAAGAAGTACATTAAGAACGCCTTTTTACAAGTAAGTATCTATATAAATTACCCTTTTATGTATTCTGTGACATAACTATGAAAATTGGTCCAATGTCACTGCAAGCCCCCTCCTCCCCTTTCAAGCCTTACGTGATTAATGGACAATCCCTTATACGGATGGATATAGAAGGTCAGGGTTGCTTCCCTGAACTCGAACTGGCTATTGCCGGGAAGCTCGAACCCTTTAACTATTCCTAAGTTAGTTACAAAAATAAAACATGTTTAATTAAAAAAAAAAAATTCAGACACTATATGGGAATTGTCCTTTAATAATTATTATTTTTATTATTTATTATTAGGTTAACCAGAAGTATTTGTAGTATTTGATTTGCTATTAAAACATGTTGTAGAAATAGCAGTATTTTTTATTGCATTAACTTAAAAGCTTAATTTTATTGCAGCTTTTAGATACGACAGATTTAATAGTAAATGTTGATTTAAATTTGAATGAGTTCCGTAGGAAAAAGATCTTCCCAGGGAGAGAGAGAGAGAGAGAGAGAGAGAGAGAGAGAGACAAAAGAACAGTTAGATATGGAATCCTAAAAACAAGAGATACATTTTTTTAAGTAACTTAAAGGTTTAATTATTTAATTATGGACGTAATAAATTTAAATTTCATCTTCGCAAGTTTCAATTACACAAAGAAACTGCATAAATAAATTCATTACTGAGAGAGGCGACGCCAAGAAAGCTAAATCATAAACTTCAAGTGTTATTTAAATTTGTCGGAGGTTAATACGATAGTTCTATTCGTGTTAATGAAAATGACGGCATTTGCAATGATTGCCTAATAACCTTTTAAAATATCTATCGTTTCTTGTAATAAACTTCTTAAATATCCCTGTACATAAGGTGTAGGACTGCACATAGATATGTATATTAGTGATGTAACGAATATTCTCATTCGCATTCGCGGATATTCGCATAATTTTTGACATTTGCATTCGCATTCGCAAGAATGTTGCGAATGTTTGGCGAATGTATTGCACCTCGGACCAATAAAAGCTGAATCGCGAATATTCGCATTCGCGAATGTGAAAATCCAACATTCGTTACATCCCTAATGTATTTATAAAATGAACTCCTAAATGATTCATAAATAAACATTGTATTTCAATTTTTAATCCATTTAATGGCATACTGACACTCACATTCATTATTTAATCATAAGTATATGACAATTAAAAAAAAATGACCTTTTTTATAGTTAAATTTTTAATTATCATGCATATAGGTACAATATAATTATATCTTTATGGTCTACTCTAATAGACTCGACACTGATGGATTGATGAACTGTAGCCGTATATGTAATACTTATTTAGATAAATTAAAATAGCTGAACACACACCAGCCAAATAGATGCGCAAATTTACTAGTCATAATTAATTTGCTAACAGGCTGCCCTGTGCCTAGTGCTGGTAGCTCATCACCTTATTACTGCATCAAAGAAGTTTCTTGAGAGAGGAGGAGAGTTTGCTCCCTTCTAACTGAAACGCCAGAAACGAAGGCCATTACATCTTTGGCGTCTTAGTGTCATCCACTACGTGATAATTAAACAGCCTCTCTTATCGAGCTGGTGTCGGAGACTCTTAGCGTCTAGCCTTATTTTCATAAAAAGAGAAGAGAAACCTAAATATATGATGTACCTGCGTACTATTGCAATCTTACAGAACCGTTTGAAAACAAATTATAATGAAATTATTTACTTTACAAGGTGCACATGTTATATATATATACATGTTGAGAATTATCATAAAATGCAAATAGCACGCATATATATTGTGTGATAAGTGTTTTAGATCAGTATTCTACGCGCTCCGTGAGAATAATATAGCCTGCTTGCATTTTGTAATGCAAGCAGCTAGACTCAATTTACGGTATTTAAACAATGTTATCTAGGTATACAATCTCATTTGAGCTGACGAGAGTTGACGTTAAAATATTTATTGATCAATCAATTTTTCCAACATGGGATGTTACACTGATGCCGATGATTTTGCACATCTAGAAACTTCGATGGAGAACGAGTGGTTAAACAGAGAATTAGATATACGTTAAATAGATGCAATACATACTTGAAATGCTAGTTTTACTCAATATGAATCTCGTTACGGGTGTAATACAATTTGTATATAAATTTATTAAAAATACACCAGAATTATCTATTTTTACATATTTCCTTATTTAATTCAATTATACTGTCTGTTAAATGGTTATTAATGCCACAAGTGTTTTCCAGATATTAAATGAAGTAGGTGGTGATTTTATGTAGATACACCCGTATGTGCTATGTTAATAATACTACAACAGTATCACAATTGCATAAGTTAGATGAATTTACATAAAAAACTTAAGTATATACAGTACAGAGAATATACTTCAAGAAAAGTAATAATACATAACACCTGCTTACTAAATACCTATCTAGATGGAGATAATTGACTGGCCTGTTGGTCTAGTGGTTAGTGACCCTGACCGCTATGCTTATAGGTCATGGGTTCGATTCCCACCTGAGTCTGGGTGTTGTTTGTGTTCGTTGTTTCTATGTTTGTAAAGTCCCCCGCGACACAGAAGTAATTCCTAATGCGGGAGTTGTCTTTTTAAATAAAAAGATAAAAAAAAAAGAATATGGCCAGACGATCGAGACAGCTATGTTTTGGTTAAGGGGAAGACTACTGTGCCTTACTTACTTAATCAGTTAAC
Organism: Euplagia quadripunctaria; assembly: GCA_963859945.1. Taxonomy (NCBI): domain Eukaryota; kingdom Metazoa; phylum Arthropoda; class Insecta; order Lepidoptera; family Erebidae; genus Euplagia; species Euplagia quadripunctaria. Next base: position 13,336,470 of record OY982562.1, on the reverse strand, counting down.
ATTACACACTAAAGAATAAATAAAAAAGGAAAATGACCAAACATCAGTAAGTAAGAAGGACCTCACAGAAGTAGATTGTTAAAAGAGTCGGCTGCAGGAAGGTCCTTTTCCGGCTGAAAGGCGCACCTAGTGCCACCCAGCCGCTTCAGTCACCTCACCACCGACAGAACCTCAACCTTCCACCTCCAATACCCCTCCTTCACTCCCAAAAGATCCCACCCCAACCACTTTAACAAAGTAAATACACCTGACGATCTAAAAATTTAGGGGTCGCTTAGAACTCATCAATAAAAAGGATCACTGCAGTCGACGTCTTTAGTGTGTAATTTAAAAAAAAATAAGCAGTCATGGGACTGCCGACAGAAGTGAAAACTTCAACGAAACGACGAACTTAAAACGTCACATTAGCAGGTTGGTGACATTAATTAATAAGGAGCTGACAGAACTCAATGTTCAGATTAGCGCCCTCTAGTGGATCTATATATGTATTATTAGCGTGACGGTCACGAGCTCAGTGCTTTTTTCCCATAACAAAAGTGCACAAACGTGCCTAAAGAAGTTTTGACTTCAAAAATACATTCTTTAATCCTACATTTATAGAGTTCAACCTAATACATTATAACTAAGCGGTAAGTACCTTAATATAATATACTAGCCACCTTCGTTTTCGTTTTCACCTGCGTTTATGGTCACCGCTCCGCTCCTATTGGTTGTAGCGTGATACCTTCCTCGATAAATGGGCTATTCAACACTAAAAGAATTTTCCATTCGAACCAGCAGTTCTTGAGATTAGCACGTTCAACCAAACAAACAAACTCTTCAGCTTTATAATATTAGTATAGATTTATAACATTTGAGTTGATCACCGTGTTTATATCCAAAATCACGGAAATAGTAGCATCTATCACTCAAGAAAGGTACAACGTTTAATAATTTTTATGACAATGTCTTTGTGGTTACAGAAAGATAAAATTACTTTCACATAAAATATGTTACATAGTTTGGTGTATTACTTAATACAGAAGAAAATTAAAACCCTTAAATAAAAGAACATATGGCACTTAAAAATATTAAAAAAAAATTACACAGGTGTCGCCGTCGTAGTTTTCCTCCTTTTACTTTTGGATACAATTATAAAGCAATAGCTAATGAAAACATAACGATCTCTTTGTGGGTAAAGTTCAATTTTAAACGCAGAAGTTGTTATCACTTTAACAATAGTACTTTTATAACAGCTGAACAATAAAAGTCTACCGCTTATACCTCAACGCGGTATCGTGATCCAACCGCAATGATTCAATGGTCCCCGTAATAATCTTAATAACAAGAAAATTGTATCACATTCGCATTCATGAATGAATCTTTTCAACTACTTGCGAGCACTATCTCTATGTGCTTTTGGCGGGAAGCCTCCACCAGTCGTACCAAAGCCGGCGCGTGCGCAACACGCGTTCGTTATTCAAATTTTCAAACTCAATGCGATCGCGAACGCAACGTTTCGTCCTAGTCTTATTGTTTCAAGTTCTTTAAATGGAAGTATTGAGGACACACCTCATTTCCCATTGTATTGATTCTCTTTAAAATGGTGTGAATATGCTTTGTTAACTGATAAAAGAAGTGTTAGTTCTACTTTCCATATACTTAAAACAAAACAAACTCTAATTGAGTTGATGTTGGACTTTATTAAGCGAAAGACGTTCCAATAATATAAGTAAGTTAGATTAATTATGTAAAGTACCTGGCTGCTTATTATTCACAAATAAATAACAATAACATAATACCTATTAGGCTTTTTAAAAATTACATATTTTAACACCGTTTATATTTTTGGTGGCAGTAAAAATCTCTAATATTTTGCGAATGCCACTATGTTTAATAACTAAACGCACTAATTATATTAATCTAATTATATCATGTCTTTCAACAGCTTTTATGTATCTAACTTTTTTCCAAAAACTGTGTAAACTTATAAATTAACTAACATTTATTTCACTGCACTTAACAACTTAAAAACAAAAGGATTATTACACACATAATAATATTAAAAAAACTCTTATGGGACTTAGTCCTGGGGTTATACATACATAAGACCTATGACTATTGCATGTAATGTCATTCGTGGATTCGTGGTTTAAAACTAGTAAATGAAAGTACTAGAAAATGGAAAGGACAACAAATGTGATAATTATGCATTTTATCGATGGAGAATAGATACCTAACTGACGTCATTTATACTGTCCCAATCAAAAACTATCTTTTGACCTTATACGATAACAGGTTCAGACATCCTTCCATGAGACATAATTTACTTCACTTCTTATTTTATTATAAACCAGCAACGCCCTGCGGTTTTACCCACGTAAGTCCCGATCCCGTAAGAATATCGGGATAAAAAGTAGCGTATGCGTTAATCCAGGTCTCAAGCTATATACATACCAAGTTTCATCGCAATCGGTTTAGTGGTTTTTGCGTGAAAGAGTAACAAACATCCATCCATCCATCCAAACTTTCACATTTATAATATTAGTGGTATAAACAAAATATCATGCTAGTCATTTCAGATATTAATGTTTTCCTAAAAAATAATTTGCTTCGTTGACGAAACTTTAAGTTTAATTTAAGCTTTTTGTATAAAACTATTTTTCACTTTATACCCAAAGGAACCTTTTTTAGATTTTACGAAGATAGCTCCCGCACTAGACGGTTATTCGCTCGTGACTCCCACGGGTAGTTAAATGTCCGTAAGATGCTATGCAGTGTCTATTGGTGAAGTTTCTACTTTAATCACTAAACCATCCCTGTGTTATAGATGCTCTACTTTCTGACATGATTTCCCATGGCTATTGCATACAGCATTTAGCATCTGTAATACGCTTTGGTCTATTAATACTATAAATTAACCAGTATACAAATTTCGACTTATTACTTCGTTGTAAACATTAAGTGTTACTTAGAGTTTATAAACATAGAATAAGTTCACGTTCATTGCGACAACTGCTTCTTATTACGAAGAGAAGTAGTAAACACAACGCAGTAGCCGACAATAGGTTATCATTATTGTAAGGATGATGTTTAAGGATTACATTTTTAGTAAACACGAAATATTGTGACACACATAAAATCTCAAACTTGACGCAATACCGTCTAGAAAGAAACGATCAACAAAAAAACAGTCAGTCGTAGGACTGCACGTCAGAAGTGAAAACATAACTTCACAATGTATTTGCATATAAATACACACACACACGTCTGTATATATATAATTAGGTTAAAAATAAAAAGTAGGTAATAACATTATCTAAATGTATACATAGGGTATACTGGAAGTTTTGCGCTCCTGGCCACTCATAAATGTTTCAATTTCGAATGTTATATTTTTTTAAATAGAAGAAATTCGGCTCCGTCTTACGAATTTTCGATCAGGTCACGTGTCCTGACGCGAGTTTAACATTTTTTACCCATCCCAAAAAGTGCACAACGCCGCTAAAGAAGTTTTCACTTCAAAATTTTTTACATATAATAATAGTATGAAGTTAGCCAGTACTAAACTCACTTGTTGATCCGAAAATAAAGCTTATTATAATGCATCCCTATAAAAAAAAAAAACAAAGAACAAACCTGGACAAAAGCTTAATTTGCACAGTTATTCTAAGACGAAATATTGAATATAGTGTAAAAAATTTAGATTGTGATGACGACATTAAACGGATAACTGATAATAAGATTTTTATCATATTATCACTGTAATTTATGATATAAGGTATACTGTTACCTTATATCACAAATTGCAATGATAATATAACACTGGTTTGCAAGTTACAGAAATTGAACATAATAATATCGATGGGAGTTCATATCCTACACCTATCATGAGATCAGGTGGAAGATCTGTACAAACAAAGCTTGTCTGTCGTACTCAATAAAAAAAATTTAATTAAACTTATTTAAAGAATAGCCAAAGAAAACCTAACTTAATGAAAGTAACCAAATTAAATATTAATTTAATTTACTAGTATTAAGTAGTAAGGAACAAATTACATTAAATTTCATTGTTTCTTTTTATAACTGATACTGGACTGGTTTTCTGCATGAAAAACGTGTAAATGATAAAAAATTTAAATATTTAATCTCAAACTCTTGAGATACAAATAAAACAGATCAGTCTAATTAAGAAACTTCAGATTTTGGAAGATGGTTAAGAAATAATTGACTAATGCGTGAAAGTCCGTGGGTTAGAGAAGTAATGAGGAGACCTTTATAAGAGAAAAACTGAGCATGCGTACGTGACCGAAATTGCACATAAAATTACTTACGTATAATACGTATAATAATGTAATTTAGCCAATTATTCCCACAATGCGAGGCCGTTTATAATATCATATATCACGTTACAAGCTCCTTCATTAATTACTTAGAAGTGCACTGTACATAGTGAGATTCATTAATTCATTATAATACAATCACTAATCAATCGTAAACATGACTAAGAACAAAAAACAAAACTCTTGTCAGTCGATGGTTTATTCAAACCTATTCATATGTTGGATCATATGTTCTTTTTTATTTTATTTTAAAAGAATTAATATAGCAAACAGAAATATTTGATATGTTAAGTCACCAATTAATCTTATGACTCAAGTTTTATTTATTTAAAAAATGCAAAAGAAACGACTATATTACGTCAATCTAGCAATGCTATCATACGGGAATAAAAAAGTATAGGTACTATCTGTAGGTACATTAAAATATGGTTGACGTTCCAATCAAATCTATATATCAATAAATTACTATTTCCCTTGGTCACGCCATGACTTGAAAACGACTTAACCGATTTCATTCATCTTTTTTTTTTATGTTTTCTAATAGTTTGTAAAAGGTTGTTATGGAAGGAAAATTAAAAAAAATGAGCAAAAAATCGGTTCCCGTGGATAAATTTGAATTTCGAAAAAAAGCTAGTTACTTATAAATAAGGAAAAACATATAAGAGAGGGACAAAAAAGAAAAGAATCAGACCGTTTCTCAAGCCAAAAAATTCACCGTACTAAATCTTGCCTTGTGCAGTTTGTACACATTCAAGTTTTTAAACAATTTTCACATACCTGCTTGACGGCAAAAAACTATGTGAACTTAACAATTATTTTATGATCATAAACCTTTCCGTCAACATAAACAAAGGCATTACAAAACATCACCAAACCATATTAACTTCTACTTTAATACTTCCTCCTGTACGTATGCAAAGAAACAACTAAAAACAACACATTCACATAGAATCATGCAGAGGAACAAACGAAGTGCACTTGCAATGATTACAAAACGTGTTCACGGGCCGTGAGCGAATGTTTTGCAGTCAATATCAACCTGATAATAGTCACATCTAATTTATTCATAAACTTCTTTCTCGTCATCATCAAGTAACCTTTTCTTTTAACTATCTACTTTTAGTGATGTTGCAATTTTGCTAATAAACTTCAAACATTATTATTGATTGGCATTAACTAGAGCATCTCTATCGTATCTGATTTTGGGTTTTGTACGATAATTAATAGAATATACATACCTACATACATACAAACGTCATCAATACTCTATTAATGTGTCTATTGTACTCACTGAAAGTTTCAGTGTTACCAACGTTTACGATTACTTTTAAAAGATCTAAATATTAACACTCTATCTTATATGTACACAGTTATTTCATTTTCGGTGTTTGACCACCTCTTTATTCAGAACGATAGAAAAAAATATTTCTAAATATCGATTAAAACCAATAGAAAATTGATTACATATTAATAATCGTCGCTGTATTATTTTATCTAGTACAAAATTAGTATTCATAATACTATCATTATACGCTGCATAATATGTGACTAAGTTCAGAGATACGGAAAAATTGAGGAAATAATAATCAACGATGATATAGGCTCAATGCATGCATAATATGATATAATTACAAGACAGACAAATGTATAAATATAAAGTTTGTAACCTTCCGACCTTTTTTTCTAACGTTTATGTTTTAATGTTAATGATTAATGTTTAAATGAAAAGACAAGTGTTATAGATTTGAAGACTCGTTCAATCGGAATATTTTGTTACTCATTTTAATAAAGACTTATACAGCTTGTGTAAAATCATCTCCTTTTCTTCTGTTAGTGCAGGGACTTCGGAGTAATGATAAGTATGTATTTTTTTTTACTTTTCATTAAATTATAGATGTACAATAGAGATCGCCTGATGGTTGACTTCCTACCATAATTAAGTTTGAAATATTTTGGTATATTTCATTGACCAGTATAAATTGAACTGCTACTGTATAAACTTACATACCAAGACGGGTCAACAAATGTACATACTGGACGCGTGTAGCTTGATGTAGCCGTTTTAATAATTATAATAATCATTTATTTCAGGCTGCATAGACCCATAGGTAAATACCTTAATCTAAATCATCATCCTCCGCGCCTTTTTCTAACAAGCTTGGGGTCGGCTTTCAGTCTAACCACGATACGGCCAAATTTCGATATTTTACGTAAAGCGACCATCAGACCTCCTCAATCCAAGTACTAAGCGAAATCGAAGTTCTGTAGTTAGACCAGATTGTCGGACTTTTTCAGGGCTCCAACTACCCGTAACGAATGCCACAGATGTTCGTATGGCACTCGGGACCGACGGTTTAAAGTGCTCTCCGAGGCACGGAGGGGTCTCAATGTGTTAAGAACGGTCACCCATCCTAAGACTGACCTGGCTAGTATTACCTAACCTTTGTAATGTGCTAACCTACTCGGTTACCACTTAGCCAAAATACCTTAATCTAAATATAAATACTTAAACATTATGTGTTAGTAAATAAAACTTAAAACTAAGTTAGTAACTTGTTTCAACATTTTAACTATTAGCATTTCTTCTATATATATTATATAAACATTAAGAATTCCACATTTCATGTTCTAACGTTAGAAATTTTATTAAAAAGGTGGACAAATAATTATAATTATTTGTCCGCCTTTTTAAGAAAATTTCATATATTGATATACAGATCTTCATTAACATTTTTACGTAGCTTTTCATAATTACATTTCTTTTACTCCATCTTTAATTGTTCGTAGCAAAGATTTACAGTAAAAAATATACAATTATTCAATTACGTCGGTACAGTGTACGCGTAAGTATTCACGATATGCAGCATTGCATCACTAGAAATCACGTCCGTTAGGAAGTGAAGTTTTTCTAGATTAATCGCTAAAACGTTGAGTCTACTAGGAAATTGCTTTTTCCTCACTACAATATCTATTGAGAAGACCATTAATTGCTTATATATTACCTAAACTATTCTCCATTTCCGACTATTTAACTAATTTGAACAAAGCGTTAATTTCTCATATACGAGTATAATTGAAAATACTGGGCAGAAGACACATAAATTAAAGTACTGTACATAAATAAATAAAATTAAACAGACTGTTGAATAATAATGTTTATAATATTCTGTTTATTACTGACGATCGGTTTTTCCAAAAACAGCTTGTCCCTAGACAAAGACCTCCTCTAAAAACTTCCATCCATATTTGTCCATTGCAATTCTTATCTAATCTGGACCGGAATCTTTTTTGGGATCATCTTCCCAACATTTCATTTATTGTCCTTCACTTCTTTTAGAGTGGTTCCCTAGCGATGGGCTAGGGAACCACTCTAATATATGTCCGGGCCATTTCCATTTAAGTGATTGCATAGTTTATTCGCATGTATAAGTTACATTTTTAATTTTGTTAAACCTCATTTTATCTTTTCTTTTCATTTCAATTACACTTCTCTCTATTCCATTTTGGCATACATACATTTATTTTGTTAAGTTTCTCTGTTAGAGCCCATTTTAATTATAATTTATTTTCTTATTTTTTAGTCTGGTATTGTCCTCGGGCCTTGATAAGTGTGCAAATTTTCAAGTTAATCGGACGCCTTGAAGGTGTTGAAAAGATTATATAGATAGATAGATAAATACAGGTCAAGCTAATAAAGCGTGTAAAAAGGTTAAGATATAATATGGATATGAAAAATTAACCTAGTATATGTAACGACATTAAAGCAATAAAAAAGTATACTCCACTCCACAAACTTCATACATACATATGTATGAAGTTTGTGATTTATTTTCTGCACAGTGCATTGGATACTAAATAATTCATTTTGTTTTTACTCGTGTTACAATTATAGGGTTAGAAATATAATATTGATACTAGCAAAATTGCAACATTGCTAGTGCGTAATGTATATATATGTTAGCATGGAAGTTTACCTGCGCTTAGAGAGTTAAACAGCATGAAGTATAAACTTCATGCTGCCTATGCCTGTGGTCGAAACTAAAAAAAAAAAATAAGTCTGAAGTGATGCACTGTGCGTGTATACTATATTAATTTGTGTTTCTAAAGTATATTAAGGAAGCATTAGTAAAAATGTCACGACTTTTAATGTCTACTGCAATTAAATTGAAGATTGAGTTTGCGCCAAATTCGTTTTTTATTTTTCATAACTAGACATCTACATTATGTAAAAAAAATCGAAATCGTTTTCATATTTCGGTCAGATTTTTGTTGATCCTTTCATTCATCCATGAGAAGAGGAGAGGGATTAGTTCCCCTCAAATAATTATCTGGTCTATTTTAACTTTTTATTAGACTAAGTTAAAGTAATATAGTCAAATAATAAAGGGCTTAAATAATTTAATATTTATTTTTATCACAAATTAAATCACAAGTATCATAAATTTTACAATTAGTTATTTCACAACCATTTATTAACCTTTCAAATAACCATTTTTACTGCAATAGAAAATTAAAATAAGAGAGTACAATTAGACTCTAAAACCGTTCATATTAATAAAGATTTCATTCTCTATAATTCTTAAAGTGACAAAAGGTGGTGTTATTGAGATTGAGTTTGAAGAGTCGAATTGGACTTCGTATAAATGTAATATTTTATTAAAATTTAGGTATCTTAAATAGACAATGGAAGATCAGATGATAAAAATAGTACTGTGTTGTTCATACTTTTTCACACAACTATTACTGTATTTTAAAAAATCGGATTCAAGGATGTAATTAAATGATATTCTTATGACAACTTTCGAGGGGCAACGAAAGCGGGGGGAATCGGCACTAACCTGGTAAGAGAGAGGACAATGTTATGGCATATTTTTACATACTGCTAGTAATAAAAAAGCTATTGATTTTTTTCTAAATTTACATCAATTATAACTTATGAGAATGATTTCTTAATAATTTATTTCAAGAATAATTAAAAATATTTAAAGGCCTAAAAATATTTTAAGCGCTTACAAATTTTAGTATCTTTATTTTTTAGAGAGTTTGTAATCACGAAAGCCGATTTGTATTGTATGAGTATAAATACATACATAAATAATTAAATATCGAAAAAAATAATCAATCGAACCCAACACATTATTATTCTCATACACATAAGCTAAAAGTAGTTTTTCCACAGTTTTTTGTTCTATTTTATAATTTTTGATTTGTCGTCTTTCATCGTTATCGTGTAATAATTATCATATTTCAATTTACCTTACATTATATTAGTGTTTTCGTCTTTACTATGATAAAGATATTTTTATCGATAATTGTGGTAGAAACAGTTGATACGGCCCTAATTTTTTTTAAAAGAAAATAACTGTACATCACTAAATTTACGAAAATCGGATTAATCCATCAACATCATATTTGTAAGACTTGAGCCACCAATTAATTTTATTTCATTATATTATTTTATCAATATCATCAGTAAGCATTTGATTATTTATTTTCGGTGCTAAAGCAGTAGCGCTTTAGCACTAAAATGTAGATTTTAGTACGTACAAGAAATTTTAAGTTTCTTACGGTTTTTGAAAGCATAGGCAACGAAAAGTAGGAACTAACTGATCCTCCATAATGCCCCGTTCTTATAATCAAGAAACGATTCGTTTTGCTTACGGACGACGTTTTGCTTTCAACGAAAATTTTACCGTCCGTAAGCAAAACGAATCGTTTTTTGATTATTGGAACGCGCTTTTAGTGAGTATTCAATTAACATAGCCATCATGAGACAATTTAGGTTTTAATAATAATGTAAGTGTAATTCAGAAAGGATATTGCAGAGTGGTACATTTGAGAAAATCTATTTATTTTAAATAATTCCCGCGGTCAAAGTTGTGGATTATAGTCGTAAATAATGCGGCTTAGCGCACAATGAACTGACCGCGGCTACACGCTTCCCTTTACATTATAGAATTACTTCCCTTCATTTCCTGTTTATCGTAATAGGTATCGATTATAAAAAGTTCAATTCAACACTAACTTTTGTAAGTACATGTTAAAAAATAATGTGAACTCACACCCTGAGGGTTCAGCACTAACTAATGGTTTCGATAGTTTAATGAACTCATCACTACATATTATAAAACAAAGTCCCCCGCCACGTCTGTCTGTCTGTCTGTTCGCGATAAACTGAAAAACTACTAAACGGATTTTCATGAGGTTTTCACCAATAGACAGAGTTATTTATGAGAAAGGTTTAGTTAGGTGTATAATTTGTTAACGTATTGTGTAAATTGGTTGAAATATAATGATGATGATTGTTGAAGACGTCTCTACTACCCGTGCAAAGCCGGGACGGGTTGCTAGTCTACTATAGTTTAAATTATAAGTGAAGTAAGATCCGAATGTTATTTTAACGAAAGGATAAGTCGCATCGAACAAACTCGACTTTGCAGTGTAACAAATATTCTCCTTCCTATGACATCGATCTACTGATGAAACTGCTAAATGTCTACAAATTAACGGTTTTTGGATCATTCATTTTAATGTACAGAGAGACATTGCTAATTTCTAAACTCCATGGTCCAAATATGAAATTTCGGTCAAGTGGAGGTAAACTACAGGTTTTAATATGTGAGTTTGATGTTATGTACCTATCTAAAATATTCAACATTTTTGAACCTTCCTACCTTCTATGATAGGAGGCTATATTCAATATCGTGTGGAAACAACCACTGTACTTCGAGGCCCCACTGCGAGTAGCGAAGTTGTAGTATGTCAGAATTGAACCACGTAAATTAGTATTTCGCCATGGGGTCCTAAGAGATCCCAGCAAGGAACTAAAAAAAAACATTTGGTGTTAACACTAACAATGACGCAATAACTCTAAGTTAGTAATTGTAAATTCTTATTTCACATCTGCCAGCTGATGTTCCTGTCCTAGTGCCCCCTCCAGTCACATGAAATACAGGACATTCGGGTACGTGACTGCAGTCGGGGGCCTCTGCGAGCTACTGCGGTCTCAGTTCCTTTCCCCTTCCGAGACTTACGGTATCCCTTACCCTATATTCCTCTCCCTACCCATTTTTTCTTAGACAAATTTACCTTTTTTCCCCTTCTTTCCCATCTTAAAACGACTACATTCCCAAAGCGGGTTGGCGTCAGGCATGCCGTGGCCATGAAAACAACCACCCTTTGCAATGTTACACATTGCACAGACCCCAATGAAAATTAGGAAAAGCGCAAAAAGACGATGATGATATTGCACATTTACTTTTGTAAATAAAGTAGTATCTATAGATTTTTGACCAGAGATTTGTTTTAATTACAAACACTGGTGACACGGGTCTAACACGAAGAGGCTCTTGGTAATGCAACACTGTTATTAATCATGTTCTTTGTAAATAAAGAAACGAATTAGATAACCCCGTCGCTACAGGCAAACAGAAAGTGTTGGTATATTTTGTTAACACATTCCCGAGTGCATTTACAACCCTAACTATACCTGGTAGGCTATAAATCTTGTCAATTGGACACATCATCATTATAGCCTAATAAACATCGCTTCTATATATCCCAGAGAAAATGTCATGTTTCATAGTCCACTATTACCATAACTCGGTTAATGTACAACAGTGAAAGTAAATTAATTGCACAAGTTTGAACTCATCATCATTATTTCAACAATTTTCACTCTAAAGCACGCCCCTCTGGAGATCACGTTAGCGATATCATCAAGACTGTTAATTCACCATGAATAAATTGCTGCATTTTCTACCAAAACGGATCTTGTTGCATTTTGGTTCCGACATCGATCATGACCAATCACATACAACACAGCCAAGGACTACTTATTATGCGGAAGACACGAGCATTTTCACTATCGTTCAATGTCCCATTGTAGTGACACTTTCTATAGTAAACAACGCCATAATAGAAGGAATTTATAAATAATTACGTATTAACATTGTATCGGCATGCCAAAAAGTGATGTCATGGTTGTTACTTAATTAAACAGCAACTTTGATGCAAATACTTATGTAGACCGTATTAAGTACCTACGCTTCTTTAAAGAAAAGTCACATAATTGCAACTAAGAGACATGAATACTTGGGTTTTATTTATCTGTTCCCCGCACAGCTTCGCTCGCGTTTACATATTCGTACGTATATTCCTCAGAAGCCTGACAATGAAAATCCCGTGGAAATCGGTCCACCCGTTAAGAAGATTACCCAGAATAGACTGACAGAAATTAAAAAAATATATTATTCTGTATATGTACCGTATAAACATTCTGATGCATTTAGTAAAATGCTGTTATTATGACATTACAAACAGACTTAAATTTTATTTATTTGTATAGATTGACAAAGTTTTAACTCTTACCTCAAAAAGAGCCAAACCTTAATCTTTATATATATCTATAGACTAGCTGCGCCCCGCGGTTTCACCCGCGTATGTCCCTCGTTAAGTTGTCTAAATTTCCGCGCGTTTCTTTATTTTTTCTTTCATAACAAACTTCTCATGACAATAACAAACACAAAAAAACTGTATGTTCATCTGTATGTATTTTTTTGTGTATGTTCATCGATATTTTCGCCAATAGTGAACTGATTAAAAATTTTTTTTTTAGTTCGAAAGGGTATATTCCCGAGGTGGTCCCATTATCAGCAAGTCAGGATCTGATGATGGAATCTCAAGGAAATCGAGGAAAAACCAACTAACAATGTAATAAAATCTTAGAAGTCCATTTTGACTTACTTCCCGGTTTCCGATTGAGCTAAAATTTTGCATACTTATGTAAGTTTAGTAACAATGCAATAATCTGGTACTATTGAGCTGATCTGATGATGGAGTCAGGAGGTGGATAATGGAACTCCTCAAGGGCGAACAGGAAAGATACGATATTTTGTAAATGGATTTATTATTAAATATATAGATTACTACGTGAGGAGAATTCTTTGTACGCATTTTTTAAGTAAACGCGAATAGACAGGAGTGTGAAGTTCGGAATACTTAAAGATTATAGAAGAAGTACAGAAAGCTAAAATTGTTCAACAAGATGTGGTATAAAAAAACGGCTACATAAATATGTAATAGGGGTCCAGAATGTACTTTGAACTGTCATGGTACAAAATTGTATAAGTACAATGACAACTCAAGTTTCACTGGTCAATGAAATAAAACAAGACATTTAAAACGCTCGAATATCGACCGCCAGGCGATTTCTACCATATATAATTGACTAATAAGACATTAATTTATTTCGTATTTTGAATCATTTTAGTGTATCATAATAGATTAGTCTTACACACAATCCCACTAATGTTATAAACGTGAAAGTTATGAGAGGATTTATGGATTTATGGATGTGTGGATGAATGGATGTATGGATGTTTGTTGCTCTTTCACGCAAAAACTACAGAACCGATAGCGATGAAACTTGATATGTAGATAGCTGGGCACCTGGATTAACACATAGGCTACTTTTTATTTCGATATTCCCACGACACCGGGACTTACGCGGATGAAACCGCAGGGCGCTGTTAGTATACATAAATAGAAGAACCGCATTTTCTGCTAACGCATTGGAATAAAGGTTAACGTTACTACATCTCAAAACAAAGTTGATTCCAGGGTCATTGACGGCAGTCAGCATTTTAATACCAATGCTTTTTAAGCCGCATACTTGTTGTCTTAACAGTGTGTGGGTTTATAATAATCAGTTACATATCAAACAATACAACTACCTTAGGATTCTAAGTCGGGACTTGGTATGTGGGTACTAGCTTTACCTACGGAAGTGATATATTAATCTAATCACACCCACACCCTCAAATACCATTGTGACTTGTGTAAGCCATACAGAAACGATTGAGTTCAGCTAGACCAGTCACAGAAAATAAACATATAAAAATAGGGAGTGCACTAAATTAGCATCCTTATGATCAAATAAATAATTGATTAATTAGTGTATTTGAACATAACTAACTAAGCGGTATAACCAGGTCAAAATGCCAGGTAGTATAAAGTTATGAATGTACCCAACCCGTCTAGACATTCATGAAATCATATATGTATGTATTATTATCACCGAATAATGTTATTAAATTGTTGTCAATAGAATAAATAAAAAGAATACATGATTTAATGGAATTCCCAAAATGCAGCCATTACGCAATGGTTAAACTGGCCTTGTTATTAAGCCGCGCCGAGTGTTGTGGATTTGATTCCCACAAGGGACAAAAATTGTGTGATCCACAAATGGTTGTATCGAGTCCGGCTGTTCTTTGTGTCCGTTGTTTCAATGTTTTTAATGTCCCCTGCGACACAGGAATCATTCGTAGTGTAGGAGTTGTATTAAAAAAGATGAGCACACATGCAGGAATGCATGCGTTAAAGTCGCCTGACTTAAGAAACCTTATCACCGTACGGGATGCCAAGTATTAAACAAATCACTATAGATTGCTTCTTTTTTATTTCTGAAGGTTAGTAGGGTCGACAATAGTACCTAATCCATTCCGGGTTGACGGAAGTGACGCCACTGGTGGTGCCAGTGTTCATTGGTAGCCACAGCCACTCATTCATTATTACACTTAAGCGGGATTTAATCTTTCATGAAAAAACTAGGATATTTTGGCCTCCACACCCACATACAGTGTGTGTTAGCGAATGCGTCACCTAAGGAAATAAATCATTAGTGAATTAGAATAATTATAGCATATTATCATATGGAAATAATTAACCGAGATTAAGGTAAGTTATTCTAAAAATTTATCAAATGTAAAAGTCGTATAACGTTATATCTAAGTATAGTTTAAGAAATAACTATTTGTACCGGCACTTACACGGCAGTAGGATAATGACTAATTATCGTTCAGCCTATTTTACTGAAATATACATTATAGAATTTTACAATACATACCTTTGGAACCTCTGAAAAATAAAAATAAATTTGGGAAAAAGGGCAAGAAGAAGATGATGTATGGAGCCTCTGAGACAACAGTAATTAAGTATAAACTCACTACTACTTTTTGAATTACCAAGCTACAATGTTTTATTATTAGAAACAAGACAATAATATCGTGCTGAAACCAATAGGTACACGAAGTATGAAAATAGTTGTAATAAACGATGCTTTACATAAATGAATGATGAGTTTGTTTAGGGTTAAATCAATATTTATAAAAATGAATCCCTAATTTCCTTTGGTCACGCCATAACTTAAGACGGACTTAACCAATTTCAGTCATTTTTTTTTAAGTTTTCTTATACTTTGTAGAAGGTTCTTACGGAACGAAAAATTAAGAAAATTGAGAGAGAGATTGATTAATTTGAATTTCCACGCGAACAAAGTCGCAAATTCAAAATAACGTGATGTCGAAATAACGTCATTAAGTTTAACTAAAAAATGCTTTGCTTCTACCAAATAACAACGGCATTTTTTAAAACATCGAGCCTACACTTCCTTAAAGACAATCCTTTTTTTCCTATTTCTTTTGGTTTTTGTAACTTGCAAATAACAATATTAATTTTAAAAAGACAGGTACACTTTAATTATATCTATTCATTTTTATAGGAATATTGATGTATATAGATATTTCCATAGCACTTCTACTATCAATATAGTCCGTGACCTGATTCGTTCTTAAATCCAATTTCAAGGGGAAAATAAATAAAAAATGAGATATCAAATATGCCAATAATCAACAAATAAAGTTTGCATATCTAAATGTCGAGTAGATAATTAATTGGGCACGCATTAAAGCGAATCTCAAGTACCGTATCAATCACGGAAGACAACATATGGAGGCAGTGCTAATACTTGCACTTGTTTTAATTATTCTCGCTCGCTGGCGTGCCACAATTATGCGAAGCCGCACATGTATAGTATCACGATTAATGAACTTGAGCTATTCATTTGCAAATGTTTAACCACACCGTTATAAAATAATTAATAAATATATACCTAGGCTTACCCTCCTGTTTTTTGGTATTTCATTATCTGAATGTCACGGGGTTTCAATGGTAGACGCAAGAGACATTCAAGGTACAGAGCCCCGAGCAATGAGCGACACCCACGTTCAACCTTGCCATAACTAGAGCACGTGAATACACACTGTGACCAAAACAGTGATCTTTTATGTTTACCGGCCCGGAATAATAGTGTTTTATCTACGTAATCAAGACCTTACAAATGTATCATAACTCCTTGTAGGCAATTTTGGTTTAGAGTATTTTTACCTTGCACGTATTACACTATATACAATAGCGTACACTACTAATATA
The DNA here is from genome assembly GCA_963859945.1 of Euplagia quadripunctaria. Classification (NCBI taxonomy): domain Eukaryota; kingdom Metazoa; phylum Arthropoda; class Insecta; order Lepidoptera; family Erebidae; genus Euplagia; species Euplagia quadripunctaria. The sequence goes on along the minus strand of OY982562.1, from coordinate 13,319,875 downwards.
TATTGCATTAAGTAACTAATATAATTAACTTATAAATATAAAATAGACGTAAATATGTGTACTTAAATCCATAATTAATAAGAGTTAATATTTATCTTAAATCTTAATTTCTTTAAATCAGTGCAATCTGTATAACTTTTTGACAAAAATATTTATTTTTTACAGGAACTCTCCGACGTTGTGGTGAATAATGATTAAACAAAATTTCATTTTGTTGGTAAGTAATAATTTGAATACTATTCTATGTATTTAACTGGAGTATAATTAGTTGCTATGTGACTAAGTTTGGACACCCGTTCCTCCTTTTCAGTATGCTGAATAAGAGCACTGTACTCTCTTAATCAGCCTTCTTAGATAAATGGTATACGCTGATCTAGACATTGTTTCTATTAACTGTACATTCTATAGCCTGTATTTAGAAGTACTTTGTCAAATCTTCACATTGACGCATCAGCTTCGATGACGATTATGATATCAAAATCAGTGACTCCCATTCTGGAAGGTGCTCCGGTACTGATACTAGGGCAGAGAAGAAAGTCTCCAGGTTTTAAGTTACTACTAGTACCATATCAATTTTAAATACCATGTAATACCATGTACTTTGTAATAATTCTTAGAATGTCTTTTTCTAGTCTTAAGGGATTTTTTTTAAATTGATTATTAATAAGGTTGTACACCAAGACAACATTTATCTTTGTGCCAAATTTCATCCAAATCCGTCAAGCCGTTTCAATGTGAACGGATTACAAACATACTGCCAAACTCATCCATGCATACACTCACTATCTCGCATTTATAAATTTACTCGGATTATTAATGTAATAAGTATCAGCCTTTTAACGTCAGATCAAGCAACCTTTCACTGTATTTGGACTGTGATTTACAGCATCACTCAAGGCCACTTGCGGCACTCGCCTTGCCATCAGCACTCTTAGGCATATTTCGCCTGTCATTAGAGTGCATAATTATTAAATATAAAATTTTGATATAATATATACTAAACAAATAGGTACCTATATATTTGACTAGGTACCTACGAAAAATAATGTCGGTACGCTTTCCTCCTTTACGTGTCAGTAAGATTGATAATATCCTTACAAATTACAACATACTTGAATTTATTGCTAAGCAAGAGTTTCCAATTTGTTTGTCCATTAATGTGCAATGAACCAAACCACAGTTAACATTTTATTGCGCGTCTTTGATTCCTCCGTGATTTCACTTACGTGTGTTAGGTAAATCAAAAATGAATTTCATATGTTTAGGTATCATTCATTTAGTTTTTCTCATTGGAGTTAAAGCGGTAAGATTTGCATAGATCTATTTAATAAAAATAAAAAACAACGGTGAATAAAAAAAAGTCATAAATGTGGTTTAAAAATGAAACTTTAACAAATCTTAACCACCTCAAATGTAGCGTAAGACAGTTAGTTGGTTTTAGAAATGGGTAGAAAAAATGTGATTTTTGTTTAATCGAGCTCGTCTTTTTGACCTGGCTGTCTGATGGTGGAGCCTTCATACCACAACAGAAATCCGTACTCTGTACATCGTGCGTGATTCTTTTACTAAAATATACCTAATAGCAAAAGTCATAAGTCATACCTATGACTTGACTGACCTGACTGACTTGACAAACCGAAATATGGTTTTGTGGCAAAACTGGGACCTCCTAGTTTTACCACTAAAACATATTTCAGTATTTTTTATTCTATTATTTTAAAATCCTAAGAAATAAAAACAAAGCAACACATAAACCTAAGAATTATGACACTATTATATTCTATTCATAGCATAGAATTTGTATGTAATGTTAATACGTCGTTTACTCCAAAAATAACATCGAACATGTATAATTCAGTAAAACTCATTACTAATAATTACTCAGTTGTAGAAAAAACAAAAAAAAATGCCAAATTTAATGGTTACGCATAAATAGTATACTAATCCTTAATTGGAAAATGAACGACATAATATAGTAATAAGCTATTATATATATCCGCTTGCTAAAGTATCGTAAAACATAAATTACAAATAAACCTTGTATAACTCATCGAAAATGCTTTGTAGACGTGGAAATTCCGCCAAGATTGCACGCGAAGCCTTTTCTAAGTATCTTTTCGAAATAGACACACGTTGTAATAGCCACATAATTACATTTTCAGATTTACAATAAAGACGTCGTTTGCGTAATAGATAAGGTAATAGTAAATTCGTTTAATTTACTTTTCATTGTCTTGATTTATAATTTTCGAAACTTAATTATCTTGTAAACGCACTACCATATTTCAGCAAGGATACATATTGTGCCGTCCATATGTTTATACGTATGCACAATATATAGGTACCCTCGTGAAATATTAGTTTAAATTATAATAACTTTTTTATTATTTATTATTGTATTATAACTAAACTAAAAAGTGTAATAAGTACTGACGTATTTTCAGGGCAAAGAACCTATTTGTACAACTTCACCGAGAATCAGCCGTAGAAGTAACATAAATGAACTACCTTCCCATGATCCTTACGTACCTAGAAATGATACACTACTTTTCAACTGTTTCATAGAATGCAAAATTATTAAGCCACAATCGATGCTAGAACTGGTTCCCGAAAAATTAAATCTAAAATCTTGTTATACACAAGGCCCAGAAGAATCACGCAAATTCGAATGTGAAACAATAATATACCATAATTTGAAGAACGTTGACAAACTATTATTTTTATCGACAACTATTCGCGATAAAACTTTTTATACCGTTGATTGTTTAATCTACTCAGGCGGGGAGCGAGTGTGCCATAAAAAGGACGGTAACAATAGTGTTTACTCGCATGCCAATTTGGTAGACACGGGTACTTTAGTGCGGCCCAAAGAACCCAGTGTTCTTGCCCAGGATGAGTTCATATGCGAAGAAACCAAAGATAAAGAAATAAACTGTGACTTAAATCCATTTGTGCCCTTCAGTAGTGGTCTTAAAGTGAAAGCGTCAATGAAGTTTGGTGATAACGTTCTTCTGAAAAGTGGCACTTTTGTTGTCATACTAAACCGTAACTGTGTAGGTTCTTGGTGTGGATATAGTGGAAAAGTAGCACCAACCAGGAGATCATACCCTTATAGGGTGCCAGGAAATACTGTGTATCGTTGCTACTATGCTAAAAGACAACAAGTTTGCAAAGCGTTATATTCAACCGACGATAGATCAGTGTATAATCAACGAGGTTATCTTACTTCATAATAATAAAATATTTTTTCAACAATGTTTTTCCTTACTGAAAATATGTGATATTGGATCATCTCAATGTTTGAGTGACAAGTAAATACCACCCAGTGCCGACGTATATGTAATAAAAACACTAGCTAAAAATAAATGAAATATCTAAACTTTTAAAAAAATAACCGCTTTACATCAGGCAGGCTGTGTGCTTGTTTGCAATCTTAGCACAATAAATAAAAAATAAGGTCATTAACATCTATCTCATATGATAAGGGTGAAAATCACACGAAAATCTAAGCAAATTTTTGAACTCATAAAAGATTCACTCTTTTATGGGCTGATTAGTTTTCTTTTAGCATTTTTTCTCACTACATTATAAAATCACTTAGAAATTAAAAAAACCTAAACTAAAACTAAGTTTTGCAATTGCGGAACGCATCTCGATTTGAGATTTTAGTGCAGAATATCTTTAACTGATTCATACTGTCATTATTGCAACTAAAAATTTCGGTCCCCGGTCCCCTATACATATAAGTTGCCTAAACCTTAGCAGGTTCTTATAATACATAGTACAATAAGAACAATTGAATGAATCAATTTTATTGTGTCCGATTCTCAATTAGGTTCGAGGTGTTGCATTATTTTGTTGAACAATAAACCAAATAATATAATGCGGTTCTTTGTAGTGACGTCAGCGTTAAATTTATCATACCTATGCATCTAACCGTAAACACCTAATTGAGTCAAATATAATCTCGGGCATCTAAATTAGTCATGTTAAACCAAATGCGTTGTAGTCTACATGGGATGTACCTGTATGTATGTGTATGACCTACATGCTGTAGAAGAACACTGCTTTTATAGCGCTATTGTTTTTAAACTGGGGAGTAAGGCTAGTCGCTAGTAGCTAGTAGTAAGTAAGCCATAGACCGTAGATAGCAAAGCAATAAATTTAAACTGAAGAATAAGTAAAAATATGTGTTTACATACTTTGTGTTGCGGTACCTTGTAGGCACTAATAAATATTTCTACAAACCAATGTACCACTCACAATACATAAAACAGTGTAGCACCTCTGGTGTTTACAGCATCCATTACCTACATAAACTCCGGCTTGTTGCAAGGACAGGGAAAGTGATCCTCAGAACACGCAACGATTAACGGAGCTTTGGGAAAGGCTACCGAGTTCCTGTCCCCCTTCACTTTATTGTCTCATCTTATTGTGGTATACAGTCATTATGAACATGTCTAAAAACCCTTCCCATTTAGGCGTACAGTATCTATATATTAATACGTGAAGCGAAAACTATGGATCCCTTTTTACGAAAATTGGGCGGACGGAGGAGTATGAAATTTCGCACACTTATACTTTATACAGAGAAGAAGTGACGAATGCTAAAATTTTTGAACAATATTTGCTACAAAGTTAAAAAAAATGCAAAAACGGGTACATACAGCTATGAGTGTCCAGTATATATTTTGACCTGTCATGGTACAAAAGTCTATACAAAGACAGGTGAAGTAATTTTGGCCAATGAAATAAACCATGGTCGAAATTCGACCACCACGCGATCTCTAGTACATATAAATGATTGACGAACAGATGTTGGAAAGTGATACCCAGATCCGCACAGAACCTAATTAATATTTCTTTACGAACTTCTCCTTAACCAACGCAGAATGCAAATTGGCTGGGTAACTACTACTAGTTAGCCAGCTAATTTGCAAATGCATTTGCGTTGGTTACACCGTAGCCTACGGTTTTAGAAGCTTATAACACGGCAACGTTCGTTGTACAGAAGAGCTCTCTCAAAATCTAACATGTCTTGAACCAGTTTAGCCATAACTAGACTGTAACAATTGTTACTCAATAGCTGACGGCTTAGTTTAATTGATATATATTTCATGCTTCGTTAAACACTTTTGTTTATAGTTAATTCTCGCTTATAATGAACACACCCGAACACAAATTCGAATCGAATTTAATTGTCAATTTAGTTTCTCTCTCTCTCTCTCTCTTTCTCATTCAACCTGCCTGCAATTGGCACAATCTTCGCAACTTTCTATATATCTTTATACTACACTAGCTTTTTCCGCCGGTTTCACTTGCGTTACTATAGACTTTGCCAATCACTCTCTTTCTTCCTCTAACCCTTATTTTCTATCCTTCGGGAACAGTACTTTTTTTCTATATCCCTAACATTCATGACAAATTTTATGATGATCGACAACAATGACACAAACAAATATTCGCATTTATGATATTAATTAGGATTATAAAATTATGGGTATTTAAAAAACCTGACAAGTGCAAGTCTGACTCGCGCACTCCGAACATGATGAAAAAATAGATAAGTTCGTCCAACTCGGGAACCGATTCCCGAAGGATTTTTCCGTAAGACAAACCTAACTTTGCCGATCTAAAAATATTCTCCCACACATCAATGTACGTCACAGTCAATTTTCCAAGCGTAAAATATAAGTTTGTAATCGCAAACATAAATTATTTGGCATAACAACAAATTTAACGACTTTCGGATTTTGTTTTCTTTACTTGATGTGCCCTTCAAACCTTGCTTCTTACCAATTCTCATGATTCTAGGTCACTGGGAAATACCCTATCGGTTTTGATTTACCTGCGAAGTGTTAAAATATAAGGTTTAAATGGCCGTATTTTTTTAATTGCGTTGACTTAGGAACTTGATTTTTTTACATCTTAAAGGGACCGTAGACATAAAGTATTTGATTTAAATTTAAACTTAATACCTCCACGCGTTCCTGTGAAAAAGGGTCTTTACAGACAGACAGACAGACAGACTGACATACAGTTCCTTTTTTCTTTTGAAAAACGGAACTTAAAAACATTTCCTTCTATCATAGTTAAACGTAATCAACTACACTCTACTAATCAACTAAATCAACCTAATCTACAAACTACGAATGTTATATAGTACAACGTAATCCTGATAGTCCGTAATTATACTTTAAATACCTTGCACATGCACCTATTTTACTTTTGGATAATTAAGTTTATAAAATAATGTTTTATACAGGAAGCAATACTTACCCTCGCTTGTCGCAGTACACCGCATTCCACCCTCCTGCACATGACAGTAGTAGAAGCTCTTCAGTATTTTTAGTTATTTTCCATTTTATATTATTTGTGCATCCTTCATAGGTGCATCAGTTTTTTGGTAAAATTAATTACACCATCCTATCAACCTATCCATATCAGCGTCATCCGTATCCTTGATTAAGGTTGACGTGATACCAGAAATTTCCATTAAATAGAAAAAAGGTTTTTATCAGTCTTTTTGAATTAACATTAATTGTCGTTATTTATAATTACTGAATACCTACACTTTTTGAAAGGAAGGTCCTACTTCTGACCATAAATAGAGTATTCGAATACTATGCACAGCTATGACGAAATATGCAACTTTTGCAACGCAGCAATGTCATTAAACCGGAAACCTGATTTGTATTGCAAATGACACTCATTAAAAACTCCACTTATGGAAGTAATCAATATGTATATAGGGTACGTTGTCCTAGAAGATATTTTGGGACGTAACAATAATTGATAAAACAAATAATTATTTTGACCTAAAACGAGGTCAGTAGTGTGAAATATCATATTAAGTAGAAGGGAACTAAAACGCCACAAAATTCTCCAGCACCAAAACAGCCTTATACCATTACTGCTTTCACTGCGGTCTTCTCTAGGGTGGAGGTATTAGATCTAAAGGCTATTATACTGCTGTTACCTCCTACACTGTACTCCACCCTTCCTGTTTATCTCGTTATCTGAAACATTTGTAGTCCTCTTCTTTATTAAGTATTAAATTTAAAAATTAAAATATAAATAAGATTAAGATAATATAATTTCTGCATCCTGTATTGGTTCATGCAATTTCGAGAAAATTGGTTACTGCTAGCAACCTATTCTATACAGTTGGGTTGCCGTTGATGTGATGTGATGGCATCATGTCATGCATGGTATCACAAAGGATAAGGGGAAGCTTTTTTATCGCCTCTATTTTGAATGAATCGTCATAAGCTAAGAATTTAAAGCAACCTGGGCAACTTCGTTACTTATTGCGAAGATGTTGTAATCGTGCGGATTCTATGTGTTTGTTGGGCTATATAATAACTGTTATTTAAAAGAAAATATTCTTGTTACTTCTAAATCGTTATTCCGCCAACTCTAGTTACTTTCTCAGTACGATAATGAAACTGTAATGTACGTACGTATATGTTTATAATAGAAGAACCATAGTGAGGCCATCACTCACATCAGAATTAGCTATAATAGGCTACAATATAGGTTTTATAGGCTAAATAATTACTTTTTTGCAAAGTCCTCTCTGAAGTTCTTCCAAAAGCATATTTATAACTTCACAAACCTAATCAATCAAGAAATTTATTGATTCTTACATATTTAGAGTTTTACTCCAACTACATTTTTTCTATATTTATTTATAACAAATTAAGCGACCAGCCTAATAAATCAAAAAAATTATAGATGACTACAAAATTGGAGAGTTATTCTCATTATCGCCAACACATTTTAATATTTGATACTAGTGTATGTAACACCCTTCTGGCTTATTCTCTAGTCAATGACAGACGTGACGCATGGGAAAAACCAAAACCTTTTTGTTTTATTTCATGGTATTTACATCTAACAATTGAAATAAATGTAGTCACCTCTTTCTGTGAAACTACAGAAATTCCTCGTTTTCGAGAGTGTGGTCTCTTCCTTGTCTTGGGAAATTCCGTATTCTTAGCTAAGTTTCAAAATGTGACTAAATTACATTGTCAAATCAAGTCAATTAGCCTATCGGAACACTACTGGGCAAAGGCTTCTCCTAAAGCGCGACCTCAGATCATAGAAACAAGTTCCTCCACCTTCCGCATCCAGTCCACCCCAGCTACCTTCTTCAGGTGGTCTGTCCATCTGACTGGGGAGTTATTTATATTGAATGTTGATACTCATTATTTTTAATAAAATATATTATAATTAAGTGAAGTGTCTACCACTACTTACACAGGCTTAAAATTACTAAAGCCCTTGTGGCTTGTGCAATCCATGTATAATCTCTATAAGGTATTTCTAGCTGCAATTTCGTCGCCCTGAGAGTGAAAGTGACAGTGGTCGAACGGTCACAAGTAGTCACAACATCTACTTGCAGTTGCCCACATACAGGACCCAATTCCAAGCAATGAAACTCGATTTCGATATGATTATGTAACTGTTATACAATTGGTATTTCCTGTATAAATAGGTATGGTCTTTTTTATAAGAGGATGTGCGTAGATACAGATTGTTATATGAATACATGAAAACAAGTACACGAGCCACCTGACGATAAATGATAAACAACACAGATTATTTAAAAACAGGTGCATAACTTTCAAGATTTTAAAGTAAAGCTCAATATTAAACGAGCACCAACACGCTACCAGAATTCAAATGAATTAAATAACGGTTAACACGCACAATCTAACGTGTGCGTAAAAAAGAGCATTTAATACAGTAATTGAACTCAATCGGTATTTCTCGAAAAAATTTATAGCAGCCATTATTATTCTGTATAAATGTATTGGCGCACGTCATCACGAACGCGTGAATGCGACCCTACTAAGTGCGCCGTCCATTCTGGCTGTTCATCGTAAATATACGTGATACCAAGTGAGGTGGTTCTGGTGATCACAAATGTAATACCGTAACCCAACAGTAGTAATAGGAATAAAAGGCTTTGCTAGAAGTACTGCTATTGCCTGCAGGTTCCTGTGGGTTGCACGAAAAGTCTTAAAAAAAAGTTAATTTTTCTCGAATCTATTTTTTTAAATGATTCGACTTCAAACAATAAGTCGGTGATAATGCGGTGTCAAACAATAATTGAAACACCAGCGCCATCTGAACATGAAACAAGTTTTTTAACAATACCTCAATAACGTTGTAAAATAATTTATTATAAAGTCAGAAAAAGTGTTTACATCCGACGTCTGCCATTTAAAACACGTCAAGATTTTATCACAACCTTTTAAAATTAATAGTTGTAGTCTAATTAAAACTTAGCCATCAACAAATACAAGTGATTAAATTGGCATCTAATAGGCCATAATAACTCTGACAACTTAATACGTAAGATATGTTTCCCGGAGTTTTTTTACTCCAATTATTGCTTTGAAATAAATTTTTGTATCACGCATTCACGCAAAATGTTTATGGTATGCGCACGAAAATTTTGGTCAAGGAATTTAGATCCGTATAGATACATCGGTTTATTGATGACTAAGACTTTTTACCAAAACAGTGCGAGGATTATAATTTTCGTAATGACAATCCCATCAAAAACATAAATGTGAAAATGGGAGCCAAGTTCAATAATAAGAATATTACGCATTGCCAATTCATTGATAAATCCTTCCTTACCTAACCTACATTTTTGTTAGTGATTCTGTACATTTCCAAAGTGTCTGTTAAAATAAGTAAAAATTCACTGTTTTCACAATTACCCAGCTGGACGCAAATTTCAACTTTCTAGGTCATCGGGAAGTGGGTTAGGTTTTTGATCTCTATGTCAGTCAGTCAGTGATAAAAGTGCCGATTTTTAAACGATAATATATATGTTTAGGCTGTATTTATAAAATTTGGGGTTCTAGTTAATCTAGGGGGTTTTAATAAATAAACAAAAATTCAAGTTTTTATATTTAATAGATTATAAGTTATTAAGCGGTCAAAAGTGGCTCCAAATGGTTCGTGTAATATGACACACGGCTGCTGTGTCGCCAATTCATTTTTCTTGAACTTGGCTTGACACGCTGCTACGTGTCTAGATAGGATGTGTCGTTTTATAGTATTTTACTAAACCCTGCTCGAATAGTCCCCTGTTATTATGAGGGCGCCAGGCAAAAAAAACAAGGTAATTATAACCATAAAAAAATAAGAGATAATTGAAAATTACACAAAACAGTTTTGTCCAACATATATTGCCGCTTTTGGTCATTCAATATATTTCTATTAAGTCAGTCGTATTGTAGAAAAAACTGCAAAGATGTAGTTAGTACCCAGTAACAATTTGAGATTATTACAAATATGTGTTAAAAGTTTATTTGTTAGGGGGTAGAGTACAATACATTTCTGGTCAAATTTGATTCTACTGGATCAGTACTACCCCACTCTTTCTATAAAAGGCCTTTTGGCAACGGGGCTCCTCTATCATTGTATTACAGCCAACGAATAAAGCTTATAGCAACCGGTAATCGCTTACCGCCTTATCATCCGACCTTACGCTTGTTTATATGACTAAGTTTTCAAAATTTAGTTATGTAAAAAATATGAAGCCGTATTTTTGTGTATTATCGCCCATATTACCCGTGTGTTGCTGTTATAAAACTAGAAATTTAGTTGACAAACACGATGGTAAATAATTATCTTGAATCACTTACGTCATCACAGGTCTTACTACAAATTTTGTCCTTTGTCCTACTCCCAAAGAGTTCTGATGATACTTTTAATGAATATAGCACAAAGAGCTATAATTACTATTTTTGCTCTTAGATATAGCATACAACACTAAGCAAATAGTGTCGTTTGCCTGCTTTTTGTATATAGTGGAGGAACTTCTAGGGAAATCCCTGACTACGAAGAAAGTATGGAGGACATGACTTGGGTGCCATCAAATGAATAAATATATATAGAGCTGTACACTCCATTATCACATCTCTTCTAAATATTCTAATTAAACCACATTTTTACATACTCAATGCATAATTTTATTAAACATGAATGAAATATTCCACAATAACATTTTTGGTAGAGCCATGCTTCGGCACGTATGGGCCGGCTCGACTCCGCTCGTTACCACGGCCTCACAGAAAACCGGCTGTGAAGCAATGCTTGCATTGCAGTTCGCTGCGTGAGGTTACCGGAGGCCCTAACCCTTCCCTCTCCCTTATTCCCGTCCTTTCCCTTTCCTCCCTCCTCCCACTCTTCCCCCCCCCCCCTCCTAACTCCTCCCACTCTTTCCCCCCCCCTCTCTCCTACTCCCACCTTAAAGGGCGGCAACGCACTTGTGACTCTCGAGTTGCAGGTGCCCATGGGTGGCGGTAGTCATTTACCATCACGTGACCCGCCTGCTCGTTTGCCCCCTACACCATAAAAAAAAAAACAATGAAAGTAATGTTTTTCTGTTTTTTTTTTTATTTATTCTGCTTTGTTGCTTTCTTGTGTTAGTCTTTAAAAAGACTAAAAATACTATCTGCGTTGATATATCGCTAAACAAAAACCCACAGTCGCAAGTTACGTAGATTCTATACAAGATTTAGAGATAAATAAACGAAGGTTGCGTTTTCACGCCCACCTACTTATAATAGCACAAAGCATTTGAATATACGGACCAAAGTAAATGCATAAGTAAAATTTAAATAACAGCGCTTATTTTGTCATCTAGAATGTGCGGTGTGGTATTTACTGAATGTTTTATTTTTACTGAACGTATATTCGCTGACCTAAACAATCTACTTCAGAGTCGATTTCAGTGTGTTACAAATCACTGAAGTTTCCAAAAAGATTATTAACCTAAGTAGGGAAGCAGCTTAAATAAAGAAGAACCTCACGTAAGACAGCTTTAACCAGAACTTAGTGCTGCTTTTCTTATGGGGTGTCGTCCTTAGCTATCTAGCTCTGACAACTCTACTCCCACTCCATCGAGCTGTAGTAAGGTTTCAATACATAAGTAACCATCATGAGAACCATGTGCTTATAAAAGAATTAGGAAAGTAAACTATGGGAATAAAAGAGAGACTTAACAATCCTTTTGTTTCTACAAAATTGTCAGCACACGACTCAGTATTTTTTAAAACTCTTAACAACGTGTGACCTGTTTGTATTGTAGCCTTAACTTGAACTTAAAATACAAGTAGGTAACTCAATAGGATACAGATTATATTCATCTGTTGTTCATACCCACGACCAATTAACAACACTTACAATTATAATACCACAGTCTAATAAGACAATGGATTTTAAAAAAGTGTTTCACACAGGTTTGCTCTCGACGTCATTGTAGTTTCGGAAGCCAAAGCGGTCCAAAAGACTTGCAGACACGATGCACATTCTAAAAATATTGTAAACACTCTGTATGACATGACGGAATTAAATTGTTCATCCAGTACCTATATTTTCTTTTCTTTTTTCAACTTAACTGTTACGGTGTGATAGGAGCATCTACTTTAGGAAGAAAGATACAGCAGTAGGCGTCCATATTCTAAACCAAATAAAGTGCAAATAACATCGTGTCAAAATTGTCCAGTCACCAGAAATGGCCTTCGATCGCAAGCATGTTGTATAGACCTTACCCTACTTACGATGAAACACAGGGTGTGATGAAATGATTGTAATTTTATTTATGGTCAACTGTCAATATTTTGGAAGAGACAGTTTTCTCGCTGTGCGGATGTCTTTACACCCGTACATTGAAAGTATCTTCGTCCTCTATCTGGAAACGTACACAAAACTAAACTTGTAAGCCGATTAACGGGTTCAGAAAAGGTAATATACTTCTAGAACCTGTTAATCAGGTACGAAGGTATACGTAAAACCATTTTTTCATCTCCGTGACTTCTCAGAGGTTTTCTTCCTTGCTATTTTTTTGTCCAATGTAAACTATCAAATCAATTAGTAAATTTCCTATAGATATGTACCTTAATTAAGAAATTAAAACGTTTAAAATTTTGCTCCTTTTTAAATATTTAAAAACGAAAGCTAGCGTTTTTGGTATTGGAACCAATAGACGATAATTTTTCCTCCTTGGATATTTCAACAGAATATAGGGGTATCTACCGGCAAGATTCATAGGAGTTATCTGAACCCAATAAGTTACAAGGAAATTAGCAGTAGAAATCAAATGAATTTCGTTGTGAATTCAAATTCCCCTCCAATCATAATCCGTTCTTAAAACTTTATCTATTGGATATTTTTATAAGAATTACGTCATTGTAATGTCGGTTACTTAGAATTATATTTACGTTTAGTATGAACTAGGGATCCTGATGATATAAATACTTTTTTGGCGACTTCTATTAATTCACTGTTATTTATTAATTTTTTATTAGCTTAATTCATGAATCTCAGAGTTCATAATTTGATGCCACGTAACCCATTGAAAGAATCTGCCTGACGGATAGGTGTTAGAAAAATGTATAGTGAGTACGACGGATATGACCTAGTACCACACAGAAACAATTGCGCTATTCACACCTAGTACTTACCCGGAATAAGGACTTCTATTGACTGGAAAACATCAAAAACGTCCATTGGACTTGATTTATTGGGTAAGCTAAGCCCAACACTCAAGAAAAACTCTTAATTTTGAAACCACGCTGTATGGTACTTTGACGCTGAAAGAATCTTTAATCAATAAGCAAATCAGAATTAGATGTTATGAATTGAAATTCCAAAAAGTGTTACAGATTTTTTATTAGAATTACGCACCTAATTTTATTGTCGTTTACTTAGGATTATTATAGTTTAGATTCAGTATAAACTGGACATGAGCGGCTGCTGCCTTATACTATGAGTGATAGCCAAATATATTTAAATATGTAAATAATAAGTCTTAAATAATATTGTTGTACCGTAAAACAACGGACAAGTGCGAGTCTATTGAAAATCAACCATATTTTTAATGAAATTTCACTAAAGGATGATACAAAAAAGTATGTAGGGACTTAAACAGAATTTCGTCTCAGAAATCTCGCTGTTTAAAAAGCAAAGCTCATTAACGCTTAACATACAAACTAAACTAGATCAAGGTTACTACTTTTCATATAAACAAAAACATTTAGCGTTAGTTTTACGTGAGCAAGAACTAATGAGCGAACATGAAGTCTTATACAGTATGTATATAAATTAAGTTTAAATTAACCGTCTGACGCAAACAAATGACCTTTTCCGTCCACTTTTAAGTTCTTTTTCTTACACATATCTTACATACATTTAGTAATTAGAGACTAGGACTGGATTTCTTATATTTAAGTCGAAGCTTAACGACTTGATGCGTACCCTTGTGTGGGTTAGTGATCTTACAAACAGGTTTTAAATTAGTGCATTTGATGGTCACACATTAAAAAAATGCAAAGCTGCTATTGTTCTAAGAAATATTTTAAGAGAAAAAATTTAGTACTGTAGGGTCCCGTACTTTAACCAGACATACATATAATTATAGCTATATATAATTTAATAAGTATTTTTACAACATTATTAATCATACATTTATATAATATGTATAATTATAATAAAATATCAAATGATATTGATCTAATCATCTTTAATTCTCACAGCGAGCGTATCATTATGTAATGTTACAAAATTATCAATATACTGTCTGTGTCTGCTACGTACGTTTGAAGTCATTTCCATAAACTCTAAGTAATATTAAAAAAAACATATAAATTTGGAGGAGGAGGTTATGGCATTCGTGTAATTATTTTAAATGACTTTAAGCGTGGCTCAACTAAACAAAAAAGTTGGAAAACTTGTCCATCTCTAAGGATCATAGAACGATGGTATATTCCGATTTCGATAACTTGGAGAATGATGCAAGATTCGGCAGGCGGTTAAAAGTGACTACCGATAAGAACATTGAGACTGTGTGAAAATTATTGGAGGAAGACCGACGTGTGACATATCGACGGACCGAGGAAACACTGAATTTGAGTGCAGCAACTGTTCATTGGATACTTAAAGACCATTTGAAAGTACGGAAACTTTGTTCTTACCTCAAGTATTAATAGCCTTAAAAAATTAACGACCAAAGTCAAGACTTGATACTTGGCATCAACGTAACGTCCTTGCACATCAAGCCGGCAAAAGTACGGACTATTTGCACCAAGCTGGAATCAACCAAAACGGAATCATCATAAATCATAATTATTATTATTATTTAATTGCTGGGACACCTTCATTATAGTCGGGATTTAGCGCCATGCGACTTTGCACTATTCCCGGAAATTAAAAAAAAACGGACAAGTGCGAGTCTGACTTGCGTGCGTGCGTGCGTGCGTGCGTGCGTGCGTGCGTGCGTGCCTGCGTGCGTGCGTGCGTGCGTGCGTGCTTGCGTGCGTGTGTGTGTGTGTGTGTCTGTGTGTGTGTCTGTGTGTGTGTCTGTGTGTGTGTGTGTGTCTGTGTGTGTGTGTGTGTGTGTGTGTGTGTGTGTGTGTGTGTGTGTGTGTGTGTGTGTATGTATATGCAAATACATTGTGAAGTTATGTGGCTGTATCTTTTCATTGCGTTGACTTAAAAGCTTGATTTTTTACAGCTTTAAGGGACCGCTGACATAAGTATTTGGTATTAATTTCAACTTGATGCCTCCACGGATTCCTTTCTTTTTCTTTCTAAATGAATGAAAAACCAAAACATATAACAGAACAAAAATAAGTTTCATCCGTTTGTCTGTGTTAAAAGTCAAGGCCATAATATTTCAATTCGTAAAAAGATTACACAATACAAACTTTTATTTAGAAATTATTTTAATTTCATTTCACTAGCTCAAGCAGTTTAATTGTATCAAAACGGAACCCTATTCTGTTTGGCTTTGATTATTAGTATAATATTACAAATTGACCGAAACCCCACGACTTACCTGCAGCCTGCAACCAATATATAAATAATTTGCATTCAAAATTAATATCTGAGCATAACGAATTCGTATTTGAATTTATTATTAGGTTATTCGCCGTTATTAAGGAACATTTAGTTTCATTACAAGGCTGATGAAGTCAATTCCATGATTGTAAACAATGCGGTTTGTAGATTTCATAAAAACATATACATCAAGCTTATATTTTTAAGTTTGAAAACAGGTTCAATATAAATTTGGTAATATTCAGTGTTGGAAATACAACAGTAGAATGAAAAAGGCACCCTACTGATTCTGAAATAAACGTAAAAATTTGAAGAAGCGTTTTCTATGGGTACTACTTATATTTTTAAATGTTATAATATTTTGTTTTGTAAATATGTTGGTAATCTGTAGAACCACTAAACATAATGATAAAACACAATATAATAATATAAATCAAAAAATATATAAACGCTGACTAATTGAAATACGGTCATCGTATTGAATAATGAACATACTAAAAATATATGTTAAGAATAACACGCTACAATAGTGAAGTTACACAGCATTGATAAATAAACACAATGTGTAAATGTAACTAAAGTATAGGAGTACATATGTATTTCTATTTTCATTAATACTAAGTAATATTTTAATTAGTTGCTCTTATCAGAGCTATACTAACTTTTAAACTTTCGCGTTCCATGATATAATTATGTACTTATACGGGAATTAACGCGATCACGAAAAGGTATTACATACCTCTGAATTGCCTGACGTTTCGACCAGGTTGCACTGGCCGTGGTCACAGGCTGACTGGCTCAGCGGTGCACGCCCTCCGTCGTCGAGATCGTGAGGTAGAAGGTTCTTCATCCACCCGCACATTTTCGATATTTTTAATATTTTGATTTCGCCATGTACCGTCACATACTATACTAACAGTGTCCCTATTCTCTAAGCAAACCGATGTGCCCCTATTCTGGTGTTCACCCGACTGCGCATAAAAGCGAGGTGGCATGTTTTTTATCACTGGATTCCACGCTGTTGATAATTTGAAACCATCTTCCCGATTGAAAGTTTTGTGTTTTTTAATTTCAATCGCTTCACGTACAACTCTTGAGTAAAAGTGACGTTCCGTGGAGAGGACTTGCGTACGGTGAAACTCAATCCAGTGATTGGTGCCCGCTTCGAGTGCATGTTCTGCAATCGCTGATTTTCTAATCTGTCGGTTCTTCACAGCAGCGATGTGTTCTTTGACCCTTTCAGCAATAGTCCGCTTTGTTTGGCCTATGTAGGAACTACCGCAGCTGCAGTCTATTTTGTAGACACCTGGAGTTTGTAAAGGCAAGACATCCTTTGGTGTGCCCACGACGTTTTGAACTTTTATGCCTGGTGTGTACACTGTCGGAATGGAGTATTTCTTTAACACGGAGCCGATCTTATCCGTTACTCCTTTGACATATGGCATGTAGGCTGGTTGTCTGTTCACCTCCGGATGCTTGCGTCTCATTGTCGGTCGCTTCCGTGTTCCATTCACCTGATATCCGTTACTTTGAGTACCTCCTGAACATGATCCAG